>CM031703.1:8582500-9007500 GCA_018466805.1 Hippocampus abdominalis
AGGATTTTGGGCGAAACACTACAAACTGCAGCCTTTTCTCATCTTATTTTACTTTTACTGTTTGCCACTGCCTTCCACACTTAGCATGCTATCCTCATATACTGTACAAGCTTACAAATGGCCTCTATTTGTATTCATCTGTCTGATTGTGCTTTCATTGTTTTATTGCCTTTCATATTATCATGAAACCCCATTTGAGCTAATCTGGCATCATACTGTACACACCAAGCATTACAATTAAGAGATACCATTTTGATAATTTAATGCTAACTGATGCTAACGCTATGTCAAATAGATTGCAGCGAGCATTTCTTTCGTGAGTGTCTGGCACCACATGAGCGTTACTCAAACCGCTCCACATAACTCAATCCTAATGCCGTTGGAATCAAACAGGTGACTTTTCCCTCGTGAGGCATATGCTGAAAACGAAAAGGAGGTCACGCATGCGCTCACTTGTGCACCGCATCAAGCTTCCCCTGCAGTGTTCCGTGAGCGGGTATGGCTGAAACTCAACTCCTCCGCTGGGAGCACAGAGAGAACGGCCAGCGCACCAATCATGACTTAACATCAAAAGTCATTGTCATGCTGACAGCCAAAAAATAGAAAATATACGCTCTTTCCTATGAGCGTCAACCATTGTTGTTGTCCGTGAAGAGCTCTTCAAACACTGAGGGGAACGGC
This sequence comes from Hippocampus abdominalis, assembly GCA_018466805.1. NCBI lineage: Eukaryota > Metazoa > Chordata > Actinopteri > Syngnathiformes > Syngnathidae > Hippocampus > Hippocampus abdominalis. Next base: position 8,583,182 of record CM031703.1, read on the forward strand.
GTCCTGATTAAAGGGCCGACGTGGGTCGTGAGGTTTTTTTTTTGCTGTCCTGATTGCGTCTCCTCTGAGTGGCTTGTGGACTACTTTTATCCTCAATGATGACGCACAGGACAAAGGACGCTTTGAAGACAAGTGATGCCTCGACAGGCCTGAGAGTCTGGTGTCCAGTTTGAACATAAGGATGTGCACAATAGCTATGTTATGTTGAATATAGTTTAATGACAGTCATCTTATTTGGATCACATTCTGCAGTAACTAGCACTAGGGTGATGTTTGTTCAGGCCCGACAAGGTTGCACCCCCAAATGGGCTGCAGACTAATGGAATAAAAATGTTAGTATTGCAATAGTTGTTAATTGTAGATTGTAGTATTTGTGGAAGTGGTGGTAGTACAGTCATACCTCGGTCTTCGACCATAATCCGTTCCAGAAGGCTGTTCGAAAAACCGATTTGTTTGAAAACCGAACCCACACTCTTTTTAAAAAAAAAATCTTTATTGAACACGTCTGTTCACAACGGAACGTCACTTCCTCGTGTAAGGAAGGCGAGAGGAGTCAAGTGACGCATTCAAGTGCGCTCAGTTTGTTCGAGGCATAAAAAACTCGAAATTTTTGGTCGAAAACCGATTTGGTCGAGAACAGGGACGTTCGAAAACCGAGGTTTGACTGTAATAGTATTGGTCATATTTGCTGTGATCATAGTAGTTAGTAGTTGTGGTGGTAATAGTAGTTGTAATAATAATAATACATTTTATTTATAAGCGCCTTTCAAGATACCCAAGGACACTTTACAATCAGGAACAAAAACAATAAAACACAATGCGGGTTGAGCAGTGGCAGCCAAACGCGCCAGCGTTCACTCAACCCGGAAGTCAGAAAGAAACCACAAGGGAGGGAGAGGGGGAGAAAAAAAAACACGCTCGAACTATCCTCATCTGAGGATAATTTGAGTCCAGGAAAAAAAAAAAAAAAGTGTAGTAGTACTAGTAGTAGTAGTTGTACTAGTAGTAGTGGTAGTAGTATTTGGGGTTGCAATAGTTAGTAGTAGTGGTAATTTCAGTGATGGTAATAGTATTCTAGTAGTAACAGTGGTGTTAGTAGTAGTGTGGTAGTCGCATTGTTTTTGCTGGTGGTGTGTAGTAGTAGTTGTAAGTCGTTATTAGTAGTGGTAGTAATAGTAAGAGTGCTTGGTCGTGGTAGTAGTCACTGTGGTGAGGGTAGTCGTCATAGAAGGTGTAATAGTAGTCATAGTTGTGGTAATAGAAGCAGTGATGGTGGTAGCTGTAATGGTATAATAGTAGCAGTAATAGTTGCAACAGTCGTAATATTAGTTAGAATTTCCTCATAGTGGCAGCAGTGGTTGTTGACTTTGCACAAGCGTCGCTTCCACATGGGGAGCCAGGATGTCGAATGAATGACTGTCAGGTTTCCCCCACGCTCGGGAGTAAATATTGATACGCTAGCAGATTCGGAAGGCTAGCAGATGTCTGCCGCAGTGACAGACTGACTGTACGTCTGAGCTTCTGTCAGGCAACCTTGTTCACTGCAGTCCGTCTGTGCGCCTTGCATCCCTTTTCAATGCAATGAATTAAACTACATAGATCATTTGTGCCGTTTCCTCATAAGCAATTGTATGTCTGTGGTCACAAGGAGGTTAATGTTTAGTATGAGTGACATCACCTCCCATGTGAGACAGAAAATCTTGTCTGCCGAATTCTTTGTTAATCATCTCCTCTTCCATGGAAAGAAATCAATCGGATTTCCGATAAACAATTGCATGTTTATGACAGCCATGGCAGTGGCTTTTATGTTAGTTAGACCTTAAAGGCTGCATTTCGGTCTGTATGTCTCCCCTTTCTTGCAAGAAATCAGCGAGATATAAAACTACTCGTGTTTTCCAGGAAACAATTGTATGTTTGTGATCGCAGGGTGGCTCGTTGTTAATATGTTGTCAGGGGACATTGAATCCTGGGTTCCGTGCCTTGGTTTTGTTTTCTCTTTCTCGCAACGAATGACCTAGAAAAGCGACTCTCTGTGTTTTTCAGTAAAGAATTGAATGTTGGTCATCACGATGTTTAGTGTAAGTTAGTGTAACCTGCCATATGAGTCAAAGGATCCTGTGTACTGCATTTTTTGTCTGCTCGATACAACATCTCCTTCTTGCAATGAATCTTCTAGGATTCAATTTGTGGCACGGAATATAGAAAATATTTACTGAGTGTGTGTGTGTGCGTGTGTGTGTGTGCATGCCTGTGAGCAAATGTGGTTGCTTCAGCCCACGCGGTCCTCCCACATTCACAAGACACATTTAAACAACAATTTAACATCACCGCAGTGGTCTCAGTGCTGCATTATTTCTGCTTTTCAGGCTAAAAACTGGCCATAAGATTAGGAACATCCGTGAGCTCAAATGCAATGGTTTTCTTCAAAAACTAGGATTTCTTTCAGTTGTGATGTTCCCCTTTTGGTGAAAAGGGTACAAATAGGGAATAACATTTGGCTGGGGGGGATGGGAGGGAGCAGGTGCTTTGGTGTGTGTGCGTGTGTGTCTGTGTGTAATGTAATGGTACATTATCTGCACTCCCTTCCCCCCAATTACCATGGTCTCTTCTTTTCATCTGCAGCTCCCCATCTCAGACAGATATACTCACACATATGGTGACATACTGTCTGCCTGTGTTGTCTTTGTCTTTCATGGAAAAAAATAAATAAATTGATCCCACATGACAAGTATGTTGTGTTGCTGACATGTAACATTGGGGTCTCGCAGGAGGGCCAGCACTTGATCCAGGAGAAGCCTGAGCTGAGCCCGCTGGTGCGTCAGAAATTGGAGGAAATTCGCCAGTGCTGGCTGGACCTGGAGAGCACCACGCAAGCCAGGGCCCAGCAGCTCTTCCAGGCCAACAAGTCCGACCTGCTGGCTCAGAGCTACCGCAGCCTGGACCAGAGACTGGGGCAGATGGAGGGCCAGCTGGCCTACGTGGACTGCGGCCACGACCTGACCACCGTCAACAGGCAGCTGAAAAAACTGCAGGTTGGTACTGTGATTTATCCTACCCTACACTAGCATGCGCGACTCAACTAGCAACCGATTTATCCGCCTACCTACCCTACCCATGCACCTACTTGGTCTTCTCCGTTCTTGTACATTCAGAACATGGAGTACCAGATGGAGGAGTGGTACCAGGAGGTTGGTGAGCTGCAGGCTCAGGCGTCCGCTGTGCCGCAACAGACACGAGCCAAGGAGACGGTGGCTGAGCAGCAGGCAGCGGTCGAGGCTCGCATGGTGCGCCTCATTGAACCCCTCAAGGAGCGCAGACGACTGCTGCTGGCCTCCAAGGAGGTGCACCAGGTGGGACGAGACCTGGAGGATGAGATGGTGAGTATTGTCTATGATGTGCGACTACAGTCAAACTTTGGTTTTCGAACGTCTCGGTTTTCGACCAAAGATTTTGAGTTTTTTTATGCCTCGGATGACGAACAAATTTTAGTTCTCGAACAAACTGAGCGCACTTGAATGCACCATTTGACTCCTCTCGCCTTCCTTACACGAGGAAGTGACGCTTCCTCGTGTTGCTTTCCATTGTGAGCAGACGTGTTCAGTAAACATTTTAACCCCCATGCAGTAATAATCCCAAAATTGGACATTTCGGACACTTTGGACGATTTTGGACTGTTGGACAAATGGACACCACAGACAAAACAGTGAAAAATAACTCCACAAAGCTGAAATGTTGCATAGGATGTATATCTATGTCTTGGCCAATTCCCACTGAACATTTTGAGGGGTTGAAAGTGAATAAAAAATTAAAAGTGAAAAAAGTTGTTGCTCATTGGAAGAGGGACATTTTTGGGACGTAATACCCTTCATTCAGCCGCTTAAAAATACTGCATGAGGGTTAAAAAGAGCGTGGTTTCGGTTTTCGAACAATTTCGGTTTTCAAACAGCCTTCTGAAACGGATTATGGACGAAAACCGAGGTTTGACTGTATAAAGAAACGATCATACTGTTTACATTTTTCCCACTGGACTTGTTTTCTAGCTTTTATGTAGAACACTGGTGATTTCTCACTCTCCGCACCCTTCACTTTGTGCTTTACTTTTAGGCTTTTTTTTTTTTTAAGACAACGCTGCTCTCATGCATTACGCTCTCAGTCAGACAGAAAAGCCTGGAAAACAAGCACAGAATGGCAGATGTGAAGAACATACGAGTGTAGTGGAAAGATGTGCAATACAGTGACATAATTGCCACTGGTTCTTCATGTGTGTTTATGTGAGTGTGTGTGATTTGTCATTGCGTGTTGCAGTTGTGGGTGCAGGAGCGCCTCCCACTGGCCATGAGTCAGGAACATGGCTCCTCCCTGCAGTCGGTGCAGCAGCTCATGAAGAAGAATCAGGTGGGGGGGCCATCAGAATCTCCATTTAGCACTCGCAATCATCTAATGCTGTCACGGGCAAAATTCGGCTCACAGACCACATACAAGTATTTAAATGATCAAAACTCCTGTTATGTTTGTTTGTATTACTTCCATATTAATTCCACATAAAGAGACGAACAACCATACACACCCCACATTCACACCATCACTGAGTCGGAACCAATCCCAGGCTGCCCGCACACAAGTCGGGCGAGTGTACCACTTACACCATCAGCGACACATATTATAAATACACATTATAACTTTTTTTAAGATCGTCTTAAAATGACCTAGCCCATCTGTCCATTTCCAAAAATTAAATGTGGCCCTTGAATGGGAAAAGTTTGCCCACCCCTGCTCGAATGCATCCTTCCCCTGTTTTCTTGCAGACTCTCCAAAAGGAGCTCCAGGGCCACCTGAGCCGTGTGGAGGAGGTCTTGGAGCGTGCAGCCATCTTCGCTTCGGTCCGCAGTCCCGAGGCAAATGCTGTCCATGTGGGTCACGAGCAGCTGTCCCAGCTCTGCGCGCTGCTCTGGGCCGAAACGGAACGTCGGCAGCTGGTGCTGGACGCCATGTACCAGGCGCAGCAGTACTACTTTGATACGGCCGAGGTGGAAGCCTGGCTCAGTGAGCAGGAGCTGCACATGATGAATGAGGAGAAAGGGAAGGTGAGAAAAAAAATATCAGTATTTTTGGGATGCACAACCTGACATAATCTGGAAATCACCTAAAACGCTCAATAGTCGCATTGATTGAGGCGTGAAAATTCTTTTCAGAGGTGCCTCCATAAAACGTCTTCCTTCCTCATCACCTTCGTCTTCTTCCGTTCAGGACGAGCCGAGTACCTTGCAGCTGCTGAAGAAGCACCTGGTCCTGGAACAGACCGTCGAGGACTATGCTGAGACCATCGGGCTGCTGTCTCAGCAGTGTCGGCAGCTGCTGGAGATGGGACACCCTGACTGGTTAGCGAACAAACACACAATGCAATCGATAGACTTTTTGAACAAACTCAAAGACTTATTACATCAACTGAAGCGTGAGAAGAAGCGTTTTGATTCAATTGAGTCCATCATGACTTTTTGGACCAACTGGAGACTCTGTAAAGACCAACTGGATCGGCCGGAGATTCTTCAAAGCCTTTTTAGATCAATTGAATAGGCATTAAATACGGTTTGGTCTAACTAGAGAATCCGCAATCAATTTTTGATTTAACTGAGTCTTCAGAGACATTTTGAACCAACACCAAGAGGGTCTACGAGACCTTTTGGAACAAATAGAGAAAAGCTTTTTCTTACATCAATGACAAAACATGCTCTCTTGTATTCTGTTTCTGGCACAGTGAGCAGATCAGTAAGAGTCAGTCGCAGGTGGACCGCCTGTACGTTTCGCTGAAGGACCTGGTGGAGGAGCGCAAGAGCCGCCTGGAGCAGCAGTACTGGCTCTACCAGCTCAACCGCGAGGTGGATGAGCTGGAGCAATGGATCGCTCAGAGGGAAGTGGTGGCTAGTTCCCCCGAGCTGGGACAGGACTTTGAGCATGTCAGCGTAAGTTGGGACACTGTGGATTCCGCATCAGCTGCATCGGGGCCATAAATACAGTCAAACCTCGGTTTCAATAAAAATGTTTACTGAACACGTCTGCTCACAATGGAAAGCAACACGAGGAAGCGTCACTTCCTCGTGTAAGGAAGGCGACAGGAGTCAAATGGTGCATTCAAGTGCGCTCAGTTTGTTTGAGAACCGAAATTTGTTCGTCATCTGAGGCATAAAAAACTCGACATTTTTGGTCGAAAACCGAATTGGACGAGAACCGAGACGTTCGAAAACCGAGGTTTGACTGTAGTAGTAAACGTGACAATGCACATTTACACAGCGATTGCAGCTTACCACATTCTGAGCTCGGAAAAAAGGCAAAGCAAAGCTTACCGACATGACCAGTTGCGATGAAAGACTCTACATTGGCTAGTGTTTAAGATGCTTTAGATTAACTCATTCACTCCCAAAGACGTTTTTAAACGTCTTTTCAGACGTGGTCCAGAATTGGCTGGTACTGAATGAGTTAATTGCTATGATGGCTAAATGTTGAAGATAAAATGACAGCTGCGCTGCTCCTCTGAACATGGAAGGTTCTACAAGAATGTCAAAATATATTTTTTTTTTTAGTTGCTCCAGGAGAAATTTACAGAGTTTGCATCAGAGACAGGCAGCGTGGGTCAGGAACGCGTGACGGCTGTCAATCAGATGGTGGACGAGCTTATCGATTACGGCCATGCCGAGGCTGCCGTCATCGCCGAGTGGAAGGACGCCGTCAACGAGTCATGGGCTGAACTGCTGGAGTTGATCGAGACACGAGCACAGATGCTGGCTGCCTCGCACCAGCTGCACAAGTTCTTTGCCGACTGCCGGGAGGTGAGCTCGTAGCGGCACGCAGGTGGTAGGAAACGTAGACAATCGCACGGATGAAGTTACGTGAAAACACTACGGGATGAGTTGGACGTGAAGCAACTTTTGCTTACGTGGTTTCCAGGTTCTGTCTCAGATTGAGGACAAGCACCGCAGATTACCGGAGGTGCGCATCTGTCAGAGCAGTACGGCCAACACCAGCACGCTGCAAAGGCTGCTGCACGGCTTCGAGCAGGATATCCAGCTGCTGGTCACTCAGGTACAGCATATAAAATGTTTGCCGCCCCTAATGTTAAAAGGTCAAGATTGTTCCTTCTCTGCGGGAGTCTTGTTAACGTCATTGTGGTCCATCAGGTGCGTCAGCTGCAGGAGAGCGCGGCCCAGTTGAGGACCGTGTACGCCGGTGAGAAAGCGGAAGCCATCGCCTGCCGCGAGCACCAAGTTATGCAATGCTGGAAGGAGCTGCTCACCTCCTGCGAGGAGTGTCGGCTCCAGATCACCACTGAGACGGACAAGCTCAGGTTCTTGGGTCTTGCTCGCGATCAGATCATGTGGATGGACTCCATCCTCTGCCAGATCAACACGGGGGAGAAGCCAAGGTATGCATGCAGCGGCCTTCTATAGCTTTTTTTTTTTTTAATCTTGAAGCTCTTTTACTTGTATTTGTATTCATTCTGAATCCATTATGGTTCGAATTGGGGTTTCAAGCCTGGGGTATGGTTTCAAGACAGGGTTCTGGTTGGTACTGTTGGGATGTGATGCTGTCCTTATGTGTATCCCCGATGTGTCACCGTGTGGTGTTCAGGGACGTGTCGTCTGTGGAGGTTCTGATGAACTATCACCAGAGTCTGAGGAATGAGGTGGACGCCCGCAGTCAGAGTGTGATGGAATGTATCGACATGGGAAAAATGCTGCTGGCGGCGAGGAACCCTGCAGCTCACCAGGTCACTATCCTAATTTGTGAATGAATTGCAATAGTATTTCCCAATTTGTATTGCTTCAAGGTGCAAAATGATGATTCTGATGAAAATGTTTGACATTTTTTGAGTGCAGATCAAGGAGAAGCTGGACCAGGTTGTCGCTAAGCAACACGAGCTGTCTGTGAAGTGGGACAAGCACTGGGAGGCCCTGCAGCAACGTAGGTGCACATACATTGCACAAGTACAGTATATTACGCAAAGCCTATTGAACATTTATGTGTTGTCTTACAAATAACGTTTTACTCTCCTGTATCAATTTTTGCACACTAGTAGAACAACCGTGACATCCTAATAGGACAACAACATGTCACTAGTGAGCCAAAAAAATGTGCAGTAGTTGACATCTGCGCACTAAAAGTATGACTAGTTAAGATCGAGATGTTAGCTAGTAGAATTTTTGTAATGTCATCAGTAGTATTAATAACACATTTGTCAGCTTGTGACATTTTGGTCTGACAGTACAAGTAACTTTGTATATTATCGGGAGATAAATTGGGCACCTGCCTGGCGACCCGGTCTGCCTTCCCATTCTTGTTTGGATGGGTCGAAACCGTAAAATGAATATCGTTGCGCTAGCGGCTAGAGCAACGATATTTATTTTACAGTTTCAACAAAAAATATATTTCCCTCCCCCATCTTGTTCAATTTTCAAACATTTTTGAAAAAGCTCCCGGGAGCCACTAGGGTGGCGCGAAAGAGCCGCATGCGGCTCCTGAGCCGCGGGTTGCCGACCCCCGTTCTAGCCACTCAAGCAGTGCACTGAATTGTCGTATGAGTGAGGAAAAAGGCCGTATTAGTACATGGCCCTTAACCTAGATAACAAGGATATCGAATCAATATGCTAAAAGGCCATTCCAGAATCACAATATTACACACACACACACACACACAGACACACACGAGTTTGTTGCTCACACTTTACACTTAACACTGTATATAGAGTACAATGGTGTCTAAATGTTGCCCGTGCAGTGCTGGAGGTTCACCAGTTTGCTCAGGAGGCGGTGGTGGCGGAGGCGTGGCTGACGGCGCAGGAGCCCCTGGTCAGCAGCAAGGAGCTGGGAGGCAGCGTGGATGAGGTGGAGCAGCTCATACGTAGACACGAAGCCTTCCGCAAAGCCGCCGCCACTTGGGAGGAACGATTCAGCTCACTTAGACGGCTTACCACGGTACGGCTCTCCGCTTGTTCTTAATCTAGACCTATTCCGAATTTTTCTAAATTCAAGGCGCCATTTCGCATCTGTGTCCACTGTCTTATGCAGTCCAGCAATTCCTGACACATGTTTCAATGTTATGTTTCAAGGCTGGAGTAGTGTTGGTTTTCAAGCAGGTTTTGAGGTTGAAAGTTACATTACAGGTTTCAAATCGGGGTTAGGGTTTCATATTAGGATTTCACAATAGGTTTTCAAATTAGGGTTTCATATTGAGGCGACATAGCAGGGTTGGGGTTTAATACCGAATAGGATTTCAAGACTGGGCTACTATTTCAAATCAGGTTTTCAAGCTTAGGTTAAGGTTTCAAACAAGGGTTAGGGTTTCAAGTCAAAGTCAAGATTTAATATTTGGGTTAGGATTAGGATTTCAAATTAGGGCTAAGGTATAAAAGTAGGGTGTAAAGTCAGAGTTAGTTCCAAAACTGAATTTTGTTTTCAAATGAGGATTTTAAGGCAGTGTTACGATTTCAAAGTAGTTTGCATTCAGGTCTCAAACCTGAGTCTCAAAGTAGTGTTTCAAATTTTCAAAAGTGTTTTGGTTTTAAAGTACGGTTTCAAGCCTGGGATTGTGTTTTATGATTAGCAGACTCAAGTTTGGGTTTTAAGCCCTGCGTTTGTGTTCCGAGTAGATGAATAGGTGTGTGTGTCATTTGTCCAGGTGGAGAAGTTGAAAGCCGAGCAAAGCAAACAACCGGCAACGCCTCTGCTGGGCCGTAAAGTCTTCCTGGACGCCCAGGATGCATCCCCAGCTCCCCCTTCCAGCCTCCCCCGCCTGCCCCTCTCCCCTGTCATGAGACAGACCATCTATGAGCAGAACGAGGCCAGCACGCCGCCCTCCCCCTCGCCCGCTACACCGACGCCATCCCCCTCGGGAGTCCGATATCCCGTCCCTCCCGCCCATTCGTCCATCTTGTCCGTGGCCACGGCCGCCATGTTGGTCTCGGCCAATCATGCGCGGGAAAGCAGCAGGAAGACGGGTCACCTTCAACCCAAGGTGAGAATACCTGGGGATTTTTCATGAAGACTTTATCCGACTGAGGATCAAAGTTATTTTTTATTTCCTTTTGACATTTTGTTTTTTTAGATTCAGTTACTTTTCATGTCTTTTTAGAGTGGCTTTGCTATTTTTTTTATAAGCTTTCATGACTTTCACAACAAGGCGCTTTCCATAAGAGTTCATATACCGTATTGGCCCGAATATAAGACGGCCCTGATTATAAGACGACGCCCTCTTTTTCAAGACTCAAGTTTGAAAAAATACTTTTTGAACACCAAATTAATTTTTATACAGAAAATAATTACAGTACATCTGAAACAAATGATTATAACAATATATTTGAGAGAAAAATCATGTTATTTTGCCTCATTCAAATCTTAATATCTGAACATTTAAATATGTAAACTAAAGTGCAATCACATTCGTAAATGAATGGCTTCTGGTTTTTGAAATGTAAATGACATCATAACTTCTCCTCAGCTGCCGGTTAACCTGGCCGATCTTTGACCCACTTTTCTCCAGATTGTCGCTACGTTTCTCCATTTTCTCTTATCTCTTCTATTATTTTCTTCTCTTTTCTTTCTTACCGCTATTTTTATTTTTATTCTTCGTGCTACCGCTATTTTTATTTTTATTCTTCGTGACAGGGGTTCACTTTGGCCTGGGGAGTCAAGTTCAGCATTCGCTTCAAAGATATCTGGCGCTATCTAGCGTCGTGAATGGATATAATGTCAAGACCCCGAATATAAGACGACCCCCACTTTTTCAGTCTTATTTCAATGCAAAAAACACCGTCTTCTATTTGGGCCAATACGGTAGTTGGAAAACTCAGTTGAGACTGTCCCTGAATGCAATACCTTTATTTTGACATTCGATAGATGGAAAGACAAATAAATGGATATCATCATACCATAAAAAAACAATCATATATACTGTATATTCATATAACTTTTTGGAGCATGACTGTATATACTCTGACTTACCGTTTTTTTACTCTTTTAGTTTACAAAAATGTTTTTTTCAATGATTTTGTTGGTTTTGATGATTTGATTAATTCTGAAAACCTTTCTTCAGCTGGAAGTGGACGCCAAGCCCTCGCCGTACCTCCGCCAACCCAAAATCAAACACCTGGGCGACGCTGTGACACCCCTCCTTGTTGCCAGCCGGCTGGAGAAGGTTCGGGAGAAAGGCAGGGAGATGATAACAGAGAAACCCGAAGTAGCCGTGATGGCCGAGGTGGTCCTCCAGGAGCCTAACCGTGACCGGCTCTATGGAGGGCCAAAGACCTTCAGGACTAACCCTGAGCCGCAGGTCCATACACAGACTATCCAGCTGGAGTGTCCGATGTCTCCCGAGCAGCTGATTCAGGCCCGCAAGAACGAGCTTCCTCAGGAGGTGTGGAGGGAACACACCGAGCGGCGGGAACGGCGGACCCTGGAGAGGCAGACATCCAGCGAACAGGAAGGACACGGAAGCCACGAGGGTCGGAGGAGGGAGCGAGACCGGCACCGGCTGGAGAGGCAGGAATCCAGCGAGCACGACACTGGCAAGGAACAGTCTGACAGACGCTCAGGAGGAGGGTGAGATGTTTGTTTTGAAGACAATGATGCTTTTCTTCAATCACTTTTCCACCATCAAGCTGTCCATTTCCAAGGGTGTCCAACTCATTTTCGGTTGTGAAGGTTCCCTCAGAGAGCCGTCATTACTAAAACCAATTCAATGTATGTGTGTACCTTATCGTTTTATTACATACTATATGCACAATTGCGGGCGGCCCGGTAGTCCAGTGGTTAGCACGTCGGCTTCACAGTGCAGAGGTACCGGGTTCGATCCCAGCTCCGGCCTCCCTGTGTGGAGTTTGCATGTTCTCCCCGGGCTTGCGTGGGTTTTCTCCGGGTGCTCCGGTTTCCTCCCACATTCCAAAAACATGCATGGCAGGCTCGTTGGGCACTCTAAATTGTCCCTAGGTGTGAGTGTGAGCGTGGATGGTTGTTCGTCTCTGTGTGCCCTGCGATTGGCTGGCAACCAATTCAGGGTGTCCCCCGCCTACTGCCCGAAGACTGCTGGGATAGGCTCCAGCACCCCCCGCGACCCTAGTGAGGATGAAGCGGTTCGGAAAATGGATGGATGGATATATGCACAATTGCGCCTATAGCCAACAGAAATGTTCCGTGGACTTTTGTTTTTGACTCATAATTATATTCATTACACCAAAACAATAGCAGCCATCTTGCTTTGTGCGCTTTTTTTTTTTTTCCCCGCAGAGAGAGGAGAGCCACCATGGCAGAAATAGTGGAGCAGCTTCAGGAGAGAGAAGCAGCACAGGTTGGAAATTTATATACTTACTTTCAACGCAGCGTTTTGCAAAAAAGTCAGCAGCTGTGTTTGGAATCAGTCCATATCCATGGTCTGGTGCACAATTTAGTGAGTTGTCATTTTGTAGTGCTGTTCGAATGTGTAGGCAGAATAGGTTATCACCTATATAGTGCCCTCAATCCAACAATGCAAATTGAAAAGTACAGTAGGTTCACTAGAAAAGAAATATATCTCATAATGAATTGCAAAAATGCATTCATTCAGATGTAAATCTTTCTGATTGACCCCTCTCCAGGCCCGAGGCGAGGTTTCCCACCTGCCAAACGGCCTACCAGAGAAGTCTTCCCGTCCCGACCGGCCTCGAGCTCGGGACAGACCCAAGCCACGTCGCCGGCCGCGACCCAAAGAGCCAGGAGAAACCACGCGGCGTTCTCGCTCGGCTCCAGCTCAGAGTGGCCCCGCGGCTCCCCAGCCACCCACACACAGTGCACATCATGAGGGTTTCCTCTTCCGCAAGCTAGACATCGAGAGCCTGAAGAAGAGCACCAACAGGTGGGTCTTCTGGGTCCTGATACTATGCAAGACATGTCTGACAATACTCGCAGCAGTTCATCACGGGTGGTCTTACACACCAAACTTATCCAGCAGAAAAGGAATTCCCCCAAAGTTTCCGGACAGGTGGCTGAGTCTTTCAAGAAAAAAAATAAATAAATCTCTTCAGATTCTTCAAAAGTTCCACAAAATTCGCTATTCAATTGACCCAAATACTGTAGAATCAAAAGACTCTAAATTTGGTCTAAAATGCCCTAGTACCGTGTTTTTCAACCCGTGTGCCGCGGGAGACATTGTCAGGTGTGCCGCGACAGCCAATTTGTATGCCTGTGCAGTCTATGGCTCAGAAAGTAATCATGTAGTACCCTCCCATACCGCTAGGGAGCAGCAACAGCTAGCCAATTGCCCTGTGTTTCGACGAGAAACAAGCGAATTTGTGACGCATGAATGCAGGACGACAGTGAAACACTAAATATGAAAGATGAGAAAATACTGTTTTCTTTGTGTTCATTTGATTCCAATTCAAGCTGTTATAACGTCATTCTTCAATGTTAAAAACGGTTATAGTAACAATATAACACGTTAATTGTTAAAATAAGCGGTTTTTTTTTTTACATTTTCTGCTAGTGGTGTGCCGCAAGATTTTTTCAATGAAAGAAGTGTGCCTTTGCTCAAAAACGTTTCAAAAACACTGCCCTAGTAGACTCTCTAACTGGTCCAAAAAGGCTCCAAAGACAGTCAAGTTTCAAAAGACTTTTTTTTTGGTTGGTCTAAGAGTCACCAAAAAAAAAGACTCTTTAGTTGAGCTATAAATTCTCTTAAGACTCTTGTTGATCACAAAAGGCCCTAAAGATTTTAAGTTGTTCTAAAAAGTCTCCGAAGACTCCTGCAAAGATTTTTCTTTTGTCCAAAAACTTGATTACCACACTTTCAATAAGTCTTTAAAGGCTGTTCAAGTGACCTCAAAAATCTCTAAATCCTTTTTTTTTTCTTCCAGAAAGTCTTTCAAGACTCTCATTGATCTAAAAAGTCTCTTAAGAGTATTCTATTGATCAACTTTCATTTAACCAAACTGTCATACTTTTTGTTTCACTCGTTTGCTGCTGCTGCTGGCTGCCGTCCTCCTCGTCACCTCTAAGGTAAGTCCTATTTAAGTTCTCCCTTTTTTTCCCCCCAAAATGTAAGTATCCCCCTCCACCCTGCACGTGCCCCCCTGTTGGCGTCCGTCTTGTATTGGTCTGCAGTGTGTTTTCTCCTCCCTTGTTGGTGTTGGTCCTTCTCGCCCACCTACCTGTAAGATCAGGTGAGTGAGGTGTTAGCTTAGCAGCGGGTACTCTGCAGCCCCCACTAACTCTTCACATCCCCGGCCCCTTCCCTTCCCTTTTTTCCCTCAACCCCACCCCCTCCGCTTTCCCACCTCAGCAGGTCTTGGGTGAACCTGTACTGCATTCTGCACAAAGGCGGGCTGGGCTTCTACAAGGATGCCAAGAACACCGCCACGGCATACAACAACGAGCCAATGCTCAACCTTGCCCACTGCCATTGTGACATCACCAACGGATACAAGAAGAAGAAGAATGTCTTCACGCTCAAGTACGAGATCATTCTCGTCCCCTCGCCTTATATTGCAACTTTTAACTCCTTATTGCCCCATTTATACCGAACACAATCAAACTGATTGATCTCATGTGCTCACAGGACGAAGGATGGGAGCGAGTTCTTATTCCACGCTAAAGACGAAGTGAGTCATTCTTGTGTTTTTTTAACACGGCAATGGAACTTGACGGAAATTGACTTTGACTCGCTTATGTGCCGGTGTCAGGATGACCTGAAGACGTGGGTGAGCAGCATTGGCAGCAGCATCTCGGAACACGAGGAGATGGCCAAGTCGGGCCTCCCCCAAGCAACTACCTCATCCACCGATGAGGGCACGCGGCACGACGGCAGCAAGGCTGGCTCGGAGCGCGGCGGCGAGCGATCGGACCGAGCCGAGAAGGCGGAGAAGGCGGAAAAAGAGAAAGAAAAGGACAAGGAACGGGACAAAGACAGGGCAGAGCGCTCAGATCGCGGTAGAAAGGTGGAAGCCAAACGCTCAGAGAAGTCCAGTAAGAAAAAATGATGTCTTCTCACCGCCTCCCACGTGGAAGCGCTTGGATGCAACGTGACGCAGGAAAGAAGAACTCTTTGAACTGACTTCTTCTCCTACCGTGTCTACGCCGTAACTCGGCCAACTGGCTGTGCAGGGAAGTGGAGCGGGAAGATGATTGCCGCTTGTGAGACAGAATATCAAGTAGCTTGCGCTGTTCCTATTCTGATTGCTTTTATGAACTGTGGGTGTGTGCGTGTGTGTGTGTGGGCGCGCCCGCGCGTGCGTAGAGTTCAGAGTAATAGCAGTGTAATTAAAAAAGTGAGTAAACCTCAAAATTCTGACAATCGCAATTTTTTGTTTTCAGTACCAGCAAATGTATTCGCAACACTTTGAATCCAAATAAACATCAAAGAAAAAAAATGTATCAAAGATGTTACTCCTTTGAAGAATATGAAAGAAAAGAAAAAGAGAGAAACTATCAACTAAAAAATATTTGAAGATTTTAACATTTCTGTGATGCAATACAGATGTGAAACACGCTACAGTTGGTTTAAAATGTCTGAAGAGTCTGGAGTTAGTCCCAAAGGTCCATCTTTGAAGATTCTGCAGAAGAAAAATGCTTTAATAATTTACGATAAATAATAAGTAATCTTCCTAAAAGACTCATAAGTGAGTTCAAAAGGAGTAGGCTAACATCTGGCACCTGTGAATTGGTATGACACATAGATGTGAGGCACTTTTTTAAACACACTGCTATTTATACCGAACACAACTGTGTCTTTTAGTGGAGGAAGCCCTCTATCCCCAAACTGATCTCATTGATCATACCACGAAAATCATCCAAATTTCTTTTTTTTTGTTTTTTTGTTTCCATCAAATGGGAATCTGGTTGATGTGTACGTCTGTCCATTACTCTCAGGTTTCTAACGTGTTGTAAGCGTGTGCTTGGTATGTTCAAATGTCTTCCAGATGTGTGGTTCCAAACCAACAGAAATGTCAGCGGAGTGGAAGCAAGGAATGTTAGATGAATGACTGAATGGATGGAGAAATGAATGAATGAATGGATGGCAGACCGGAAACCGCTTCAGCTGTCACACCTTTTGACTTTGCATGTCTGATTTGACGTGAAATCACATGTAGGAAAAAAATAAAAACAAAACACTCATTTGTTTCACGCCTCTAGACTTAGACTCAAAAGACTGGCTGCTCTTAATGATATCCGACTCTTTGTCTTACTTGAGTATAATTGGACCCCTGTTTTCATGGCCAGTCCTTGACATTTTATCTGGGATACCTGCTTCAGATCAGGACTATTTTGGCAACATTTTGTAGGAGTTCGTCAGAGCCCTGGAATTTGCCTCAAATGGCTGCTTCAAGCAAAAATGTCCAATGCCTTGTTGTATTTCAGTCTTGGGTCCTTGAGATTTTTTAGCAGAGTTGGGCAACATACTAATACTGTACACTAATATACAATGTACTTTAGCTTATGCTATCCAGGGTCGGAGGGTGCTGAATTTACAACAAGCCAATCAACTGATTATATTATTTTATGAATGAATAACAACATTTTGAAAAATTCATTTGAACTATCCAATTTTAGGGATAAATCGCTAAATTAATGCAAAAAAAAATTACAGGACTCTCGATCTTCTATAATGTGGGCCATATTAAAAAACAGACCTAGCCGTATGTGGACCGTGGGCCATAGTTTGCGTTTCAGTACCTGCTAAAGAAAATATAATAATTTAACTTTATATGTTGTTAGTGTGTTATGTGTGTTTTATCATTTGGAAAGGTAGTGAAATAGTTAATGCATGACAGCCAATGGGCGAAAAATGAGACGAAGAAGAAAAAGAAACCGGAAGCGGAAATCAAACGAGGAAGTTTTATAGCGACGGACAGTCCTCCATTGTCAATCGTCTGGTAACATGAATCGCAATTGATCGCAACAAGGTCCTGTTCTTGATTTGAGTGTTTTTAAATCGTTTCGGTATAGAGTTTTCACAATCATGGAGGCGAGGTTCGACGGCAAGGTGGCGTCGATCGTCGAGCTCGCCTTCCAAGCCACCGTGTCGGTCTTCAGGGGGGTGTGGGAGGAACAAGCGCCAAACTCGGCGTGGGAAGAGGCGACGATCGGCCTCGTTGGCGGTCTACGGGAGATCGAGCGCGGTCTGCTGGCTCAGCTTCAGCGGGTGTTCGCCGAGTTGTGCGACGAGAACGAGGAGCTGAAGATCAAAGTGGAGCAGTTGGAGGACGTGATGCAGAGGAAGGCCGGGCAACTGGAACAGGAGCTGCACGTCCGGGTAGGACGGCTAGGCAGGGATATGGAGCTGCTGGAGAAGGAGCTAAAGAGCATCAGCGATGGAGGAACTGCGGCAGGAGGCAAGCATGATACTAAAATGCCGACTACAGACTAGGGTAGAATGATTTTGAAAAAATCCACTTGAAATATGCCAGTCGTAACCATATGGAATGTTTAAAACAGCATTACTAACCATCCGAAATTTGATTATCATCATCCACTCATGTATTGGAATGAACTGCAAACGAGAAAGGTTATCCAGTCATTAATTTGCCGTAATGTCATTAATTCCCTCTCTGAATGAACGCAGAAGTCTCAGCGTTGTCAGTCACCGCCGACCAGACTGCTGCCGACACAGAATCCAGTCTGAGTGTCTCGGAAGTGGGACATGACGAGGCAGTCCTGAGTCCCAAAACGGACCCCCAGGCCGCTGTCGCCCCGGTGATGATTGTCAGTGGGCTCGGCGGCCCACCCGCCATGCTCATTGTGGAAGATGGAGAGTCTCCCACACAGGAGATAACCGAGGCATCGTTTGTGACGCAACTTGTCCTTCAACCTGCGGTCTCGCCTCAAGATGCTCCAAGTCCCGATTCCTGCCCACTTAGCAAGGAGAAGCCAGCCCAGGAACAAGCTGAGAAACAGGTTTGGTGTCTCAGACATTGGCTTTTCACCCCATGGCGCATATTAATCAGCACCAAAATATTTGATATTCACCATGTAGCTTTGGTCATGCCAACCTGTAAAAAACTCTGTAAAATGTCAAACTCACAGCAATGCCAAATAAGTAAAAAACGCACACATTCAAATTGTCGGCCGTTTTCATCCAACGGTCTCCGTATTTGGTGGACATGCAGAGGACACACTGCTTCCCCAGTTGATTTCTTTGGTGGTGATTTACTTTCACCTCAAGAATCTCACCTAAAGGTGAAAGTTCACTAGTAAACAAATCAAAGATTAAATTGCAACAAGGCACACAGAGTTGGATGCCAAATTGTAGGTCTTGATAAGAGCTTTCTAGATTACTAGTTAGTTTGTTCATGTGTTTGTATGGCAACATAATGAGGGAAAAAAAGCTTTCAATATTTGGTTTGTGTGACAGGGCTCAGTGGAAGAATCTTCATCAGGAAGACCGAGAAGAACACGGAAGCCAAGCTTCAAAGTGGAAATGGGTAACTAGGATTTGATGGCAGGTTATGTAACAAGGGAACCTATTGAAGTTGCATCATTTGGAATGGGAAATGGGTCTTTAAGTCGCTCTGTAGTAAACTACTATGAAATATTGCCTTAGACCAAAAAAAAAAATGCCCCCAAAATGTATATTGTATAAATATCATGTCACTAATATATATACCGTACCTAATATTCCTAAGGTATTCCACAATATGTTAGACAAAATATTCCAAATAATTATCAGTACTAGAATTTATTTAGACAAAAATTGCTGAAAGCCACAAAATTAAAATGTGAAAATAATACAAAAAATTATATGCAAATACCATATTAGGAATGTAGACAATGTGCAAAATATTTCGATACAAATATGAAGATCTTTTTTGATAATTAAAAATAATTCTCCCCCACCACAAATATGACAAACATTAGCAAACAAAAATAGTAGACATATACCGGTACACAAGTGTGAGGAAAAAATCTGATGTACAATATAAATATTTAACATGTTTAAAAAAATATGAGCAATGTCAGTTGTACACACAGTAACATCAAAATTAAGGTACACATCCTTTTATTATGTTTGTGTTTTAACATTAACTGTGGTTCACTTCTTTTCACACTTGTGTGACAGTTTGAGGCTGGAGCCCATTATTCCTGATGAGAATGCTTCCTCTAAATCCAACCAGACAAACAAAAAATATTGGATTGATGAGGGTTTGCTGCATTTGAAATAGGATACAGGTTTCTTTTAAATGAAGGTCTTGTTGCCTCTCATCCCTCTCAAGCTCTGTCAGCGCCCGCCGACATAAGCAACGACGAGATGGACTCCGGCGAAGACGACGAAAGCCCGAGAAAAAAGGCGCGGCGGAACGCGAAGCGCTTCTCCTGCGACGAATGCGACGCAGCCTTCTATTGGAAGGCCGATCTGAAAAAGCACGCGGCGCTTCACAAGCGGCCTTTCCCGCGGCAGCGGTGCGACAGGAGCTTCCCAGAGAAGTCATCTTTGGAGGACCAGATACTGAGCCACCAGGTGGCGTCCAAGGCGCCACTGCCCTTCCCGTGCCCGCAATGCAAGCGCTCATACCGCAAAGAAGAGTCTCTACAGAACCACCTGAAGCGGCACCAACCCCTGGCGCAGCCTAAGCCTTTCGCCTGTGAGCAGTGCGGGAAGACCTTTCGTGTGGAGCGTTCTCTGGAGAACCACCTGTTGCGCCACCAGGTGAAGACCTCATCTCACTCACAGCAACGGCAGCATTTTATTCCATATCCTTATACCATTTAGAAAATCCTCCTGCTCTGCAATTGGCATCAAGTCCCGAAAGACTCAGTAAATCAGAAAAATCTCAACAGAGTTCAGTTGGTCTAACAAGGTTTTAAAGCTTCTCTGTTGGACCAAAACATTCTGAGAAACACTCGAATTGGTCTTTCAAGTTTCTGAATAATTTTCATTTCACAAAGTCTCTCAAGGCTTCATATTATCGAACAAGTCTCGAGAGTCTTCCGTTTCTCTATTAAGGTTTTGTTATTTGGTCCAAAAAGTATCCAAATAATCTGCAGTTGCTCCAAAAAAGTCTCTTCAATAGGGTAAAAAATATCCAAACAATCTTCAATATGTCCAAATGCCTCTTAACACTCTACAGCTATTCTAAAAAGGCTCAAGAGAGTTAGTCTATCTCTCGTGTTATCGTTTTTAGGCGTGACATATATTATTAGAAACAACTCAACTTTATTTGTAAAAGGAAAAACTGAATTTGTTCCACACCACAAATTAATATATAGTTTTGTATTTTGTGGCTCCAATATTCTAATATGTTGCCGCAGAAAACCATAGTCTGGCTGCAATAATTTGCACAATAAATGAAACTTTGTGGCCACAAAATACTAAATTGTTGGCAATAATTTGTGGCCACAGAATACTAAATTGTGAGCACAACATCCTTGTTTGTGGGCACAAATATTGTGACCAAAAAATATTCATTGTACAGTCAAACCTCGGTTTTCGAACGTCTCGGTTCTCGACCAATTCGGTTTTCGACCAAAAATTTCGAGTTTTTTTATGCCTCGGATGACAAACAAATTTAGTTTCTCGAACAAACTGAGCGCACTTGAATACACCATTTGACTCCTCTCGCCTTCCTTACATGAGGAAGTGACGCTTCCTCGTGTTGCTTTCCATTGTGAGCAGACGTGTTCAGTAAACTTTTTTTTTTTTTTTAAAGAGCGTGGTTTCGGTTTTCGAACAATTTTGGTTTTTGAACAGCCTTCTGGCACGGATTATGGACGAAAACCGAGGTTTGACTGTATTTTGCTTTCTCTTCAATTTGATTCTATTCAGAAGTGGAAGGAGTCGCTGCAGTGCCCGCTGTGCAACAAGACCTGCAAGACGCCGGTGCAGCTGCGCGGCCACATGGTGGTGCACTCAAACGAGCGGCCCTTCAGCTGCGCCACCTGCGGCAAGGAGTTCAAGAGCAAAGACACGCTCCGTTTCCACCAAATGGTTCACACCAACGCCAAGAAGTACAAGTGCAACGTGTGCGACGAGACCTTCAAGTATGCCCATTCGCTGACCGTGCACAAGCGCAAGCACACCGGGATCACGCCGTTCGTGTGCGGGGTGTGTGGACGCTCATACCGCACCGGTACGGCGCTCAAGCGGCACAGCGTGGTGCACACGGGGGAGAAACCGTTCACCTGCCACGTGTGCGGCGCACGCTTCAGCCTCAACAACAATTTGAAGCGACACCTGCGCATCCACACCGGCGAGAAGCCTTTCACCTGCAAGGATTGCGGTAAAAGCTTCTCGGATAACAACAAGCTCAAGTCGCACATGTTGGTGCACGGAGCCCGAAAGCCATTTATGTGCGATCTGTGCGGGAAGACCTTCCTCTTCAATTGCCGCCTTCAGATCCACCAGAAATATGTGCACGCCAAGGAGGATGACAAGCCCAAGGTGTTCCCTCAAAGGCAGAGGAACAAGCTTCTGGTCAAGCCGTACAGCTGCAAAATCTGCCTGGCCAGCTTCAGTGCGGCCTGCTCACTCAAGCTCCACGAGAAGGGCCACAGTGAGCACAAGGAGTTCTCCTGCGCTTTATGCGGCAAGGCCTTCCACAATAAATACTCGTTCCGCTCGCACCAGCGCTCGCACTCTGGCGAGAAGCCCTTCGTGTGCGAGGTGTGCGGCAAGGGCTTTATCCACGCCGGCAGCCTCAAGCAGCACGAGCGCATCCACACGGGCGAGAAGCCGTACAAATGCGAGCAGTGTGGCAAGGCCTTCCGCACCGACGGAAACTTCTACCGTCACCTCCGCATCCACACGGGAGAGAAGCCCTTTGAGTGCGCTTACTGCCACCGCAAGTTCCACCAGTCCAACCAGCTCAAGTCGCACTTGCAGGTGCACACGGGCCAGAAGCTCTATTCGTGCCAGACCTGCGGACGAGGATTCTCGGACTCGAGGCAGCTCAAGAAGCACAGTTGCGATGGAACAGTTGTCCCAGTATTGTTGACATAAACGCTTTTTTTTTTTTTTATGAGCTGGCAATATTGAAAAAGAATGTCCAGAGCACTGTGCACAATACCTGGTGCTTTTTTTTCCTGGGAAAACAATTCTACAGAAGCCCACACCCCACAAACTGGGTCTATTTTTTTTTTTTAATCATAACAATAACATACCTGCAAATAGGAGAGGAATATCTTCAACACGGCTAGCCTCAAATCCGTCACCAATGTCATTACTGCACAACTAGTGTGTTTATACAATCATTTTTTTTCTCTGAGGGCAGCGCACTGAAAAATTGAATAATGCAAGTGCCACTTCGGGCATTCCGTGCCTTTAACTGAACATGTGAAAACAAACCCAACGAGCAATGCTACAACCAATGATAATCACATTTCAGACATCCCCTGCAGCGGGTGGGGGGAAAAAAATAGGATAATGGCTAGCCGGCCGCAAATGACCCCCTTCCATTGTTTGGACACTACTGACGTGCACCTGGAGTATTATTGTCCGTCTTAATGCTAACGTTACTCAGAATTATCAATAAAATCTCAATAGTAATGTATACCTTTTTCTGTTAAGGAAAAAAAAATAGCTGGAGAAGCTGTCTCATCCCCTTTGCAAATCCAAGACGCGCATCCTGTTGCCTTAATATGTATGCGGTGTGCACAAAATAGTATTTGGTGGCCACAGTAAAAATCTGTGACAAGATGAGCTGGTTGCCCTTGCCAGTCAATCGCAAGGCGTGTGTGTGTGTGGATATGTATATATAATATATATATATATATATGTATATATATATATATATATATATATGTATATATGTGTATATGTGTGTGTGTGTGTGTGTGTGTACATACATATATATATAGATATAGATAGATATACATACATACATATTGGAGAGCTGATCCCTATAAAGGCCAGGTACTCTTACAGGGTCTGGTCCAGGTATGAGTAGACAAAAAAGCATTTACATTCACAGTTATGTACAGTTTTAGTGTCTTGATTTAACGGAACATGTTCTTGGATTGTGGGAGGAAGTTAGAGTAGCTGAATAAAACACACAAAAGCATGGGGTGAACATGCAATCTGCAAAAAACAGAATAGCATTATTAATTCTCCAAAATGACAACTATCCTATTTTCTTAAGATATTTTCATAAAGAACAACAGTTTGAAATATTTTAGTACAATACAGGAGTATGATTTACTCTGCATTATAACTGCATTAGTTGAGTGTTTTGGAGAATGTGCAAAATGAAATATTTTATTTTGAAATTTATGACGTTTTATTTTGATGCCCCATGGTCGAGCGACTTACCTTGTGGAGTGTGTTTGTAAAAGGGGCTGCGAACTAACGGAAGCTGCTGTTAGTGAGAGTCTGCAATAAATCACATGTCCCAAAAAATGCCTGAAAGTTTGGTGTTTTATTCCCAAACTAATGCCATTTTGGAGACTCTTATTAGGTGTGCGCTGGATTTAACTGCTGGACAGGCCAAAATGAACCATTCTGTGAAGGTAAATATTTAATGCTGTGTCTATTTGAATTTTTCTGCCCAAAAAAGTACTGTATTGACGATTGGGATCGATCAGTTTTTACAGAGATGTTACATTGGAATACAAGAAACTGAACTAAGATGGCGCCTTGTCGCGTATCTTCGGCAAGCTTAAAGTTTCCGCAGAGACTTTGGCTCTCTTTAATCTTGTCTCGTTATTTTCTTGTTTAGTGTTGGTGGTGTTAATAGTTTAAGTGGTTTAACTTGTGTCTATGGAATCTGACTGTACGAATTATTATATCGCCGTTGAACTTCGGCTAAGTGTTAGCTTTTTGTGTCACTTGACGCTAGTGGGAGCGCCATCTAGAGACCTGAAGGACGACTCGAGTACAGAAGCGTTTCCAAAACAAATGACAACACCGCGGGAGCTCTGCATGAATTTATCCCAAAATGTGATCTAGTCGGCTAAGTTACAACAACAGACAAACAGTCTTACTAAACGGATACCAAACGTAAAATTATGTTTTCCATGCTAATATTTAACACTAAATGACAGTATGTAATCATTGACAGTGTTGGATGAAAAAAAAGTATGACCCTCCAACATGGGACTCAGCCCATTTAGAGTGCACTCACTATTGAGGTTGGAGGAGTTGGTTAAATCCTGATGTGAACAAATAAATGTAATCACTTAAAATTAATTAATTCCAGGTAACAAAGACGCTCAACCAGTGCAACACTGGTCAGATAACAGTTTTGATGCTGTCAGGGACTAAAGTGGCCTGAAATCCGGTAATGGTACCTTCCTCAAAGTTTTATCTGCTCCGAACAGGTAGGATTTGACAAAATGGTGGAGCTGCTGGCTCAGGAGGCAAGCAGAAAGATCAACTGTGTTTTCCTCCAGCTGTTAGACACCACCACTAAGGAAAAGCTAATGCTTCAGGACAAAGTAAGTGAGCTGGAGCGCCAGTTGAAAGCGGTCACTGAAGACTTTGATGTCATCCGACTATGGAGGGAGAACGTGTTGACTGGATGCCCTGTGCTCAATGAGCAGACGGGATGGGTCTTCACCCTGAAGCCTTTCGGTGTATTGGTGAACTCAGATGAGTTAGCAAAGGAAGACACTGAGTCCACAACGTCAGCCATCGTCATACGCATCAAAGGTGCATTTATAATTACCGGTATATTGTGATGTTCATGTCTGAATATTAACTAAAATGTTCCCTTTAGAAGAGTCTGCGTTGGCGGAGGTGAACGGTGGAGCCGAGGCATCATCAGCCAGTAGACAAGGTAAACTCATGCAACTTTTTATGAGTGTGGTGACTCTGCATTTGGGTAAGAGAGGATCGTTCGCCAGCATATAACACTCTTCTTTTATGACCATTATCTACCATAAAACTATCTTCAAATAATGTGTTGCGTCCACTCCCTTGATGCGCCAGACCAAATGTACATACAAAAACAACCCTAAAGTGTGCTGTCCAAGCCAGTGAGTAAGAAACTGATTCGTCCAACTGTATTCTGCAGACATTGCTGAGGAAGACAACACAGCTGCATCCTCCGACTCCCAGAATCCTTTGCCAACTGAAGTCACTAAGAAGGTGTTTGAATGTGACGTGTGCAGTAAGAGCTTCAGTCGTCAGCTCCACCTCAAGAAACACTTGGACACCCACAAAGAATATCTGAGTTGCCACCAGTGTCCCAGGATCTTCCGCCGCAGGGCTGCGCTGGAGCGCCACCTCCTGCGTCACAAGGACAAGACGCTTCACTCCTTCACGTGTCCTATCTGTGACAAGACCTTCAAGAACAAGAAACTGCTCAAGTCACACGAATCGGTTCACGGTGACGACGCGCCGCCCTTTGCCTCCGGTACACTGCAAAAACTCAAATCGAAAAAAGATAAAAAATACACTTCTCAGGTCGGGATATTTGGCTTTTGGATGTAATTTCTGGATGAATCTAAAAGTCACTATGTTTCAGACCCACCCATAATCTGATCTGTAAAAATCTTTGATATGGGAGATAAGACTCCAAGAAATGCAGTTCAATTTTTGCTATTCTATTGGGAGATAATTGAGCTCTCCTTTTAATGACTTTTTTGTTTGTTTGTGTTTTTTTTTAAGACCAAGTTTCTCAGGGTAAGGCGTTCACCTGCGAAACATGCGGTGCCGGCTTCACGCTGCAGCAGAACCTCAAGCGGCATGCCCGCATCCATACGGGCGAGCGACCGTTCAAGTGCCGCGTGTGCGGCGCCAGCTTCGTCCAGGATAAGCTGAAGGCTCACATGCTGCTCCACGGCGCCACCAAGTCTTTCATGTGCGACTTGTGTGGCAAGACTTTCCTGTACAATTGGCAGCTGAAGAAGCACCAGAAAGTGGCGCACCAGGAGGGCACTGAGGCAGGCATGCAGGCAGGGCAGCGAAAGGTCCGAGCACGGAAAAACCGCACTGTCATCTTCAAACGCGACAGGTATTGGGAAATTCATACAATCTTAAATTGATTTCTGTACATTTGCGTAAGGCTTGCATAGAGTGTGTGACTTGCAAAATACTCAATAATACTCACTGCTCCGCTGTGCATTTTTTAGCGACCCACAGCATATGCTCAAAACGTATACTGTACAGTATTTCGTGCTACTCAGGAGCCACAAAGGAATACATACTTCCTAACTCTATCAATGACAAAAATGCTTTACAGTCAAACCTCGGTTTTCGTCCATAATCCGTCCCAGAATGCTGTTCGAAAACTGAAATTGTTGGAAAACCGAAACCACGCTCTTTTTAAAATCAACTTGTTTACTGAACACGTCTGCTCACAATGGAAAGCAACATAAGGAAGCGTCACTTCCTCGTGTAAGGAAGGCGAGAGGAGTCAAATGGTGCATTCAAGTGCGCTCAGTTTGTTCGACAACCGAAATTTGTTCGTCATCCGAGGCATGAAAAAATCGACATTTTTGGTCGAAAACCGAATTGGACGAGAACCGAGACGTTCGAAAACCGAGGTTTGACTGTATTTACAGTACATATGAACTAAATACGTGCATGCATCCAAAATAAGTGCTCTTAATATAGTTCATTTTTCACAATACATTTCTCAATGCACGTATCAACGATCCACTATCCTAACCCAACAACAAAGGGTTTGAAGCAAACAACAAAATATATAAAGTGGAAGAACTAATTTTGCAAGATGACATCCATTCTTGAGGCCCACAATGAGAGAGCCAGATTAATATAGCAGATTTGTGATTCTGGTTACGCATTCGCAAATTAATTTCACGCATTTGCAGTGGTGTGCAAAGGTGTGTTTCGACCCAGGGTTGATGGCTGCTACAGAGCATTATTGCTCGTCTGGACCCTGAGTTGGGTGCCTGCAGCCTCCGCCCCCTTGGCCCACCCACTGCACACCACTGCACATCCATGAATCTGGTTTAAAAAAAAAAACTACACAAGTACACATTTTTTCATAGTTTTGCTAAAATAATGGCCCAAAGTATCCTTGTATTTTTCTGTATATGAAAGATTTGGTATTCCTTTTAAATTTAACTTGAACACCAGGACCACCGTGGAGTTGGCAGCGTTCGCCTGCAAGACGTGCCAACGCGGGTTCGACTCTGAGGTGGCGCTTACGAAACACGAGCTGCTCCACACGGGCAGCACCCCGTATGCTTGCGACGTATGCGGCAAAGCCTTCCTCTACAAGACCACCTTCGACTACCATCTTCGCACGCACTCGGGCGAGCGGCCCTACGCCTGCGACGTGTGCGGAAAGACCTTCATTATCCACCACGCGCTGAAATCGCACCGGCTGCGACACACAGGTGAGAAGCCACACGCCTGCGAGCAGTGCGGCAAAGCCTTCCGGGTGTACACCAACTACCGGAGACACCTCAGGATCCACACGGGCGAGAAGCCGTACGAGTGTGAGGTGTGCGGGGTCAGATTCCGCCAGCTTGGACACGTCAAGTTCCACATGCAGGTGCACACGGGCGAGCGGCCATACGCCTGCTCCGCCTGTGGAATTGGCTTTTCAGACTCTAGACAACTAAAGAGGCACACGTGTGCTGGGAAAGAGCTGGGGAAGACTTTGCTGACATCTTGACTCACAAGAATTGTTTGACACAATAAAATAAACATATTTTTCACTTTAGTGAATTCAGAGGCCTTTTATTTTGAAATGGAACATTGGATCTGAATGCCAATACTGTGGTTGGATACCTGGGGTGCTGGAGTGTGTTGAAAACCTGGTGTGGTTGCGAGATAACTACGATTCATTTTTTTCATGCTTTTTTAAAATACAGTATCAGGGTAAATTTTAGTCATTGATGTAGAGTTACCTTATCTAAACTTCAGAACGCTTCTTGGCGCTATTCTGTGAGAGTTTTCATTTTCTCTGGGTGAACTTATCGCTGCCCGACACCCACAATAAATTATGTAATAGCATTTTTAAAAATTCAAACCACTGACGTGCATGCATGACATGCAGTTGCAGTGCTTTTATTTTGAAGGTGGCCAACGCCGCTCGCTGGCGGCAGATTACCGTAATGCACAGAATTCACAATCGCTGTGGCGGCTGGCTTGACTTGAATTTTGCGAGTGGAAGCTAGCCTGACCGCAGTACAGTAGTCGTATGCCGAAGTAGTCTTTGCTCCATGTGGATTCGAGTCCGCTTCAAGACAGTGTCAAATGGGGGACTTTGAGGCGCGAGCCACATCCATTTTGGAGGATATGGCGAACAAAGCTGTGATAGAAATGTGCAAAGTTGTGTTTTCCTCCGACATGACTCAAGAAGTATTTTGGAGCGAAGAAGACCATGCTCAAGTTTCAACTCAGGACCAGGTATATTATGACTTCTTTCTTATTGCACCTTTCCGCCTGTTCATAGTAATATAAGCGCAAGCTCGCTAGCCACTTTAGCATCCGAGTTTTTGCCCAAAGAAAGAACGCTCTAGAATGTGTTTTGCGGCTAAAATAAATAACTGCGTAATTTGTATCAAAAAGCCATGTTTTGCTCGGTTGTGCTTCGATTAACACCGAACATGTCGTGGTTGTGTGTCTAATATACAGTGACGTGCTCGACCAATCGAAGAAAAGTCACTACATAGTCTCAAAATTGTCAACAATGTAATCAAACAGATTAGTTTGCAGGACAACATACGTAATTATGATTGTGACGCTCGTCAGCCGCTTGCAGGCCTTGCTAAAGAGCTGCTTCTACAACCTCCTGATTCTGATAGTCTTTTTTTTTTTTTTAAATGGGTTAATTACCGATATTTATTTGAAGCAAATGCGAGCACACATGGACAATATAGTCATTAACACTTCGCCATGGCGGCACCCGTACATCTGAGTATCGGAAACTCCGCTTGCACCATTACAAAGTAAACAAACGGTACAAACCCATGTCGTTTGACCAAAGCCAGGCGACAGAACATAAATGGCTTTAATGATTTATTCGCCTTCTTCTATACAACTGTAGCTTAAATGTATGACACGTAAAGCCGAAATTAAAATGTGTTACGTGTGGTAAATTGCTTGCAAGGAAGGCGGGACACCACCTATAATTTATAATTAAATTATGAAAGTAGATTCAAAATTCGAAGTGGTGGAAATTGAGACAGGCGAGAGGTAAGCATGTCAGCCTCACAGTTGTGAGGTTGAGGTTCAAATCTCCGTGCTTATGTGGGTTTTCTCTGGGGGCTCTGGTTTCCTTCCACGTTCCAGCATGCTTGTTGTATTCATTGAAGACTTAAAATCATCCCATGGTGTGAATGGGTGTTTGGCTATATGTGCCCCCACTTATCGCCCCAAGTCAGATGGAATAGGTACGAGCACACCTACAACCCTATTGAGGATTAGGTTTCTAGAAAATTGATGGCTGTTGTTAAAATACATACTTGGTTAACCTGATCATAGATCAACAGGTAGCTAATTTATTTTTTTTGTTACTAAAGATCGAGCACAGGTATGCGTTTCCAAAAATGATAATTTGAGCTGTAGAGCTGACGTGGCGTGGTAGGTTGAACATGTGTATTTCTATCTATTGTTTCCATCAGGTGATCCATCTAGCCAACACCTTCATGACATTGCTGGCTCAAGAGGCGGTCAACAACATCTGCCAACTTTTCCATGAATGTTCCGCGCTGCTGCGGGTGCAAGTACGTCCCTTTAGTAATTCAAATTCACACAATTTATACAGGGATTCACATATAGTGGTGAATGTGATTAAAGGCCTAATGTTGATTGAGTATGTACAGTTTTTGGGTGCAAAAAAAAAAGTCTGAGTACTGTATTTGCTTTTTTTAAATGAAGTGTCCTCCCCCTTCTTTGGTTGGGTGGGTTGTTCTGTGCTGTGCAACATTCAAGGTGTAATACCTGTCTGGTCAAATGTTAACATTTCAAATTTAACCAAGTCTGATTTTGTTTTTCATGGTAATTATTTTGCATTATGGGACAGTTTGCGCACATTCTCTTGAAGTGGTCAAGGAGTTATGTAACTTCAAAGTATGAGGAAAGATTATATTTACACCTGACAGCATTATTTTCTTTCAGTCCTTCATTCAAATTTTCTCATTCTTTCCCAGAAGCCATTTTGTGCAAGACTGATCTGGAATATGAATAATTTGAATAAATATGAATAAGACTCCTGTTCTGTGCCCAGGTGACGCAGGGGGAGGCGCAGCTGGAGGACCTGAGGACGAGGCTGGAAGTGGCGCAAACATCCCTGAGTATGATGTTGCAAAGCGCTTATGCCGTGGTAGTGGAACAGCAGGTGCAAGAGCACGTCGGAGGAGTGGGCGCATCGGAAGTGGAACCGCAGAGCTCAGGTGTCCGGCAGTTCGTCATCAACATCAAGATCGTTTATCATATTGTACAGTGAACCCCTATTTTAGCATGGTTCGGTGTTTCAAACCTTGAAATCACCTCTGAAATGAATTGGAAAGCCAATGCAAGTTGGCCCAGTATCGGGGGTCATGTGATCTAACGTCCTCGTCAGGACTCTAGCTGCAGCATTTTGTACTAACAGCAAGCTTTTAACAGTGGACATGGGAAAACCAGAGAGCAATACGTTTCAATAATCAAGACGAGACATAACAAACGCATGAATTATGATTTCTGCATCACCAGGAGATAAAATGGGACTTGGCGGTATTGCAAAGGTGAATAAAAAAACGCAGTTCTATACTCTTAATGTGGATTTGAAAAGATAGCGTTGAATAGAATATAACACGGAGATTTTTTGCCAAATCACTGGGGGTAAAAGTACATTTATTGAGGCTAAGAGTAGTGTCCTGAATTGGTGCCGATGCTGAGCAAGGCCAATAATCATCATCTCGGTTTTATCGGGGTTAAGGATAAAAAAAATTAAAAGTCATCCATTGTTTAATCTCAGCAAGGCACGCCTCAAGATTACAGTAACTGCGATAGTTATTTCTCATGGGATATATAGTTGGGTGTCATCAGCATAACAGTGAAAACTAGTGTTCTATGTATGTATGATGTCACAGAGCGGAAGCATGTAAATGCTGAACGAGGGAGGGCCAAGTGCCGATCCCTGAGGTACTCCAAAACTCAGAAGTCATATTACCATAAATACATAGCGCGTCCTTTCTGAGAGGTAAGAACTAAATACCAGGAAAGAGCTGAGCCTGAAGTACCAACACACGTTCTGAGGCATTCTTACAGTATGTGTCAAAGGCAGTGCTAAGATCGAGTAATACTAATTTTGTTGAGGTGTCGGAGTCCATAGCTGGGAGAAAACCACGCACACACACACAGACACGCACACACACAAATGAAGGTTCGCTGTGTATGATTGTCTTCCAATATTAATACAGTGTAGGAGGTGTAGTACAAAATGTCTTCCAAAGCACTGATCAGCTTGTTACTGACTTCTTGGCATGATTTGCGTTTGCAGCTATGTCTGGTGAGGTTGAAAAGACGCCCATCATTGACCTAACTTCCAAGGTACTCCAGACTCCCTGACACCTCTGGCATATTTTCGGTGCTCGATTACTGCCCAAACATCACAGAGCAGTTTGATCTGAACATCAACCACTCAGCTTAATAATTGCGCCTTTATAAATATAATAATTGGGATGTGACTCAGGGCATTGCTATGCATACCTACATTTTGGAGCTCATTATTTTGTATGTTTGTCTGTCAGGACAACATGCTTGCAGCACCAACACAGGACATCATTGTTAACGAGACGTTGTGTGATTCCAGCCAGCAGGAAAATAACACAGACCCTGATGACCACAATGACCAGGTTTGGACTCATATCAGATGAATCATTTCATTTACTTTTCTGTCATTTATCATTGACATAGAAGGCTCGAAAATATTTTTGTTTTCTTTGCAGAGCAGTTTTGCTAATGAGTGACTCCATTCGAGGAGCCACTATCTAATTGTGGAGCAATTTTTTTTGCAGATCCAAACTACTGACCATTCTTTTTCTGGGCTGAAGCCAGAAGATGATGACATCGATGCCAGCCGCACGGACCAAGCTGAAAGCAGAGTCGCAGCTGACAAGCAGCTCAGAGTGCACCAGGCAGCGCACAAACCGCACAAGAACTTTGTGTGCTCACTGTGCGGAAGCAGCTTCCCCCTCAAACGCAGCCTCAACACACACATGCGGAAGCACACGGGTCAACACACGGGTCAGTATTATGTTGTAGATGTGTTTTCGTGAAGTCTTCCATTTTATCCAGCTGATTTGAAAGAAAATCCCAGAAAATCTTCCATCCAAGTAGTCATTAAAAAGTCTTTAAAGCAGGGGTGTCAAACATACGGCCCGCGGGCCGGAACCGGCCCGCAAGGAGGTTTGGTCAGGCCCGCAGGATAATTTAAAAGTGAAAAAAATGTATAAAAGACACGGAATGAATATTTTTAATAAGGTGCAATTCATGGAATATCCGCTAGGGGGACACACTGTTTTGATCAGAAGCCTCAGTCTGTCACCGAGACAGACCCAACACAGCAGATGCTATCAAGGACATGTGAATACAGTAACAACTCCCTGTTGTTGTTCTTTCCTCAGGCAAACATGCTCACACGTGCGACAAGTGTGGTAAGGGCTTCACGCTCAAGCAGATCCTGCTGAGCCACCAACGAACTCATAATGAGGAGCGGCCCTTCAAGTGCACGCTGTGCGACAAGAGCTTCTACCGAGCAAATGGCCTGAAAATGCACAAGCGCTTGCACGTCTCCCACCGCGCGCGTACAGGCGAGCACCGCTGCCGCATCTGCGACAAGATCTTCAGTCTCCAATGCAACCTGCAGCGCCACCTGCGCATCCACACGGGCGAGAAGCCTTTCTGCTGCCAAATCTGCGGGAAGAGCTTCAACCAGGGCGACTCCCTCAAGATTCACCAGAGGATTCACACGGGGGAGCGGCCGTTCAAATGTGACACCTGCGGGAAGACCTTTATCCAGAAGTCGGCCTTAAAGTTGCACACCAACGCCGCCTCCCTGGCGTGCGTGGCGTGCGGCGCGACGGCGGCCTGTGCAGACGGAATGCGCAACCACCTACAATCGCACGCCGACGCCATGCCGTGCATCTGCATCCTGTGCGGAGACCCACTGGCCACGGTGCCCGTTTTGTGTTCACACCAGCACCACCACAACACGGCCAACCGCGCGCACGGCTGCCCCTTCTGCAACAAGAGATTCAAGTCTGCAAGCTACCTGAAGATACACATGAAGTTGCACAGCGGAGTCAAGCCCTTCTCTTGCGACATCTGCCACCGTAGCTTTGCCCTCCACTGCAGGCTCAAGTTGCACCAGGTATTATTTTTTCACAATAAGTTTTTTTAAAAAAAAGGTTGGTAAAAAATTTTCTCTTTGATCAAAGTGTTTTTCAAATGTCATTAAGAGTCTTCGGCCTGCCGCATGTAGCGCCGCCGCCAAAACCAACTGAACTCTGTGCAGGGTTCAGCAATTAGTCTTCATGAATGGCCGACTGTCCGGAACATTTCACACCCTGAGAAGGTCCCAAAAAGTCTTAACTGTTTTGTCAATTGAGCAAGCTGGTCGTTCAAAGGTCACAAAAATGAAGTTTGAATCAATATGGGAGAATGGATTCGGTATGAAAGAAAAAAATAATAACACCACAAATTTGGAGATATGGTAGCAGGTCCTGATTATGTCTTAAGAATATGAGAAAAGACGCCGTTGCTGGGGATTTTTTTTCTGTTAAGCCTTTTTGGATTTGCCAACTGTTTCTTCTCAGCTACTTTTATGCAAATATAAACGGGTGTTAGTGTAAGAATTGTATCTGCATTTGGATTTACAGTACTTGTAAGTGCCATTTCCAAAACTTTCAACTAAGATGTAAGTGCAAAAAAAGAAATCAAAACAAAAAGTATCAAAATTCAAAAATAGGATCAGTGGCTTTAAAATGTCCACCACCGTGCACGTTTTGATACATAATACATTTTTGTCCTCTTCTCCAGGAAGTGCACGTTGGTGACAAACAGTTCTGCTGCGACATTTGCGGCAAGTTTTTCAGCAACTTGAGCATGCTGACCCGCCACCAGCGCATCCACACAGTTGAGAAGGTAAAAAAAAAAAATAATAATAATAGTGAGAAAGGTCATTAACTCATTCAGTACCAGCCAATTCTGGACCAAGTCTGAAAAGACGTTTAAAAACGTCTTTGGGAGTGAATGAGTTAAAATGGTAAAGGTCTCAGATATGGTAATAAATTTTTTTTATTTTTTTTTGTTGCTAAACCCACTGGCAGTTATTGAGAGTTTTACTTCTGGAAGGTGCTTTAGGTGTTGTTTCAGTTCTCCTACCAATACATTAGGCGAAGGTGCTTCAACTGTGTGTCAGTCTGTCAAATTACATCCAGAGGAGGTGCATTGCACCTCCTCTGGATGAATCAGGTTAAATCCTTCCTTGGCCCAAAAGTCTACATACTGTATTCCCTGCTTACGCTTTTTATCCCCTCCGCTTCAGGGAGAATACACGGGTGAGAAGCCATATGCCTGCGACCTGTGTGACAAACGCTTCAATCATGGTCCCAACCTGATTCGGCATCGCCGCGTCCACACGGGCGAGAAGCCGTATGTCTGTGACGTGTGCGGCCGCCGCTTCAGCCAGAGCAACAGTCTCAAAGCCCACCAGGTGGTCCACACCGGCCAGAAGTTCATGTGTGACCGCTGCGGCAAAACCTACAGCGACAAGAGGAACCTCAAGAACCACAAGTGTTTCTAATGCTCTCTACTTGAATAGTTTACCTTTTAACTCACTGGGTAAATGGCAGTTTGCACAGGAGGAAGTCCTTGTTTGGTTACTTTTCTGAAGCTAAAATACTGAAATACTGCACAAGCTTTGTAGTGCCCCCTGGCATGACTGAAGTCCACAGAGTTGAGACCTAATTCTGATGCTTTATTGAATCAACATGGGTGAAAAATTCTACAATATGTACTCCTTCAATTTTCTCTGTTTCACCTCCTGGTCATTTCAAAGACCCCACCTTGAACTATAGATGGCAGTAATGTGCAAGACATCAATGCAGTGTGTAAGACCAGTGTTACTCACCCCTTATCGAGCCCCAATTTTTCATTCGAAAAATCTCCTGGCACGTCACCAAACCACAAAAAAAAAAGTACACTGTACTCATAAAGTCTGAATTTACTCACAAATGTATCAATGGTAGGCACGGTGCTCCATTGGTTAGCATGTCCACTTCACAGTGCAGAAGTCTGGGGTTGGATTCCGGCCCTGGCCTTACTGTGAGTTTGCATGTACTCCCTCTACCTGTGTGGGTTTTCTACGGGTATTCCATTTTTCTTCCACGTTCCAAAAACATTCCTGATAGGGTGATTGAATTCTCTCTAAATTGTCCATATGTGTGACTGTGAATTCAGGGTGTACATTACTGCCTGAAGACAGCTGGGACATGCTCCAGGATCGTTCTCATGCTTCTTCAGAGCTTGCTGATCCTTGGAATAAGGTGTGTTGCAGCAAGGAGAGATGGAAAACAGGAAGGTGGCCCGTGAGGACCGGAGCTGGACATGCCTATTCCACAGCTTACTAATTATGACTGAATATTTGTACACCTTTATCAGGTGGGTCTGCTTGGCTAACTGATGTGACAGTGAACATAAATATGAGTACATACATAAATACTGGCCGCGATTTCTCGACTCTAGCATTAGCCACCGTGGTCTAATGTGACGGTGTAAGTTGAGGCTACCAGCAGGTGTCCTGCGAATTTATTTTTTTTAATTACTGTATTTTATTACTCTTGGTTTAATAAAGCAATTGAAAGAGTACCCACGGCTGTTTCCATCGTCCCTCATTCTATAACGACTCTTGCGTTTGTTTTAACGAGTGGTAGGCTATATTCAATTATCTAAAGATGAGTTAAAAAGGCGCAGTTGAGTACTGTATGATTTTTAAAAAATGATCCACTGATCCAGCATTTTGTGACTGAGTACTGTGTGAAATCTGGGCCTTTTTAGTTGACCATGAAGAATATTGGTCGCTTCTTGACTGTGAGCGCGAATGGTTGTTCGTCTGTGTTCTGTTCAGGGGATAGCCCGTCTACTGCTCGAACACAGCTGGGATAGGCTCCAGCACGCCCGTGACCCTCGTGAGAATAAGCAAATTAGAAAATGGGAGAATATAAAATTATTTAAAAAAAGGGATAAGCAAATTAGAAAATTATAAAAATAAACGATTGAAAAAAATTCCTGTATTTTAAAACAACCACTGAGGATAACGTCACTTCCGGGTGTGAGTAAAGCTCATTTCCCCGTGCATAAAATCTAATGGTCTTACGGTTTTGATAATTTGTTTCTGGTAAATTGTCTGTTTTGGTCGTCGTCTGTACGTCAAGACGTCATATGGAGGATTTTGAGGCGCGAGCGACATCCATTTTGGAACAAATGGCGAACAAGGCTGTGATCGAAATGAGCGAAGTTGTCGTTGACTGCGACACGACCCAAGCAATGTCGCCGGGCGAGGACGACCGCACTCCACTTTCAACGATAGATAAAGTACAATTAATTGCTTATTTCATTAATGTGCCGGATTTGTTGTTATGGACGTTTGTTTGCTGACATCGCGCCCCTCCTTCCTGGGTGATCATAGAAATAGAATAGCTTGCTCGCTAGCCATTGTAGCATCTGCTCGTGAATAGACTCATAACAACGAATTTAATATTTGTTTAATTGTCACTACCACGTGTTAATAAACATGTTCGCTCGCCATATTGTGTCCTGAAAAAACATTAATTAATCTAGTTTGTGCGTCTTCAAATACTTCAGCTACATGTTATCGATCAATTGTAGTAAACATCGAATCGGGTAACATCACAAACGACAAAACTGCTCATTCAGATATTATTTTGCTATATATTACATTTAATCTCATATAGAATATAGGGCGTTTTAAAATTATATCACAAATACGCAAGGCTTCCAAAGGACTGTTTGGGAAAAAATACTCAAATGTATTTACTTTTTGTCTCCCTATGAATTGATCTATTGCTCATGTACCCCATTAATTGGTCAAATGCAGTATCTAAAATGTACACGGTGTGTTGCATTAAAATGGTCTTTAAAAGGTACTTAAAAAGTTAAACATTTTATCAAAAGTTCCTATAATGCCAATTAAAGTGGTATTTAAAAGGCCAGAAGAAGCAGAAACTTTGATCAAACGGGTCCTAAACCATCTTATATTTGAACAAAGGGGTCTTTAAAAGGTCCTAGAATGGATAGCACCAAAAAAAACGTCTTCAAAGGTCCTAAAAAGTCTTAAATAGGTTAGTGGTCTTATAGGTTTCCAGAGGGAATGATATAGGAAGAAAGAAAGAAAGTCAAAAAAGTGGTATGAAGTGAGGATAGGGGAAATACACATGCAATATAATAAACGTTTTTCTTTTTAAGTGGATGCCTTCTTTTAGTCCACCATGTATTTCATACACCTATCCCATGTGAAAGCCATAATATAAATAAATATGTTATATTGTCTCCCATCAGGTGGTCCATTATGCCACCACCTTCATGACGTCACTGGCTCAAGAGGCGGCCAACGACATCTGCCAGCTTTTCCACGAATGTTCATCTCTGCTGCACTTGCAAGTACGTCACACAACCCAACACAGTTGCATTCAATGTGCTTTAACAATGCAGGATCTTGACTACATGGAATAAAAGGAGTGTGAATTAGACTGCATTTCACTGGATAGTTTCTCCTTCCCTCTCATCTTCTGATTCCCCTACACATGCCATTTTGTGTATCAAGGATCACGGATCTGAAAAATTTGAACGACCTTGAATAACATTATGGCCTGTGTACAGGTGATGCAAGGCGAGGCGCAGTTGGAGGAACTGAAGAAGAGGCTGGAAGTGGCGGAAACAGCGCTGGGCATGGTGCTGACAAGCGCCCACACCGTGGAAGAGAAAGAGAAGGTGCAAGAGCAGGAAGGGGATGGAGATGTTGCAGAAGTAGACACACACAGTTCAGGTGACCTCCAATTCTTCATCATCGTCAATATCATATCCATTTTCGTCAGTCACGTCAACTTTGTGATGTATCATCCATGGTGTTCTTTCAGTAAACTAATACAGTGTAAACGTTGCTGTACGGTATGGCTCCAAAAACATTAACGGGCTTGTTTGTGACATTGACATGATTTGTGTTTGCAGCTCTGTCTGGGAACGTCAAGAATACGACCATCATTAACCTAATTTACAAGGTACTATGAACCATTTCACTAATGTTGACATTGCCTTATGTTTTCTGCAGTCGATTACTGTCCCAACCTCACAGAGCAGTTTCAACTTAACAGCAATCTTAATAATTGCGCCTTTAAAAACGTATTTGGAATTTCACTCCGTAAAATGCAGACACCTACTAAGGTACAAACGATCCTTCCATAAAGTCTTACATTTGATCAAATGTCTTGAATTTTTGTATCACAGGTCTCAAGGGGTCCTATAAATTGTTACATTTCATCTAATAAATCAATCAATCTTTATCTGTATTGTTAATATGTGTGTTAAACAGGACAACGTAAATCCAGCACTGACGCAGGACACCTTCGTTGAGCCGACGTCGTGTGGGCCCGCCCAACGTGGAGGCAACTCAGACCCCAATGATCATGATGATCCAGACCATCAGGTCAGGATAATAGTACCACAGCAATCATGA
Organism: Hippocampus abdominalis; assembly: GCA_018466805.1. NCBI lineage: Eukaryota > Metazoa > Chordata > Actinopteri > Syngnathiformes > Syngnathidae > Hippocampus > Hippocampus abdominalis. The sequence goes on from CM031703.1 coordinate 8,621,785, forward strand.
CATTTATTGTACTCTTATTAGTATTTAACGAATAATATCGAAGCTATTAGTACACTTTCCCCATCTGCTGTGCTGGAGGAAATCATCCAATGTAACTTACCGGTGGTTGGTCTCAGACTTTTATATAGTGGAGTAAGTCGTTCACTTATCGGTCAAATGAAAGAAATTTGTAACACTACTCAGGTGTCGTGATTAACATATTAACATAATTACTTGTGGAATTCATCCAAAAAAAGGAATCAAAGAAAAGAAAACATTATTGTGACGCTTCTTTCATGGGGCGCAGGAGCAGGAAGACTCCAATGACACCGACCACGTGGACGGCACCAAACATGGTCTCCAAGCCGGCAAACAGAGCGGCAGGAACTCGAGCAACCGGCAGCCCAGAGCCCGTCAGGCAGCGCACCAGCGTGACAAGAACTTCTCATGTTCACTCTGCGGACGCACTTTTGCCCTGCGGCGTAGCCTCAACGTGCACATGCGGCAACACACGGGTCAGTGCTCACCTTATTGTTGGCTTGGCTTTTCTGTCTGTTTCAATAATCAAATGTGGCACTTGAGCAATAAAAGATTGCCCACCCCTTCTGTGTAGTGATAAGCGAGTCAAGAAACACAGCCTCTGTTTGCCTATTTATTTTTGTTGGCGTTTTTCCAGGCGAGCGTGCTCACATGTGCGACGTGTGTGGCAAGGGCTTCACACTCAAGCAGATCCTGCTGGACCACCTGCGAACGCACAATGACGAACGGCCCTTCAAGTGCACGCAGTGCGATAAGAGCTTCTACCAAGCGCACGGCCTCAAGTTGCACCAGCGCTTGCATGTCGTCCGCCGCGAGCGCATCAACCGCTGCCAGTTTTGCAAGAAGACCTTCAGCGTCCTCGGCAATCTGCGGCGCCACCTGCGCATCCACACGGGCGAGAAGCCCTTCAGCTGCGACACATGTGGGAAGAGCTTCAACCAGGCCAATACACTCAAGAGCCATCAGAGGATCCACACGGGGGAGCGGCCGTTTGGCTGCATAAGCTGCGGGAAGACCTTCATCCAGAAGAGCACACTGGAGACGCACACCGATGCCTCCGCGCTGGTATGCGTGGTTTGCGGCGCCGCGGCGGACTGCGTGGAGATGATGCGCGGCCACTTGCAAACGCACACCGACGCCTTGCCGTGCGTCTGCATGCTGTGCAACCAGAGGCTGACCACGGCGGCGGAGTTGCGCTCGCACCAGCAGCACCACCATGTGGCGGGTGGTGAGCATTGCTGCACCATATGCGGGAAGACATTCAAGTCCGCAAGCTACATGAAGATCCACTTCAAGGTCCACATTGGAATCAAGCCCTTCTCCTGCGACATCTGTCTTCGCACCTTCTCGCAGAAAAGCAGCCTCAAGACACACAAGGTACCCTTTTTTTTTTTAAGTTTGGGAAAAAAAACACGCAAAAAGTCCAGAATTGACAAAATTGCTGAAAAGGTTTTAAATTTGAGAGATTCTGAAAAGGTCTTGATAAAGTCTTAGATTTATGTATGTGGACACGTGCGGTAACGGGGCAATCGTGGAGGTTAGTTGCTCCTAAAGTAGACCTTGGGTTGAAAAAAGTTTGGGCACAACATGGTACTTCACCAAAGGTGAATTCTTCCCCGGTAAAATTGAGCTTTTTTTTCTTGTGCTTTCTAGGCTTTGCACACGGGCGAAAAGCCGTTCGCCTGCAACACATGCGACAAGCGCTTCAGCAACATGGGCAACTTGACCCGCCACCACCGTGTCCACACGGGCGAAAAGCCATATATCTGCGACGTGTGCGGTCACAGATTCAACCAGAGCAACAGCCTGAAGGCCCACCAGCAGGTCCACACGGGCCACAAAAAATTCATATGTGACCGTTGTGGCAAGAGCTTCGGCTACAGGAGGAACCTCAAGCACCACAAGTGCCTCTACTACTGAGTGCTTGAATGGTTGAACTGAACTTAATGGTTGAATGGTGGCTTGCATTGAAGGGATGCACGCTTTGGTGTTTGTTTTTTCGGTAAAATAGTGAAATACCTCACAGCCTTTGTGATGCTCACTGGTACGATTGGGAAAAGTCCTTAATTGATATCAAAAACTTTATGGCAAAGGTCATCAACCTGTTTTGACATTTGTTTTTTCAGTTCAGTTTTAATTTATTTTGAGAGCAAGTTTTGAGTGGTTTTTTTTTCACGACTGCTTTGTTTTAGTTTCGTTTTTCTTAGTTTCAGTATTAAAGTACTGTATTTTAAATATATGGATTATGCTATTTGTCCAGTGCAAGATGAAAAAAAAAAATCACTAAGCATTGTATAATAAAGTAATAATAAATACATTTAAAATGAACCGCAAAAGCTCATGTGTGGTATTGATTGACAAAGATGAAATTGATGGAGATTTTCACAATAAATATACAGAACTTTTAAAACATAAGATGTCGTTTCAGCTAGAGTTTTTTTAAGCATCTTTATTTTTTTTCTTTACCGAAAATGTTTTGTTTTTTGTCAATGTATAACCTTGCTCGGGACCCTCTGGGCCATGTGAGTCATAGCTTGCAGGTCTCCCCAAAAATCTGGAAGAAATTTTCTCTCTTAAATAAGTGCAAAAAGGAATATTATTAAAAGAATATGTCATGCATTTTAGTGGATGAAGACATCTCCATTCCAGAACAAAAGGTGTAAAATTCAGAAAATAAAATTGTATAATGGAATTTGAAGCCCAAATACTTTTGTGTCTGCTGATGAAGATTCTCAACTTACTCCGGAAGCTACGACATGCAGAACTGGGGAGCTTCGAGAGATGTGTGTGTGTGTGTGGGTTGGGGGGGATACTTGTAGGTGCATTATGTGTGGTCTGACCATGTGAAAAGTGGGATGTTGATCTTAAATGTCAGTTAAGTTTAAAAAAAAAAAAAAAATTATTTCATTGTTACATTTTTTATTATTTTCATGCCCTTTGTTTCATTATTACATTTATTATTTTCATGTCCTTTGTCCGAGCTGCCCGCATGCCTCCCATATCCTGTTGGATGTATTGATAATTCCACATCCACTATTTTTTTGCCCTCTAATTGCTTTATCCACCTCTGACCGGACAATTCTGCTGCTTCATGGAAATATGGATGTTCTTTCCAGCATCGATCTCCACTGTCAGAGCAGCGAGCTTTCTGCTGTCCACTTTGTCAGCTGCTCTGACAGATGACAGTGCTGCTTTTGAGTGCTGCTGTTTATTTGACTTTCATTTACTTTTTGTAGTCTGTTTATTTGACTTGTATTTAGTTTTCAAATTGAGGAGTTATAATCAAGAGGCAAGGAGTGAAGGATGAGGCCTTGGGTTCGGTCCATAAGATCCAGATCAGTCCAGGTAAAACACTTTGTAAAATCTGATTAGATTCTCAAAACTATTCATACAAATACACATTTAAATAGATTAATGCGTTCAACGGCTCAAATATTTTGAGTAAATAGCAATTCCTTTAGAATTTGGCTAGTCTAGTTAAAATATCCATGCTGTTACGTATGATAGTTAAACGTAGGGGTCGTCATTAATCTTTTTTTTTAAGTGGGCACACTAACACAGTAGTTTAACCATAATTCCAGTAAACATTTTTAGGGAAAACACTTGTTGGCCATTCATTTAAATTAACCAAATGAAAAACGATATATGCGTCATTCCAAATGAATGTCTCAGAGGACTTAAATGGATGGCTTTTTAGGTGTCATTAAAAAAGCAGTACAGTGTAGTGTTAGGGTTTCAAGTCCAGGTGTGCAAGTTTGTGCGTGTTAACTTGGTAGAGGGCCAAAAAGTGGCGATAAATTCACTATTCCTTGTCCTTTATCTCCCTTGCACTCGAGTTTCCTCCTGCCTTTCCTTCCTCTTTTCTTTAATTTCAGACCTTCTTCCTTCCTTTCATGTTATCTTTAGCCAAATCTTTCTTTCCTTCCTTTCACACTCTTCCTACATTTCATACATCATCCTTCTTTCCTTTCCCTAACCTTTCTCCAAGTGGCAAAATGGTTGCCCCGAGGCAAGGTGGATTTTGCTGCTTAATTTTCCACAAACGCAATATTAATCAGGATACCTTGTTTAGATGAGATATGATTTGATATCATATATGATATGATGAAAAAAAATTACCTGGCTTCTCCTTATTTGAAAAGTGTATACTGTACTGTATTTTGGCGTACCATGTATTGTTTCTCACCTGTTACAGAATCCGTATTCACAAAGACAAACAAGCACTCAGTTTGTGATAGAGAAATGCAAATTTTCGATTACGATGTGACATTGAACGCATCGCCACCGTGGGAAGACTGATCGTCGCTAATTACGAGGTGTCACTGAACGCATCGCGGCCATTGTCGGAGGAGGGAGGAGAAGAGGGAGAGTCGGCCTGTCTTCCCCTTTTACCGTCATCACACTGGACGTCCACCGGTCTCGTTCTAGTGTCTTAAACTAACGTTGCGATACCGAACTACTCTTTCAAGATTTCAAAAGACGCCGCGGAGGAGATATTAGCCTTTTGCTTTGTCGTCGCATGACCACCGGACACCGGCTACTTTCCATTGGCCGCATCCAGAAGCGGAGCGGTTGGTTTATTCTCGAGGCTTTCTTCGTGACAAGGCCCCCTGGTACATCAGTGGAAATGTGGACTCTGGGTGTGTTATCGTGACAATTCCAAATCTAAATTGACGCTTTTGTAAAGCGTGGGACATAACGGCTTGCCCGTTAGCCAGCTAGCTTCTTAGCCCGCTGCGGTCTAGCTCTAGTTTCTCGTTGGGTGTTACTGAGGACATTTGCTTCTTAACCTCCGGGATCATCCTGTTAGTGACGCCGTTTGTCCACCGGAATGCGGCGGTGGAGCTGAAGGGCCGAGAGGCAGTGAGTCCTCATTAAGTGGGGGTTGAAAGTCGGGCCCCCGTGTACAGTTTTTCTTGTTTTTTTCGATGATGCTGAATTGGTGGAGCTGCGTGGAGCTCACTGGACTCTTTGCTGTGCTGCCTTCAAGGACCTTCACCATGAAGATTGTATGAGAGGCCACTTTTCCTCCCACCCCCAAATACGCTGCGTCTGCTGTTATTGACAGTTAGAGGGTGACTTGTCTGCCTCTGTGTGTACACTACACACAACAGTCTGCTCATTACTCTTCCTCTTCTGACCGGAATCGCACTCAGGGACGAGCATGTCTTTATTACGCGGCGCACTGTCCGGAAACGAGAGGAACCCGGATCACGTAAGTGCACGTAAACAACAACACTCACACACGCACAGTAGCTGGGACGTTTAGAAGTGATGAGTCCCATCATGTCCATTTTGAGCTATGACGCCACCCCCCACACCACCACCCTCCATGCCCTAAAGCCAATCAATATTTAATCCAGTTGATGCAAGACCACCTTGAACAAACCCACTCAGTCCCGCTTCACCCATTTAAATGATTGGCCTCCGAAGCACACTCAAATGAAAACATACAACCAGAAAGATGACTATCAGTGTAAAGTTGATATTGGGAAAATGTGTGTGTGTGTTGCACGTTAGTTACAAAAAGAAATTTGAAATTGTAAACATCAACAAGTAGTATGATTTTTATTATGTTCTGCAAGCTTGCCTCGATCCCACCAAATGGATAAAATAGGGGTTGCTTCACACAGACTTTTTCCTATGACATGTTCTGAATAGATTTCTAATTGTGTCGAGTTTATTTCCCATCTACAGGAATTAAAAAGCAAAATATGGCACTGTAGATCTGTAAATGTCTGAAGACATATACAATGAGTAACCCCAAGTCATTTTTGCACATTATAAATTGTCAGCGCCCAAAATACATGTTTGTCATTCGTGCACCCAAGACCCCATGATATTGAGTTAAAAGATAAAAATGACTCCAAAGCTTTCAGGTGGTACCCTTTCACACTGATATTTTTTCTGACAATATCTACCTCCAGACTAATGATCTTGAGGTAATTTACCATCTGATGAAATACAAACACACTTCTGCTCCAGTCCTCTTTGGACGTGAAAATCAAATAGCCGACATCTTAGAAACTGTTGTATTTTGTAGCATCGGAGATCCATAAACAAATTCAATGTCTTTCTTCATCTTTCTTTGTTTGAAATTATGGTGCACATTGGAGGTCTGAAGCAGAAAAACTACAACTGCTCTCTGTTAAACCAAAAACCCTATACTATAGTAACAACAATAATAAGGAACAATAATTGAAATATGAAATGGCAATACTGTACTAACACTCCGATGGTTAGCACATTTTATTGGTAAAAACTAAACTTTCTCATTCCTAGTGCTGTACTATGACATCAGGTTCTTGCTAAAATAACATTGAAATAATAAATGACAAAAACATGTTTTTGGATTCTGTGCATCATCTTTGTCTTTCAGCTCTTACTGTGGCAATATGACAGTGTCACACGCAGGCCTGGCATATGAAATATCTCATTGTGACTGTTTTAAGAATGGCTTGTAATATCTCCTAAATTGACTTACCCATCTTGACAGATAGCTTTGCTAAAAAGGTTTAAAAATAAGCTTCTTGTGAACAGGGCCAAAGTCACAAGCCGTGGTAGCAACCTCACAATGGCAACAGCAGTAGTGCATAAATTCCACACCCTATTTCTTCCCAGCCATGTTCAAGTTCCTTGTATATCCACAAGCTCATTTACAGTAATTCTGCTGAATGGCAATAATTATTCCAGGGTTAAGGTGTGACCATTAAACCTTTTTCAGTCGTACAGGCAATCTTTTATGGTTCCCTAGTCGGAGCTACAATAGTATGACCTTGCAATATGATGACAAGTTTATCTGTAAAGTTGTCCCTGCAGGACTGAAATATTTTGCTCAAGGCGAGTTGTGAGATTTGATCAGCATGTGTAAAGGCACCCCCCCAAAAGTGGGCGTGGCTCAGTGCCTGTGTGCACATGCATGGCTTTGTTGTTTTTCCCCTAGAATGTCCACTTTGTGTGTGTGTGTGTGTGTGTGTGTGTGTGTGTGTGTGTGTGTGTGTGTGTGTGTGTGTGTTCCCAGTCTTGCTTGGCAACATATTGCGTCGTCAAATCTATCATGAGTAGTCTCGAAAAGAAGACTCATGAAACCATGGTTGAAAAGACAGAGGAAGTATGCCAATTTGGTTCAAAGCACCCTTTTCATGATTCGATGACAATTGGTAACGTCTTCTGAAATATTTTGAAATTTCAGCCCCCGAAGCCAGTTTCACTTAACAATATGAAATTGGTTAGGCGTGGGAGTCATGAGTCGACTCACAAAAAATTATGATGAAGCCATGCCTGGATAAACAAAGGAAGTGTGCCCTTTTTTTTTCCCCCCAGGGCATTATTAGTTGGTCCTTCAAAGATGAACTCGTCCTTGAGATTTTGTCTGATAGTCTACAAACAAGTGTGGCGCACCTTCCAACCAGCTGCTTTAATTTCCCTTTTGTGTTTCCTGGACTCACCAAGTTAAGTCATAGACTTGCTGTCACAACTTGTTTGCCAGCGCTAGCACCACACCTCAGGTCCTCCATCATGTGCTCCACTGAGGCCCAGTCAGCCATGCATGACGCCTACAAATTTTGATATGAGGTGACCTATATTTTTCAGGTTTTGTTTTTCACCCAGACTGTGTGGTAAGGTCAGAGAAATGGCACAGTCAAAGCAACGTTTCTGTCTTAAAGCTTGCACTCTTGATTTAGGTGCCGTCTGTTTACTCTTAGCATCTCTTACCAAGATGGCCACCCGCAAGTCGCTACACAATGCCGCTATCAGCGTTTGTGAGTGCTGGTAAAGCTTCATTAAACTATATGACAAAGGTCTCTCCTTGGAAGCACTCTTGCTTGCCATTGTGACACTTTGTGACATCATGTTTGAAGTCCAGAATTTCCTCCAGGCATCTGTAGCATTTTTTTATATTTTGTTTCTCTTCGTAAAGCACTCCTTAGCAGCACTCCGATGGCATTTGTGTACAGTCAAACCTCGGTTTTTGTCCATAATCCGTTCCAGAAGGCTGTTCGAAAAACGAAATTGTTCGAAAAACGAAACCACACTCTTTTTAAAATTAAAATGTTTACTGAACACGTCTGCTCACAATGGAAAGCAACACGAGGAAGCGGCTGCGTCACTTCCTCATCTACCCGAGGAAGCGTCACTTCCTCGTGTAAGGAAGGCGGGAGGAGTCAAATGGTGCATTCAAGTGCGCTCAGTTAGTTCCAGAACCGAAATTTGTTCGTCATCCGAGGCATAAAAAACTCGAAATTTTTGGTCGAAAACTGAATTGGTCGAGATGTTCGAAAACCGAGGTTTGACTGTATTTAGACCATTAGAGCCCTCAAAGAACACTTAAATAAAGAAACACCTTATTTGGCAACAGTAGCCGTCAGTCGCACAGCTCCATAATGTAAAATTTGACAACGGAAGAGCATGTTTCCTCAGTTGGGTTTACCTCTGCCCATACTGGTTGGCAACAAATAGTAAGATAAGTTATTGTTTGCTAGTCCCAGGTCGGAGTCATAGTGTTTGCCTTTTGGATTTCGTTGATACTGAGGCGAAGAAAGCTGGTGTGGAATGATTGGCAACAATGAGGACATGCCAGTATTTTGAATTAGTATTTATTTTCTAGATAATATGCTTCGGTTTAAGTTACTGATGGTATAGTGGTACATTCGCCTGACTTGTGTGCTGGAAGCGTGGGATCGGTTCCCACTCAGTGACGGTGTGATTGTGGGTGTGAATGGTTGTCTGTCTCTATATGTGCCCTGCGACTGACTGGCGACCAGTTAAGATTGCCCAAAGTCAGCTGGCACAGGCTCCAACAAACCCGCGACCCTCTTCAGGATAAGCGGTATTGAAAATAGAATGGAGAGATGGATGCTTCAGTTTTGAATCTGTGAAGAGAGAGTTGACGTGCCTTGTCAAAAAGTTCCAGATTTATCTCATCTGTCCAGAGAGAAATCTCCCATTAGCTTTGTGGTTTGTCAATATGCATCGACAAATTCCAGACTCTCAGTTTTTTTTAATTATTTGCTTTCATCATTGCTGATAAGTCATCTTCCATAAAGTCAACTTTGGCTGAATAACAAGAGAGATGCTGTTTGAAACTTATGTACCTTAACCTTATAGTCCACATTTTATTTATTTGGAAGATGTTCTGGGATCTTTGTTTACCATTCATTTGTTTTATTTTCCGATTGCAATCACGTCCAGGGAGAATGACTCCAGTCCTGTGGACTGTTAACTTCTGAAAATATGCAACAGTAACATCAGCAACATCAAGCTGCTTGGAGTCGGTCTGATCATAGTTTCGGCATTTATGTGCTTATTGATGGATAGTTTCGGCTGAAACTTATCTGCCAAGTGTCAAAGGTATTACCCAAGTAATCGATGAAGCATAAGGGTCGAGGAGATATGTTGACACTGTTTTACTCAAGGTGGCCCGGTAGTCCAGTGGTTAGCATGTCGGCTTCACAGTGCTGAGGTACCGGGTTTGATTCCAGCTCCGGCCTCCCTGTGTGGAGTTTGCATGTTCTCCCCGGGCCTGCGTGGGTTTTCTCCGGGTACTCCGGTTTCCTCACATATTCCAAAAACATGCATGGCAGGCTGATTGGACACTCTAAATTTGTCCCTAGGTGTGAGTGTGGGCGTGGATGGTTGTTCGTCTCTGTGTGCCCTGCGATTGGCTGGCAACTGATTCAGGGTGTCTCCCGCCTACTGCCCAAAGACCGCTGGGATAGGGTCCAGCACCCCCCGCGACCCTAGTGAGGATCAAGCGGTTCGGAAAATGGCTCAAATTCAAAGGCATACAGTTTTTTGACCAGATTTTCTATTGGGAATATCACATCAAAACTTTTGCATCTTTCATCCAACGCCAAAACCTGTCATCTGATTTTCCAAATTAATTATGTGTGGTACTCAGGTTTAAATGGCTTTTTCCAAATGGAGTTAGCATTTGCCAGACTGTCATTTTTGGGCACTCTTGTCACGTTGCTACTTTTTGTGTTCTATGTTCAGTGTAGTACACACCATGAACCAAACAGCACATTGACTACATGCCACCTTTTAAATATGGTAGGCAGACTGATGACTCCAAACTTTTTCTGTGCAGTTAATAAGTATCAACTCATTTCTATTTTTATTTCATTAATAAGTATCAACTCATTTCTATTTTTATTTCTTATGGGATCATGTTTCCAAATGTGACTACTGACTGCATTGTTGCTGTTACAGGTTAAGCGACTTTTGGGCGCACATTCTGCAATGATAAACAACTGTAAGACAGAAGACTGAAAAATGAACTGACAACGCAATGCTGACGTCGTTGCCTTGTAGAACCGCACAGCGGACGGAAATATTTGTCATATGTTCCCTTTCTGTGGGAAAGTTTAAACATGCCTGTGAAGTATATTAGAAAGGGGCAGGAAAAGGATATATTGTCTGTTGTTTCTTCGAGACTACCCAACCCTGTCAAGAGTCCTGTAATATAGTATTGGCAGGGCTAGCCATAAGCAAATGTACAATTGCCCCATTCTATTTTGACATCTCCAGTGAATCCCCATTTGTCACGCGGAATAGGACAAAAAAACATACCCCCCCCAACAAACTTCAAACTAGGGCTGAATAATTTGGAAAAATAATCAAATTGTTTCCTCAATATTGAGATTGCAATTTCATATGTGATTAGTTTTCTTTTTTATAGGTTACGCTGGCACTAAAATAAAGACAAATGAGCCACGAATAAATGTGAAAGACGGTTTAATTACTTCAATTACAGTTGCTAACTTACAAAACACTTTGACTTTTGTCGTCTTTTAAGCGTTCAATAAACCGCTGAAAAATGCATTGGCGACTGCATTGACAGCTTTCCATGATGTAGCAGGAATTTCTGCATGGATAATTTTATACATTCATTTAAAAAAAAAAAAAAAGGTTTTGTTTTAGAAAAATGCTTAACAATATTTCAACATTAAAAGTGAGGACAACTGGCAATTTTCCACAGATTTTAGCGGGAATCGCTAAATGGACACACATGATCTGTGCTGTATGTTACACATACGTACAGCACATTTGACAATAAAGTTGTATTCAATTCAATTCAATATTCAATTCAATTCAAAGTTCAATTCAATGATTTAATTTGGTGGGCCACAGAAAATGATGTGGGGAGACGAATCTTGCCCCGCCAGGCTTTGAATTTTGCATAAGCGTTATCATGTCTTTATTTGCTGTCATCGCTCAGACGGGAGGTGATGCAAAGGAACGTCTTGTAGTTCTTTTCAAATGCTGTAAGGATATCACTGGCATTAGTGCCGAGACAAAAATGTTGGAACAGTTGAAAACGAAAGAAAATGTGACGTTGCGCAACACTTAAAACCTTTGGGGTTTGGCTCTGTATTGTCTGGCAACAGTTGACTTTTGTTGCTGTCGCCGCAAGCATGCAACACAATAGCGGAGTGACAATCAATCAAACTCATTAACAAAATGGACGTGACTTGTTAAATAACACCTGTGTCAAGCGGTGACTCACCCGTGTCTATTTTCATCATGCCGGGAGACACTCGATATTTGCGTGAGAGTGCGTGCGAAAGGCAATGTGTGTGTATTTGTGAGTGAGAGAGAGAGATTTTGTGTGTGTGGGAGAGAGATTATTTGTGTACGAATGAACAACCAGGTAGGAAAAGGAAACTGGTGTCACCGTGGCAGGGGTGGGAGGTAAACTCAAGGTTACGCCACTTTGCTTCAGCTGGGCCACGACGTCACATTTCCTATTACAACACACACACCCACACACACACAGTGTGACCGCAACACACTTCATTGTGCCATCGTCATTGGTTTTCTTAGAGTATGTCAGATATCGCTGGAACACGGTGTAAGAAGTAGCAAATTAACTTTTTTAGTCGCTGGGAATAATACCCAGTACCACCTCCATCTCACTCACGCTCCTTTCTTCTTGTAGAGTTGTACAGGTGAGGCCAGGCTAGCTCAGCAAAACATTTGCGGCTCGAAAGCACAGTCTTTACTCCACTTGGCACATAAAGCTTTGGTCGGGTTCGCTCATTCCAATTTGCAGTACAGTGAAACTTCTCTACAACGAAATCATGTTTGCAGCAAGACATTTTTCACAACAGGGGGTTTTTCACTGTAGCAAATTTGAAACAGGAAAGTGGGAATTTTTTTCATTTATTTTAATTGTTACTCATTTGCAAAATGATCAAAGTTTTTTTCTTCTTCATGTTGTCATTATGGAGTGTTGAATTTTGTGGTGAAAAAATAATGTAATCCATTTTGCAGTACGGCTAAAATTACTAGAGAAAGTGAAGCAGTGTGAATTCTTTGCAGATCCACTGTGAGCCAGCGTTCATTGTTACAATTCCACTTGTCAACATCACCAGATTATGAATCAAACGTGTTCTCGGCGGTGGAGTAATCTGTATGATATCTAACATACAGCAAATCAACGGAACTTGTGATCCAGTTGCCGATCACCACACTGAGCATGTGGACAATATTCACAGCACTTTGCTTTTTTTTCTCAGTTTATTTTTATTTTGGATAAAATAGCAAAAATCTGAAATAATATACCTTATGTTTTCCATTGCCATAATGGGGTATTGTGTGTAAAATTTTAACTGGAGAAAATTCATCCATTTTAGAGTAAAGCTGCAATGCATCAAATGTGGGGGGAAAAAAATTGAATCACGGTGAATACTTTGTAGACGCTGTGGATAATTTGCGGATGTTTGCTGCACAGTGATGCCGACTGTTCATCGGTTGTCTCCTCAGCACACCTCGCTGTCCACCAGCCGCACGGACAAGGGTTCGGGCTGGTCCAGCCGCTCGCTGGGTGCCCGATGCCGCAACTCCATCGCCCTGTGCTCAGATGAACAGCCGCACATCGGAAACTACAGGCTGCTCAAGACCATTGGCAAGGGCAACTTTGCCAAGGTTAAACTGGCGCGACACATCCTGACGGGTAAAGAGGTACGTTTTTTTTGAAGATTTGAACTTCAAGGCTGGATTTACACAGCAGGTCCAAGTAACTAATTCTATAGTAACGTGTGTAACACCTCTAACGTAGCATACATCATATTTAATGTCGGTAGAACTGTAATGGGCCTGATTCCGATGTGTGCCTTGCAACATGGACGTAAAAGACTTACTGCAAATTTAACTTGTCTAAAGAAGGTCAGAAAGGAAACATCTTGTCATATGAGTGTTGCCCTGCCATACACACACACACACACACACACACATGACAACGTGAGAGTAATTGGTTTGACAAAGGCACCGTTGATCCTGGTTGGTTTGTGGTATTTTTTCGCAGCAAAAAAAATGTAGCTTGTTTGTTCTGTACAAAGTGTAGACTGTCTTCATGGAACCTACTGTTTTTTTATGGTCATTGACTTCTGTTCCTTTTGTTTGTTGTTTAGGTTGCAATAAAAATCATTGATAAAACACAACTCAACCCTTCAAGCCTACAGAAGGTGAGTGAATTTTATTTTATATTTAATGAATATTTCGGGTGATGTAAAATTCATTTCCAAATGTTGATTTGTTATCATTTTCAAATTTTTATACCATATATTTATGTTTTGATTTAAGTCTTTATATTTTGGAAGGTACTTTTATTATTAAAAAAAATATATTTTTATATGTTTTACATTTAATCTGTCTGTTTGATATTTTCTTATTTTATTTTTAATGTATATTTTTCACTATAATATTATTGTCTCATGTTCACTATTTTCATAATTAGAGCCTCAGGAACTCATCTTTGTTGAGTTAGGACATAACCATGTCTAAGACCACACCAGCGAATGTTTGAATGACTTTTTCTTAGCTCAAGGTGCCAGTGTGTACCGATCATGTTATCTCCCTATACAAATCAACATCAAACATGAGGCTTTTGGGGCTTTTCTGTCCTGTTTCTAAACCTTGGTTATAGTTTCTCACACTTGGTACAAATTGCTCTTTGTACAGAAAATAAACATAGCCTTTGTTTGAATATCGGCTGACTTAATCATTACTGTCCCAACAGCAAAACGAAAAATCCATTCGCAATCGCTCGAGCGCACACAGGCGCACACACACACACACACACACACACACACACACAGCTGGCATATTGATGAGTTGTCTACTGGTTAGCTAACAAGTGTTGATAAACCCAAGTATCGATGTCTGGCCCTCCCTGTGCAATACCGGCTCTCACCGACCCGAAATAGCTATCAAGCTCGACTGTAGCGCAAATGATCTGCTGTTTTTTTTTGTTTGTTTGCGGGTTTTTTTCTTTTCTTTTTTAAAATATAAGCGAAGGAAAAAAGCCACCTCACCTCTATTCACAAAGTGACACTGCCAACCATCCGTCTGGTATTCATGTGACAGCCTTTTCACTTTTTGACAACAATGACACGAGATTTTCCAAAAACAATTTGAGCAGATTGTTGTCAACTAAAGGTACCTAGTTACCACGTGAAACAACAAATGTGAGGATTTTGGTGCTTTATTTTTTGGGATCCTGTTTCAGGTGGTATCTGGTACCACAGTCTAGGGCCAAGCGATTTTGGAAAAACAATCTGATTGCCATTTTTCCCACTAAATCAGGGTTTTAGAAGATAGCAGTGGCTCGGAAGTCTAAACCGTATGCGGCGAGTGGTTTAGTGGCCCAGAAAAGACAACGATCCTAAAAGGTTGGCCGCCAATGATGCAATCAGATTGCATCGTTTGAGCCCTTAGCTTTTTTTTTTTTTTTTGTTAGATTTATTGTCAAGACGTCATTCCGGTATTTATCGAGCATCTCGCGTTCCATCCACAATTGCAGTTGCAACTTTTTCAGGAGATTGTTGTCATGTAAATGTGCCTTTGTGCGGCCCAGTAGTGACACTGCTAAAGTGTCTGGAGACTGTGTTTGAACCGTCGAGCCATGCTGGAAAGCTTCTTTTCTTCTTTGTAGTCCCCTGTGCTGGCCCCCTAAACTGAGAGCTGAATTCCAGACAGGGGAACAAAAGGGCAGCAGGCTGGGGTGCGGATTTGTGAGGCCTGGGCACGGGACAGGAGAAAGACAAAATAGAGAGAAGACACACTACGCGGACTTGGTCGTCTCACCACCTTTTGTCTGCATGTGTAATGCAATTACCGGTATATGCATTTCTATTGTGGCCCAGAGTGCTTTGTTGTGACCCAGAGTGCTTTGTTGTGGTTATGTGTGGAGAATATGTAGACAAGAGGACAGCCATGTTGAGAGCAGCTTTTCCCACAAGTAATATCAACACAACACTGACAAATTGGCCAACATCTCACTGCCAATACAATGCACTTCAGGTGAAACAAATGTGGCTTCAATGAAGACCATAGTTCCTGTGCTCAAAACACACTAAAGGAGACCCTGCTACGTGGTGTTACTTTCAAGAGGTCAAGGAACTTTGGGACTAGGGTCTGCAACTCTGAAAATACTGTATCTGATTAGAATATTCTAGTTCCAGGAACAAGAAGAGGAAGTAAAAGTTCCTGGAATTTTAGGTGAAAATGTGGTGAAGCTGAACTGTAGCTATGGTATTAAAAAAATATATCAATACAGTCAAACCTCGGTTTTCGAACGTCTCGGTTCTCGACCAATTCGGTTCTCGACCAAAAATTTCGAGTTTTTTATGCCTCGGATGACGAACAAATTTTGGTTCTCGAACAAAATGAGCGCACTTGAATGCACCATTTGACTCCTCTCGCCTTCCTTACACGAGGAAGTGATGCTTCCTCGTGTTGCTTTCCATTGTGAGCAGACGTGTTCAGTAAACATTTTTATTTAAAAAGAGTGTGGTTTCGGTTTTTGAACAATTTCGGTTTTCGAACAGTCTTCTGGAACGGATTATGGACGAAAACTGAGGTTTGACTGTATTAATTCTATTTCATTTCCCCCCCCCTACTTATTATAAGAGAGCTTACCGCCAGTACCACCATATGAGAATCACTCCTCTAGATTGTCCATCCAGGCGTGAATCTGTGTGTTAGTGGTGGTTCGTCTATTTGTAATGTGACTGGCTGATAACCAGTCCACGAGTTACAACAAACACTTCTCTCACCAAAAGTCAGTTTTGTTTGATTGAAGGCTGACAATTGTTCATGCTTGTTTGTCTACCAGCCATGCCCTCAGCTGCCTACCAGTCCAGGGCGTACTACGCCTCTCCCTTAACGTCACCTTATGAGGAGAAGCGCTATTGAAAATGGGTGGATAAAATCAATGACACAGCGTACCGGTCTGTGCGCGTGTAATCAAATTAAGTAAGTAGAGCATCTGAGTGCTTTAAGAAGAATTAAGAGGATGAGCCTGTCACCTCCACTTTAAATTTTCCACATCTCGTCAATCATGAGCAGAGATGAATGAGGTTTACATTTCTCTCCCAACATTTCCATTCCGCCTTGCTCTTTGAAACCCTGTCTGGATCTTTTTCACTTACTGCCCAGCTGTCATGACAACGGACATGCCGCTGTGACAATGTCGGCGTTAATCCCCCTGAGGGCCACAACGCGGGCTGCACACACAGCTGCTGTGATTTACTCATAAAATGTCATAACGTTTGAAACGGTTACTATGGTCCTCAGTTTACGAAAGGAGTTCCACCCCTATGGAGACGAGTCCTTGAAAAGGCCATGCAGCTTCGATGCCATGCTCCACCCATATTAGCTGACGTAGGCTTGCTTGCAATACACAGTATTTCCGCGACCATAAGACACACTTTAAAAGTCTTAAATTTTCTCCCAAATGGACAGCCTAATGTATGCACAGAGTTCCAAAACTTGTGAATGCTGTTGTATGACTTCAATGAGGGGTCCTCTTGACTGACTGATGGTGTGCCAACACGGTGCTAATGTAGGGGAAAGGCGGATGTCACTGAGGATGCTCAGTTTAAACAGCAAGCGATTAGTTACATGGAGGACCATGGGAAGCGAGCAGCCGCTAATCTATGGTGTTTGCTGCTTTTGTTTTATGAAACAGCATCATATATCCATCTGGGCATTGACGACCATGGCGCAACAACATCCAGCGGTTTACAAGGAAAAGATCATTTTGTTTTTGCCCACCTAATTTCGTGTCGCTCGATGAAACCAGCGTCAGGGACAATTTTTTTTAAAACCGTCATGGCTTCACAGCTGCGTGAGTTTTTTGTTGGTGTGGAAAACGTATTGTTTTCTTGGGGTCTCAAATGCATGGAAATTCATTTTGCCTGCTGATTTTTGCAATTTATAATGTGCAAACAGTGCATGAATTTACTTTTTTTTAATTGTGCTGCATTCTGAATACATTAATTCTGTTGTCAGTGTACCAATAACTGATTATTTTGGTCACGGTAATCAGGACTTTTTTTTTTTTTTGTAACACCCTATCTGGATTATGGATTCGATTTTCAGTAAATTCATAACCACCTCACAACCTCATGCTACTTCATTATGGTGACATCATTTAGGGAGTGCTGCATGCATTACTTGACGTCTGCAGATTCTGGACCTGTTCGACCAGGCCAAATGTCTCATCTCATTTACGCAAATGGAGAAAAGTGCAATGTTGCAGTGACGAAATAAGGAAGTGAAGCTTCTTGGTCTTCTCTTACTCTCACAGCCTGCAGCCGCATTGTCGTATGTTTCCTTTTTTATTTTTTTTCCCCCCCATGTCGCCGTTTTGCTTTCACGCCATTGTAATTGGGCATTTGGCCTAGGAATTTTCCTTCCTTTTATTAGAACCCTTACAGAGGTGGAACTAAGGACTGTTTCGACAGCTGCTTATTGTTGAAAATAACATTTGAACGAAAAGTCACACATGGATGACTCCACATTCGGCCCTTTTATCTCGCCGACTTAGGAGGGGGGGAAGGTTCTATCCACAAAATTGGTTAAATAAAATGTAGTTATTCATTTGATTAAATATATGAATGATTTCTTGTACATAATAAATTTTAAAAAATGAGTAGAATAAATAATTAGAATTTAACCTGTTTTATTTCAATAAATGTTTGGTTAACTAATTAAAATAATAATACAAATTTAAAAAAAGAAAGAATTCACTTAATAAAATAAACATATTGCATAGATATAACAAATGTTTAATAATGTATTATAATAGAAATGATTGATTTCCTAACATTAATTATAAATTACATTTAAGTTGCTTTTATTAAAATCAATAGTTTTATGCATACATTAAAAATTTATTCATTTTAATACATTTAATTATAACGAGTAGCATTAAAGAATGAGAATTATTACATAATCAAATTAATCTTTTTTTATGTAATTTGATAAAATATTTGAACTTTTTTTGTGACCTTATCTACAAATGCTGTGTCTCATAACTTTGTAAAAACAAAAAAAACAACCCCCCCCCAAAAAAATGTGACTCTTTTGCACAAAAGTTTGTCCATCCGTGCGCTATTGACTACTTTCAAGCGTAAAACATTGTCACACCCGACACTCACGTGCCACGCCTGTTGTGTCGAAAGCAGTCATCTTGACAAGTATCGCTGTGTGAAAGTGCACACAGGGTTTGGTTTTAAAATACAAAGCAAAGGCGGGACGGCTGCATGAAACTGGCTGGAGAAATGAGACTTTGGCAGCAACTGTGCATTTTACTGCGAGTACTGACAATAAAAGATGCTTGTTCTGCGTCACTGGTGTGTGGTCACCGTGTAAATTTAAATCAATATAAGCTTGAATCAAGTGTTTTCCTTATCAGCACGCCCTGAAAATGACATTCTGGAAAATGTTTTATTATAATGAGGAAGAATGGCGGGTGGGGCAGTGTGGTGGGATGAGACAGCAGTGTTGAGCACCATAATGGAGGGGATGCAACACATCCAAGGAGGAGGCCGACTGCTAGGCTGTACTGCCGTCACACGCCCTTGTGGGTCACCAAAGCTGTATGTATAAGAATGAGCCACATTGATGATATATTCTCTCCTTTTTTCTAGCTTTTTCGTGAGGTACGCATCATGAAAACCCTCAACCATCCCAACATCGGTGAGTCACACTTAAGTGTGTCTATTGATCTTTTGGTCCGTTTCATTTAATGTGACCTTTTGCATTTGTGTGCTACAGTCCAGCTTTTTGAGGTCATAGAGACGGAGAAGACTCTATATTTGATCATGGAGTACGCCAGTGGAGGTCGGTGACGCCAACGCACACATACTAATTTATATAACATAATTTTTTTAATTTTTTTTTTGGCTGGGGAAAATGGCCATATGTTTTTACTGTGTCTGGAGAGGAGCAACACCACATACATAAGCTTGTATGTTGTAGTACTTAGACTGAACTGTGAGAGGCATCGGGGTGCCACAGGGCATCCAGAATGAACAAAGAGTAGTACAGGTAGTAGTAGTAGTAGTAGAAGAAGAAGAAATACAAGAAGCTACTGGCTAAATGTGATCCTGTCTGGCAAGCTGTTTTTTTTTTCATTTTGGTGAAGAACTTTAAGGGACATGTTATACAAACACTTAGCATAGCTCAAACGCTCCTCTAATTGTGTGTGCCAACAATGCCACCTTCAGTGAGCTTCTCTTTTGGATCGAGCAGGAAGTTCGCTTTGGCCCAACTTGGTGTTGAACACACCCATAAAGGTTTTCAGTCGTAAATCTTGAAAACGGTTAACATTTACGATTGTCGGCCGGCCCGTGTTTCGAGGAGCTGGTACGGAACGGAGCAAAACTCTCTCTTAATTAACGTAGCACACTGAGTACAGCATAATCTATCTTTGTGCACCCCAAACATCATAATCGAGCTCAATACACTCCATGCCACGGGATGATTGTTCAGGATACTCTTTTAGAAACTCACTTTTAAAATGCTCAAATTCAGACCAAATTGTTGGTATATGTGTTTCCAGATCTGTCACACTTGAATCATTTTTATCATGCATGACCACACAATGAAGGGAAAACTAGCACCTTCCTAATTTGAAAGCTTCTGTTTACCTTTCTTCCTTCATCTCTGTGCTGGTGTCTCTCCTGCCTGCCTGCCTGCCTGCCTGCCTGCCTGCCTACAATATCTAACAAGGAGCGAGCACACAAAATGGGAGACAAACGCACACTATTCAACATCAAATGAAGTGACAGAGCAGCCAGTCTTAATCTACTCACACAGTAAAGTAGTCCACATCACAAACTGGAGATGATTTGTGACTCCATTTAAAAAATAAAAAAAAAAGAGAATTAATGTACTGTGTGTCAAAGTAGCTGACTCACCTTCAGCTGTTAGGCCAACACGTTAGACCAGATTGTGGTTGTTCTTTTTCCGCCAGATGGATGAATATTTACATATTACATAAACTCCAGCTGTTAGACTTAGTGGAGCTTACAAAGAAGAAGTGTGCTTTAGTGTATTCCTGAAGAAAGGACACAAAAGGAGACAGGCAAATTAGGCTTTTTTTCCCCCCCCCAACCACAAATTTTTTTGTTTTGTTTTTTTACAAGGCATCAAGCTAGGAGTGTCAATTTGCCGATAACCCTAACCCTTACTTTGGAGGCAATCTTTCATTATTTGAAGGGGGATGCAGTTAACAGTTAGCTGACAATTCATTTTTTGTTATTTATGACCCCACAGTCTCCACTTTACTGCAGCGATGCACTCAGTTTCTGGAATAAAACAAGCTGTCATTACAAAAAAAATAAAAATAATAATAAATTGTCACAGACCCCACTTCTCCCCCCATGTTTTTATTTGTAGTTTCCCAGAGCAGAGTTGCTTTGATTTTGCAGCGTTACTTTATTATTGTTGTTTAAAACTGCAATCAATGTCATTGACATTCAAGCTTATCATCACTTGCAGGGGAGGTGTTTGACTACCTCGTGGCTCACGGCCGCATGAAGGAGAAAGAGGCCCGCGGCAAGTTCCGACAGGTCGGTTTCAACTTCACCCTACTTGTATTTCTGACGAATAAGAAAAAAAAAATGACGCTAGAGACTGTTCCACTGGGGTGCACTGCAGAATAAAATAAACAGTGGCAGTGAAATCATCTATTCAATTGTCCACTGTCTATGAAGCATGTTTTCTTGTCTTTACACAGATTGTATCAGCTGTGCACTATTGCCATCAGAAAAACATTGTTCACAGAGACTTGAAGGTGAGTGCACACCAAAGTATAATAATAATAATAATAATTTACAGACAATAATTTGTGCGGAAAAAGTTGTTGGATTTAGTCATCTAAATATGTGCCACTATGACATCATCTTTTGTGCTCCACCATCTAAGGCAGAGAATCTGCTGCTGGACGCCAACTCCAACATCAAAATCGCTGACTTTGGCTTCAGCAACGAGTTCATGGCTGGCAGCAAGCTGGACACCTTCTGCGGCTCACCGCCCTATGCCGCACCCGAACTTTTCCAAGGCAAAAAGTACGATGGCCCTGAGGTCGACATCTGGAGCCTGGGTGTCATCCTCTACACGCTGGTCAGCGGCTCGCTGCCCTTTGACGGCCAAAACCTGAAGGTGGGTATCGTAATTGTATCATTGTCTCTGTGGCCGAAACTCATCTGGATTTGTGTTTCATTTAGGAGCTGCGTGAGCGTGTCCTGAGAGGGAAATACCGTGTGCCCTTCTACATGTCCACAGACTGCGAGGGAATCCTGCGCCGCTTCTTGGTCCTCAACCCAACCAAGCGCTGTTCACTGGAGGTGAGTGGCAACATTTGTAGTAGGAATGGGCCATTCGTGCAAATTTATTTCAGTGCAAGTTATTACAGTGAAACTCCTCTACAACGAAATCATGTTTGCAGCAAGACATTTTTCACAACAGGGGGTTTTTCAATGTAGCAAATTTAACCTCAGATCTAAACACACACACACACACACACACACACACACACACACACACACACACACACACGCTTCCTCCATCTTTCATTTTGATCACTTTTACCCTCTTCCAGCGTCAGAGCGCTTCTTGTTTTAGCTGCTTGACATCCAAAGGTCCGTTTTGTAGCCATTTTAGCAATGCAACGTTCATGCTGCGTCTGAATCTAACAATAACAGATACTTCCTGGACCCGGTGGCTTTTCTTTCCACTATCTCACTGTCTCTGACTCGACCTCCCCTCGATCGCCACCCAAGACAGCGTTGCTCAGCTGATGTCATGCAATGAACTTTTAAGCCAGCCACGGGACGCTTTGTAGTCCTCGATGGCCATAGTTAGCGTGATGGAACTCGCCTTCTCTCTAATTAGCGCTCCATTTAGCGTAAGGTTTTTAGCATGATAACAGGTAAAGCATTCCAGGAAACGTTTGTTTATTTGAATGTCCGTCGAGCCATTAGCAATTTACTGTGAGCAGCTAATCGGATGCATTCCACGCTATCTTCCACGGATCTAGAGTGAGGTCCCTCTTGGCCAATCGGAGGCCAGGATGATGCTCGGTAAGCCAATGGCAAGAGCAGCTCTGAGTATGTTGCGTTCAGGAAACTCGGAGCTGTGTAAACCAGTGTGGTGGTTGCTTTTGCCGTTTCCGAACGAAGCAGTAGAGTTTGCTGTTGGATTAAACTTCGTTGTAGTGGATCTCTCGCGAGGCAAGAGCAGAGAAAAATATTTCGTATAACGCAACAGTTTTTTTTTTCGTTGTATGGGGGGCAGGAGAATGGGAATGGTGTTAATGCATTAAGATTTTTTCACATTAGGGGGTATTTTCGCCCATGTAGGTTTTGTTCTAGAGGAGTTTCACTGTATTTCTCTAAATGTTTTATATTAGTGTGTTCCGTTATGCAAAGCACATCCCTGCTGATATGCACTACTGACACTAACACCATGCTCTGCGAACAGAGAGGTGCATTCAGTGTTGCTAGTTGAATGAATTGATTGCAGTCCTTTATTTGGTGACTTTTTTGGGTTCAGCGACTACTTCCTGCCAAAAAAAAAGCAATGGTACAATTCACTTCAATGACAATGTTGTTAGGCCATATAGCGCAGCCCTATCTTGCAATCATGATAAGATGTAATCATTTTACCGACATGAATTTACCAGCAAATCATGAAAGACAAATGGTTGAATGTGAGCTACGATGGAGAGGAGCTAAAACCTCACAAAGAGCCCGAGGAGGACTTCAATGACAACGTCCGCATCGGTGAGTAAATACCATGAGAGCGATGAAAGCACTGATTTGAAGCTTGCATGAACTTTGACACTTGGCGTTGCAGATGTGATGGTGGGGATGGGTTTCACCAGGGAGGAGATCCGAGATTCTCTGGTCGGTCACAAGTACAACGAGGTGACGGCCACGTACTTGCTGCTGGCACGCAAGAACGAGGCAAGTATGACATGTATGGGATTGTGGTTGTTTCTGTATGACACACTCCCAATTTGATATGATTCCCTGAAATTTCAATGTGTTCCAACTCATTAACATGCAATTCACTCCAATTATGATACTATTTACTCCAAGTACTATACGGCATTCACTGCAATTACGACATGATTCATGCCAACGACGTGATTCACGTGAGTTGCAATATTATACAATCTGATTCACTCAATTTATGAGGATGCAATTAAAAATGCAATTACGATGTAGTATGATATGATTCGCGCCAACTACGATCACGTTGTGGTACAATTCACTTCAATGACAATGTTGTTGGATATGATTTGATTTGCTGCAATTACTCTACAAATCTCTCTGACGCGATTCACTCCATATTATTCCCACCAATTGCATTCCAGTATGATACATAATAATCCCAATCTCTCTTTTTACAATACAATTGACTTCAATTCTGATCTGTTATAATGCAATTTCAATTTGATAGGATTCTTGCCTTTTATTTTAATAAATTCAAAGCGTAGCCAAACTTGGCTCTGCTTCTTCTGTGACGTGCTCTGTTCACACTCCCAGCACAACACTGTCACAAAATGTCATTGCAGTCGCTCTCTGTTGTTTCAGGCCGAAAGCACCGTGTCCCGGTCAGGCAGCAGTCTGAGCCTGGCTCGCGTCAGGCCTGGCACCATCGTCAATGGTACCAGCAAACACTCTACTTCCTCCGCTGCGGCTGCGTCCTCCTCCTCAGCCTACAAGCCACAACGCAGCGTCTCCACCTATCAGCGCCAGAGACGGCACTCTGACTTCTGTATGACTTCTTGACATCACATCCCCGAAGCTTCAAACCGATCCCTAATCTCCTTGCATTTTTTGCCTCGCAGGTGGTCCGGCAGCTCCTGGGTCAGCGCACCCCAAGC
Source organism: Hippocampus abdominalis (assembly GCA_018466805.1). Lineage (NCBI taxonomy): Eukaryota > Metazoa > Chordata > Actinopteri > Syngnathiformes > Syngnathidae > Hippocampus > Hippocampus abdominalis. The sequence goes on from CM031703.1 coordinate 8,645,993, forward strand.
GCAGCCCGAGTGGGGTGGGAGAAGTTTCCGGACTTAAGGAGGAAAGGCTCTCAGTCCGCAAGTCCAGCAACAACACCGTGGGTTCTCGGAGCATCCCGACGCCCTCTAGCCCGATGGTCAGCTCTGCTCACAATCCCAACAAAGCCGAGATTCCCGACAGACGGAAGGAGGCCAACTCCACCGTGGTAACATTCAAATTGTATATCTTTCACTGAGTTACATTGAGTCCATGCATCCGTGTCTTGAGATTAGTATCTAGCAGATTAACTTTTGGTAAAATGCTATGTTCAAGAACCCTCCCATTCTTGAAGTGTGTGGTTTCGTGTAATGGGTATATTCAGTAGCTGGTTGCTAATGCTTTTCAAGGTGGAAATGTCATCAAAATTTGAGACTTTTTAAAGATGGAAGAGTAGCACCTTGAGCCAACTCTGTAGCGAGTCGGCTGTTACGTTCGTCGAGTCAACTCAGCTTTTTATTTGAACATGTTTTAGCAGTGCGTTGTTACTACAAAGGACAAAGACAGTCAAAAGATTTTGCCAAGACAATTTCAGTTGAGCATCTAAAAAAACATGTAAATGTATGTGCACACAGACCTTCTGGCACTGCGAATGGCTCATTAAATCAGATGTAGATGCCTTGATTCCTTTGCCGACACTTGGATAACTGGAACAATTGGAAAAAAAATCAAGCAGCGGCCACATTAACCTGAAACGAACTCTCTAATGTATTTAAATGCGCTTGAGTCCTCTTTTGGATTCGAGTCACATGACTTCCCTCGAGTCAAGACTTGAGTTGCCAATTTTAGGACTTACTTGGCTAACGGTGACGAGAGACTCAACTTAACGCTTGCTAGCATCAAATTGGGTGAAGTTCGACATCTACTTTGCCATAACCAGCTGGAACACAGCTCATTCGTATTCTTAGATAATGTTTTGGTGAAGTAATTGTACATATAATTTATTAGTGTGGTCACTACAGCATATGAAACGTAATCTGTGATCTAATAATAAAGAGGATAGGAGCAGCAGAAATCAAACGTTCATTTTAACTACCGGGAAATGTTATAGTAATATATTGACGTTGCCTTGGATTTGGCGAAGAGTGAAGGTGGTTAGGGGGGGGAAGGCATTGTGTCACTTTGCTTGCACTGACAACTTCCCCAATAAATAAATAAATACTGTCAGTGCAGATGGGAAAGTTAAACTGCGATGTCTTTTAAAATTGTGGTATGCTGTACCTTGAAACCAGCAAATGCCTCATACCGAGTGTAAATATACTGTATATATTTTTTGTGTGTTATGATCAATGTGAAATGGTTTATTGTATGTTATGACTGGCAAGGTCGCAAAGTTGTATCACTTGACTTTCAATTGACTTGAAATTGATTTGTCCCGACACTTCAACCTTGAAGGTTAAGACTCATTTATAACTTGCTCATGCAATATGTGACTGAAGTCCACCTCTGTTGAATTGGGCATATTTAGTTGTTTTCGGTTGTTGACGTCTCTCCCCCCCCACCCCCCCCCACCCCCCCACCCCCCACAGAGTAATGTCGCTGCTAGTGGCATGACGCGAAGGAATACGTACGTCTGCAGCACAGACAGACACTCATTGTTGCAAAATGGCAAAGAAAACAGGTGAGAAGCATTTCCAACTGTAAATATATGAGGTCTCCTCTTCTTTCTGATGACTCGAATAGCCAATAAATATGATTAAAATGACTGAGGGCAGATATAATTTCACGAGAAATTTGTCTTGCATGTTTGGCGGGGTAAAAGTTTAGAGCTAGACAAATTGATCCGTGTGTCCGTATGTTTATGGAGCCAGCATTAGATGTCTTGTTGTGACAGATGGTGTTGGTGCTTCTGAGTGTGTCAGACACAGTCGCCTCTTGCTGTTCGTTCTGTCTGTCTTTCACTCGCGTTGGCTCAACCCTAACTTAGCCTTCACTATAACATTGTACCCCATAGTCTCCACTTTACTGCAGTGAAGTTGGTCTCCTTGCTGTAGCCAGAGCCCGGATCTTTTCAACTAAATACAGGACAACTATCAGTGATACTGGCTGTTACTCTAGCGGGAGCTCAAGTGTGGGAGGAACATTACACAACATTACCTTAAGGGTGAACCAATAGCATAATAAGATTAAATGAAACTAAATCAAGTAGGATTACTGGGACTTGTCCTTTGAAGACTCCTGATAGTCACACAACGGAGAGCAAAGAGCAAGAAAATCAAATGAATAAATCTTTGTGATTAAGTATCGGGACTAAGTTCAATGTGTGGTGAGCACATCTGCCTCACCGTTCGGAATTTCAAAGTTCTTTGTGGACTTTGGATATTCTCCCTGTGTTGGCATGGGGGATTTCCTCCAATTTTCCCAAAACATGCTTATTATTAGTTACAGTGAAGACTCTAAATTGTGAGTCTGATGCTTACAATCTTTATTTACTCTAGAAAAGCAAAGACTAATTCATATTTTTAGTGAATCAAGAGTTATGAAGTCAAAGACAGCGCATAATAAAATACGAGGAAGCATTGTGGTGACAAAGTTGCAATTGGCCCAGTGCCCAACATCAACACCACCCCCATGCCTACATTTGCCTCCGAGGCTTTGTCAATGTTGATGCCATGCCACGCTGCTTTGATGGGCTAAACACGTGCAGGTCCACACACGCACACACGATTTGGTGAATTCTTTTAACACTTGAGAAGAGAAGCACCTGTGCGAATAGACAGAAAATGTTTGGATTTGGTGAAGCAACACGTGGCTCGTCATCCAAGATTGCTTTACTCTTCTACGTAAAGTGGCACCTTGACCAACGAGCTTGATTCTTTCCGTGACCACTCTTCTTAATTTGTATCACTCGTCTCACAAATCAGCGAATCGAATTGATGTGAATTTGTTCCCGCCACCTCAAAAAAACACCACCCTTTTCTTTTTCATGTTTTGTTTATTTAATAAGCGAGAAATAGTACCAGGCAGTATAATACTGTACAGTATAAAGCCTACAATAGTTACAAAATTAAATTGAATTTAAATAACGAAAACAGTTTTTGCAACGTACTTTAATTCAGTGGACATTGATCGTGTTGCTCCTTCTCGCATCCGCGCCATGACCACTGGGGGGGGACAATTCATTATATTCAGAAATATATTACAATCAAACCTCGGTTTTCGTCCATAATCCGTTCCAGAAGGCTGTTCGAAAACCGAAACCACGCTCTTTTTAAAATAAAAATATTTACTGAACACGTCTGCTCACAACGGAAAGCAACACGAGGAAGCGTCACTTCCTCGTCTACCCGAGGAAGCGTCACTTCGTCGTGTAAGGAAGGCGAGAGGAGTCAAATGGTGCATTCAAGTGTGCTCAGTTTGTTCGAGAACCGAAATTTGTTTGTCATCGGAGGCATAAAAAAAACCTCAACATTTTGGGTCGAAAACCGAATTGGTCGAGAACCGAGACGTTCGAAAATCGAGGTTTGACTGTACACATAAATTGGACGATGAGGGACAAAGATGACCATTGAAAACTAAGCGGCAGGAGGACAAATAGTGTTTGGCAGAGCAAAAAGAATTCATGCCTTTGCGTATTGTTAAATGCTTTGTTTTCCTGTGTTGCTCCCGCTCGTGTTCCAATGTTTCAAAGATGTTTATATTCACCGCAACATCAATGCTGCTTTAGTTAGCTTATGTGTGCAATTTGTGTGGCGTGCGTCTCTGCGTGTGCGTGCATTTCTGCTATGTAGAGCGAAATGAAAAGCAGCCTGAGGGTAATATTGAGGGATTAGGTGCGCACATGCATTAGTGCTCCATGAGAAGACGAATGCCCTCCTGGAACTCCATTTGGGGGAAAAAAACAAAAAACGTTTTTCCTCCCCTTGTTCTTCCACCCCAGTTCGATTTCCCATCGGCTGCCCCCCGCTTCGCCCTCCACCCACAGCATCACCGGCGCATCAGCCATGTCGTCCTCCGCCACCTCCACGCCCTCCTCGCGTCTGTCCCGGGGCTCCACGACCAGGAGCACCTTCCACGGCGGGCAAATCCGAGACCGCCGGCCGCCCTTACACGTGACACCAGCCTCGCCCACCTTGTCGCACGACACTGGCGGCACCCTCTCCGGTGCCAGGACCCCACGCGCCACCAGCAACCTGCTCAGCAAGCTCACCTCCAAGTTGACCCGCAGGTAAGCGGAGAAGCCGCGGGAGAAAATCATGGTGGGAAGAGGACACGTCTGCTGACTCTGGACTAGCGTTGTGGCTAAATGGTTAGCACGCTAAAAACGGACATTTTTAAGTGCACTGGATGATGTTGTGCCTGTGGACTAATTTCAATGACTTCTATTAGTACATAACGATCTCATCTACTAACAAAGTCAGCTTTTATTCTTTTTCAATGAAGCCTTGACAAGTTGTCCGCCTCAGGTTTACATCTTTAGCCTCGTTTCCACCAAGCAGAACAATTCGGTTCAGTATGGTCCAGATAAATCCTGATCAGGTTTGAGTGTCCAGCGCAGGGGTGTGGAAGCAGGATGGCAATAGCTACAGTACATAAACGGTCTAAAAAACAAAACAAAACAACATCATAGTGGACCAGCCTTTTTTTCCAGCAGGGAGTACCGTTTAGTTTTTGGTACAGTAGTCTTAAGACATGGCGATAATTTCATAATCCATGTAAAAGAAAATGTGACCTCGTATCCACCTGGTAGTGCAGGTTAATTTTATACGGTTCCGATAAATGGCGAGCAGGTCTGTTTTCACTGCGGGGCTGGAGATAGCTGAGTCCGCTCTGTCGAGAGTGTACCATCGTAGCGCTGCTTTTCCACGCTACAGTTAACAACTCAGAACATCTCTATTGGCCTTCGATGCTTCTTCATTGGCAAAAGCAAACACGATGAGGCAATGCTTCTTAAGTGTGCACATTTTGACACTACTTGACTAGAACTGACAAAAATATGTGCTAACTTTAGCTAACCTTGAGGACCTTGATATTTTTTTTGCATTATTATTGCTGGATTCTGACGTATGATTTACTGAGTTTCGTTTACGTCATACTTGTTTGGTAGAATTTTGTCACGCCGTTGTCGCGAACACTTGAAAGACTGCAAATCCAAGTGTTTAGCCAGTTAACAATTCTATTTTAATTAAGCAAATTAAAACATTGAATTAATTGATTGTTTACTTTCTTTTCTTTACTTTCGCATAAGGCTGACTTATAACATTTCTGTATCATGAATTTGATATTTTTTATTGTCATACAAAAGTTCTAAAGATACCAAAGTTCGCTTTAGCCTGTTGCTGCGCCTTCGCTTTCCCTCGTCCACACTTGGCTGCTGCGCTCCCAGTCTCCTTATCGTATCGTGGAAAAGTAACGATTCTGTCAAACTTTTAACCTTCTGAAAAAAGCGCGTCCGGCTGAACAACACGTGGCTTGGTGGGAACGAGACTTTAATGAAAGGAACCTCTCAGTTCATTCACACTGAGGTATCGTATCATTGTATGGCATTACTTCTTGCATTGAAGTGCCTCCGCACAGTTTTTGTGACACATTACGACATAGTTGATGAAGTTTGCGCCTCGTGATGGCGTCCGTCTGATGTGGACAACTTCCTTTTCCACGCGTTGCGTTCTGCTTGTTGTTGCTTTTCAGTGTTTGCTTGATTGTCTAACCACGTTTGCTTCCCCTCACCAGTCACCTGCCGATTTGCCATCCCGTCTTCTTCTTCAATCTTCTGCTTTGTTTCCTCTCACCTCCATGTTGTTTTCCTCCTCTCCTCTCCCACTTTCTTTCTTTGCCCTGACACTCTGCTCTTATTGTCATTCCATACCTCCTCTTCCTCTTCTTCCAGGGTCACTCTTGACCCATCTAAGCGTCAGAGTTCAAACAAATCCGTGTCGGGCTGCAACCTCCCGCAAGCCACAAAAACAGTTAGTAAGTCTTCCTTTCCCATCTTTTCTGGCTGCTGTGTGTCTCGCTACATGTCCATCTTTATCTACCTGTGTGTTTATCGATCCGTCCCTATCACTGGTTGGAGAGTACTGTAAGCATATATTGGCGGTATGTAAGAATTTTGGTCTTTAATATTTAAACTTTGAAATCATAACGTGCATCTGACAGCGGCTGTAACCAGCAGCAACCTGAGTGTGTCTGCACTGTCCGGGTGTCTGACTTACAGTCTATGAGTGTGGCGCGTGTGTTTGTGCATCGGTGAAGTGCATGTAGGTTGTATGAAGAAAAGAGAAAGTAAGAGGTGGGTGTGGGTGTGGCCCTGGTTTGGGCTGCACTGCCGCCCCCTATGGGTTGAACAAGGTAGAACAGTTTATTGGGGTTTGGGTGTTTTTTACATAGAGTAGGTGTAATGGGCCTCACGGGAAAGATATTATATATCTTTTATTATATATAAAAATATTATATGTAAATATATAATAATATATAAATAAAAATATAAATAAATATAAGCAAATATTATATATATATATAAATATTATATTTTTTGGCATTACACACCTTCCACTAATATAATAAAATAAAAATATAAATAAATATAAAAAAATATTATATATACAAATATTATATATATATATATATTATATATATATAAAAATATATATATATATACAAAATACACACACACACATATATATATATATATGTGTGTGTGTGTATTTTTTTTTAATTTTATAATAAAACCCTTGCTTTAAGGAACTCAAGGCTCAACCTGCAGTGAAAAAAATGCTCCATAGTTAGACAGTCGCTCTCTAAATGAAGTCATTGATTTGTAAAACTCCTCAAAAAAAAAAAAATACAGTATTTTGAAACTTTTCTATTTATTTTTTTTCTTCAATGCTGATCATACTCCTTCCTATGCTTGCTCGTTAGGTAGTGCTATACAAATGGAGGTGGCTTTTATAGTTAGTTGTTTCCAAAGAATAGAATTTTGTGTGTGCGTGTGTGTGGGTGTGGTTTAAGAGGATGGCAGCTTGTGCACGCGTGATCCTGAGCGAGTGTCCCAGCGAGGTTAATGATGTTAATCTCCTTTGCCCTGCTGTTAGACCAACACCTTACACAGTTTGGGTTTTGTTCTGCTACTGCTATTGTATTCTCTCGATGTCCTCCCATCATGCACCTGTACTCTTCTCCACATTTATTCAGCCTCACTTTGTCACACAACAGGTCTCTGAGGTGTCAAGATAAAAATTAGTCACAACACAGATGCAGCAGAACACATGACTGTTTTGTGGGAAGTCCTCATATTCATTGTGTGTGCTGTTTACATCTGATCACTGTGATGGATTAAGTAACCGTGTTATGTGTTTTAATCAATGTACTTATTGAAGTAGAACTTTAGCAGGAGGTGTGTTTTTTCATGTTATTGTTTTTTTCTTGGTTGTTATGTAATGGAAATCTTTTGTCTTCCTCTTGAGGGTCACAGACGAACCTGAGAGAATCAGCAGATCTCCGGTCACAAGGTGAGTTGTGAACGATTTTCAATCTAAATTTTCAGCATTTTTCAAAGGGGCAAAAAAAACTTTTTATTTATTTTTGCCCCTTTGAAAAATGAAAAAAAAAGTTTTGTTTTTTTTAAATGATGAAAAAATCAGCCACAATTTTGGAGAAAAAAAATGTATTTGTGAGACAAGAATTTGTAAATTATTGTAATCTTATGGCAGAGGTCATTTTTGTGGTATTTTTTTTCTGTTCAGAAAAAAACATATACACAGTAATCAAACTGGTGTCCTATTTAAGTTCGCAAATCTATATTTAATTATACCACATAAGGATCAAGCATTAGAATTAGCAAACCGTTAATGCACAAATGTGCCTTTTGTTTCTTAAAGTTGTGTTTTTCCTCTCAGTGTCTCAGGCTAACAGCAGCAGCAGGTAACGTTAGCTTTGTTAGCCGTGCTGTGGTTGCTCGTAGTTGACCATCCCGTTAAAAAAAGAGAGAAAAAAAAAGCAGAGAACTCTATTTGCACAACATGGACCTCCTTTTTCACCCTCTTTTGACTTGTGATGTAGAAAGTAGTCATTCGGAAAACTTGGATATTCTTTGTGGATAAAAAAGATTTAGAGACCAATGTATTTCCTCAAATGTTCCTACTTTCTCCCTTTCATAATTTTGCTGCTGTAAATTGGGAATTTCTCCATTGTGAGACAAAGAGTTTCTTATCTTAAATAGAGGAGTCAGCAGATGTGGCATCTACAAACCTGATATGTGTTTTTTTTTGTCAGAAAAGCTATTTAACAATTTATGTCCTTAAAGGTGACAAATGACAGTCAGTGATTAGTATAATCAAGGCTCGAAAAAAGCAGTTTTGTGAAACAATGCCTTCATTTCAGGAGCAACTTTCTAATTTTGTAGACATATTTTTTGTTGTTGTTGTTTTTGCAGGTTAATCCCACTGATAAAAATATTTCATACAATACTACTATACTTTTAACCTTTTGGGCCAGCCCACCTGGCTGATATACGGTGTAGCGTACCGTAATTCCTTTCCGGTTCCGGTTCTTTTATGGTGTGTATGATTTTTCTCTTCAAAGTCCAGACACTTTTTGACTTGTTCAAAGTTGGATGTCCTCTGTTTTAATGCAGTGATTAGATCGACAGATTTTGATTTGGTTCTCTGTTTTAATATGGCGATTATATATATATATATATATATATATATATATATATATATATATACACACACACGTAAATAATCATTTGAATGTACATACAATATGAAATATAACAATGTTGTTTTTAGAATATAAGTCTTATTAACGCAAGTTGTGTCTCGTTATCAGCAATTAATGACCAAAAGCCCTTGGTTATATGAAGGGATACTGTATTTAAATGGAACTAATGTGTGACAGTAATCTATTTTTCCTCTTGCTTTCTCTCCGTCAAACTCATCATAACTCATCTAACCTCCATTCATCCGCGCCCCCCCCCCTTTCACCACCCCACATTTGATTCAGTCGCCATATATCTGGGCATCAGAAAGCGGCCGAGCCCCGGACCCCCCGAAGCGGCTGGGATGTGAAGGTCCGCAGCCCCCGCGACCCGGCCGAAGTGGTCCTGGCTCTGCGGGAGGCGGCCCAGGGCTGCGGCTGCCAAGTCCATCTGGCGGGCCCCTTCCTACTGTCCTGCACGCATGGAGCGGCTGGCGCCCGTGTGGCCTTTGAGGCCGAAGTGTGCCAGCTGCCTGGCGGGCCGGCGCAGAGCAGCGGCGTGCGCTTCAAGCGCCTCTGGGGGGCGCCGCTCGCTTTCAGGGACATCGCCACCAAAGTGTCCAAGGAGCTGGAGCTCTGAGGGCTGAGGGGCAAGGGGCAAAGTCAGAAAATACTGAAATGGCAGGGAGGAAGTGGGTGCAAACTCCTCGCCGTACCTCCGCCAAAGACCCTCGTTCTGTGTCCCATGTTGAACTGCTGAAAACAAGCGAAAAGAGAACATCACTCAAACACACTTTATTTCATCATGTTTGATTGATCAGCTACCAACGAGTGTTAAGACCACATGCAAAAGAATAACAAAATACTCAGACTAAAGTCAGAACTATCGTACAATAAAGTCGGGGGGGGAAAAATCTCATGAGAATTGTCCATTTTATTTCAAGGGAACCATGTATTTTTCAGAGAAAAAGTAAATATATATTGAAAATTGTCATATTTTTGTGAAAAATTATGACAATTGTTTTGTTTTGTTTTTGTTTTTTTTGACAAGTCAGACTTTTTCTTGGAAAGTTGTTTTTTTTGACAAGTCAGACTTTTTCTTGGAAAACACTGATTTTCAAAACAATCTGAATAATTTTGAGGAGAAAGTTTGTCTCGAGAAAAGAACATTTTATTTCTTTGAAGAAAACCGTAATTTGTGAGAGGAAAAAAAACACGAATAAAATGTTTTCAGCAATTTTTTGTGAGGAAGAGAAATCTGAATCACCATTTCAAAAAAAATTGGGGGGATGGAGAATAGTCATTTTGTTTAAAAAGAAAATCAGTTTTGTTCAAGAGGGCAACAAAGTTAGTTTGTTTATTTCAGATTATTTTCAATACAAGTGACCCTTTACGAGAATAAAATCACCTTTTTTCAAGAACAAAGTCTTATTTCCTATAACGCGTTAATTTTGTGAAGGGAAGTGAAGATAATTCACATTAAAATTTGATTTCCTTAAAAATCTACTTTTGTTTTTGAAAAATTATAATTGGATTTTAATAAAATTCTATTCTATTTTCTTCCCCCAAAATATGACTTATGTAAGATCCCAATTTGAATCTGGTCGTATCATCTATTTGTTTTTCTTTGTTATATTGCGGTCTTGATAGCAGTTCATAATTACCTAATATGGTTTTATTCCCCAATGAATTTCTCATCATTCCTTCCTGAAGCGCTGCTATTTACAGTCACATTTTTCAACTTTTGATTCAAAAGGACAGAGCAAAAAATGTGTTACATGTTACTTGCCGAAGTAGCGATGCTGCATTTTGAGCTCCAGCCTCTAGAAGGTGACATGCAGGAAACAGTTACTAATTCCGCTTTGTGTAGTACTGTAGGTTTTTTTTTGGGGGGGGGGGTTGTTTATTTTTGGAAGATGAGGCAGATGGAATTAGTTAGTTCACGCTCACACACCTTTGGCTACCAATCTTTGCAATGTTAGCATAAAAAAAACCTGACAATAAAAATGACAATGTGTCATTGTCGTCATGCAAGCATCCAATCGGACTTCTCAAATGTATTAATGCTCACAGACTTTTTGCTAACTAGCATCACGTTAGCTTTGTCACGCAAATGCTGATTAACGTTAAAAAGAAAAATTAGATTGAGTTCCTGCCGTTGTCTTAAAGCACTTAACATGTGTGATGTATTTTTGGGTTAACACAAACACACGTCGCTGACGAACTTCGTAACATTAACAGAAATATTTAAAATTCAAAGATACCCAGAATATTGGATTTTTTCTATGATTAAATGATATGTCATCATAATCTTGAATCACCAACCAATGGAGAGACAAAAAGCTTTGTCAGTTTGTGGCTGGTCTTCAGCTGGTGACTGAAGACGGCAAGCTGTGTTGTTGTTTTTTTTCTTTTGGGACCTCCAGGGCGTTACTAGCGCATACTGTAGCCGCCACTGTTTTTAATTTATGGAGCGAGCTGCAGTCCTCAAAACATCATGTGTCATAAATAAAGACTTTCAACCTCTGATATTCCCAGATCATCTTTTTTCTCATGCACTTATGTTTCATCTGGAAGAGGAATTAACTCATTACCTAATTAACTTTGGTTAAGCAGCAATCAGGAACGTGTTGCTACCGCTATTAGATTCCCAGTCAGCAAAATTGGTCTGGCCCAGCTCTGGGGCAGACACGGCATGACACTCGGCCCACATACCTCAATGAATGACGGTCCTGCAGTGGCCCACGTCTGGCATCCATGATGTGGGCCGCATTCGGCCCAGATCTGGGCCGCATTGTATAACCATATCTGGCCCTACGCCGGGCCAGAACAGGTTCCTGATATCAGCCTTAATTCAACCTTAACTAAGCCACATCTTTCATGAGCCATATTTGACCCACATTTTTGAAAAAAAGTCTCAAAAACGACTGTTATAAAAATATGTCTATTGTCATAATTTGTGAACCTCACATATAACTCCACATACCCAGGAAAAATGCACTTTTCTTTATTCAACAGTGAACACAAAGTCTAAATTGGGATGCAGGTTACTCTTGAACGGCATTTTTCTATTCATCAAATTATTGCGCTCTCCATGCCCTCTTTTCTTCTCATGCTCTCCTTCCTGTCACCATCCCGATCAGGAGCCAGACGTAGCCATCTTTTGATTGTGACATCAAAATTGTCTTCGTGTTGTAATTGTCAGTGTACTGTCACAAAGGACAAATGTTAACCTAAGCATGAAATAAATTTACTCACCACGTCTTTTCTGGACGTCTCACCGGAGTGTGCATGGGCAACTGTGGGCAAAGAGCGTCGTCGTTAACTGCGAGCGCTGTCCTCCTCCTCCTCCTGGGCAATCGGCTGGTGCCTCGCGAGGTTCACACCCAGTGAGGGCCCCGGCAGGGCCCTCGCCTGATTATTGTTTCAGGAGGGTTGTGGGGCGGCTAAACCAACTCCCCTCCGTTCCGGCGGGGCGAGCACTGGGCACCTCACCTTCGGGTGAGACACCACCTCCTTTCCGGGCCGGCTGGTGGGCATTTAGCCGCGTCAGGGGCCCAAGAGCCCCGGCGTTCCCCCTCGCGCTACTCGGTAGTGATGTGTCGGTCGCGAACGAGCCGGTACAAAGAGCCGGCTCTTTGAAGTGAACGATGAGAGCCGGCACCTTCCCTCGAGAGCCGGCTCTGTCATTTTCTCTCTCTCTCTCTCTCTCTCTCTCTCTCTCTCTCTCTCTCTCTCTCTCTCTCTCTCTCTCTCTCAAGCGCGGGCGCACTCGCTCTCTTTTTCCCTCTCTATGTCGCTCTCTTTTTCACGTGTCTGAAGCAAGGTTTGGCAGTGGCTCAGCTGCCGTGCTCAGAGAGGGAGACGGGAAGAAAAAGGGGAGGGGTGAGGGGCTTGGTAGGTACAAATAATTACTGAGAGAACGAGCCGGATCAGCCCGTCCAAGTTGAAGTATTTAGTTTTGTTGAAAGCAAATTTAAAATAAAGCAAGGCATGGCTTATGTTTGTTAAAATAAAGCAAGGAGTATCTTGTGTTTATTTTGTTCACTGCTGCTGTTGCAGTTACTATTCACTATTTTTGTTATGATGCAGCATGTTTGATTGTTGTTGATTGAAGTTTAATTTTGTTGCTTGTTTATTGTTTGGAGCCTTTTTAATGTTCAATAAAATAAGTAAAAACCCTTTTCTTTGCTTGATAATTGTTGCTATTTGCAGTCAGTAGAGTGCAATATTTAGTTCACCAAGTCATTTATCAAAATGAATGCTAAATTTGTCAAACATTTAAAAGAGAAGCTAAAGTTGTTGTTGCTAAAGTGTTGCAAAAGTTAAAAGAGCCGTTTGAGAGCCAAAAAGAGCCGGCTCTTTTCACTGAGCCGATCCAAATGAACCGGCTCACCAAAAAGAGCCGAAAATCCCATCACTACCAAGAGCCCCGGCGTGTGCGTGCGTGTGTGTGCGTGTGTGTGTGTGTGTGTGTGTGTGTGATGAATGGAATTCCGCAAAGGTGTGCAATTGTAAAACAAGAAAAAAAAATTAAAAAAATCTGAAACTTCATTTAAGGGTGGCTCAATACTGGCTGGCCATATAAGGGCCGGAGTTGTAAATTTATTTCTGGCCCAAATACTTCACTCCACAACTGGCCCAAATCTGGTTTGCCAGAGTCAAGCCAGTGCCTCCTTTGCCACGCCTGGGCCGTGTTCGGCCCACATGCATTATGCCAGTGCCGACAAAAGGCCAGCTGTGCCAGCTTCACGCCGAATCCGGGCTAGATGCCTTTGCTGACTGGGTTCCTAGTGCTTTGGCGAGTAAATGTGGAATGTATTTGTTAACAGCATCGCACTTGTTGAGTTTTGTCAAATGACTGAATAGCATTTGGGGTGTAATGTTGTGGTAAAAAAAAAGTATTTTTTTTCTGCTATGTTCTTGGGGGTTTTGAAAATACTTTGAACTTAAGAATACATTTTTTTCTTCCTAAAAAACGGGCATGGATATTTACTGACTGCATTTTTTACACTTTTTTACTGTAAAGTATAAAGCACATTTCTTATTTTTCTTCGATTTAAAATGCTGTATTGTTATGAAGGAAACATTTTTAAGAATTTTTTTTTTGTGTGTGTGGGGGTTGAGAGACCACTTACATGTCTTTACTTGGGTGGCGTGTGCTGTTCTTTGGCCATTCTCCATTTCATAGGTGTAGCTAACAGTCAGTTAGCATAAAAGAACACGAGACACAAAGTAGTTTGTTTTTAAATGGGGCATTTGTTTATTAGTCCAGTTTTAATTTACGACCAGAGAAATATTAGGCAGATGGATTGATCCCAGGATGTCACAGAGGAGAAAAAGAGGAACGGAAAAAGAAAGAAAAGGAGAATACTGATGATGTCAAGGAACAACCAGGCTTTGTTTTGGTTTTGATATACAGTATATAAAAAAAAACAGTCATAGCGTGATGGTTGTTGCGTCTTTTCGTTTACTTCTGGGCAGGGACCATGCCGTCGATGGACTCGCCCTTCTCCAACTTCTTCTCCATCTCAACCATCAGCTTGACACCGTCCACCACCAACTGAACCTGGTACACCTCGGAGGAGCCCAGACGGTCAGCGTTGGAGATGTCGAACACGCCGCCCACGGAGGCCGTGTCGACGCCACCTAGAGGCAGAAAGTAAGATCAAATTTGGTCGACCGCCTCGCAGAAATACTGGCTTTGAAATAAGGGATGAGCAGTGGGGGGATAGCATCCGGCCCGGCTGGCAAATTTGCATAGAACTGATAGCCACTGAAATTTATTGGGATTTTAGGGCGGGAAAAGCCTAACAATTCTTCCAAAACGCAGATAAATATTCAATATGCATTTCCATGAAAAACAGAGAACAATAAAAAAATGTTGGGGGGGAAAAACTAACCGCCAGTATACGGGGTTCCAATGTGTTTAAAAAAAAAAAAAAAAAGTAATTTTTGCGACTTTTTTTGCTGAGAAATTCAATTTAAAGATTTTTTTTTAAATTGTAAGATTTTTTTGTGCCAAAAATAAAAAGACAATCTTATGAAATGGGATTTTGTTTAGATGTACAATTATGTTATGAGAACAAAGTAAAAATACCTGATTGTTCTAAAAAAAAATGCTTATTTTTTCCATGTTATTTTTACAGTGATTTAAAAAAAAAAAGAAATTACATGTTGTTTCAAGGATTTGATGTATCTTTTGTAAGGTGACTTTCTTTTCACTCTTTTAGAATAAGAAAAATTTTAAAAAGTGAAGCGAGCAGAGCCCCCGTTCAGAAGTGGAGTGGCGCGTTGGTGGTACCTGTGCCGCGCTTCTGCAGGCGCAGTCTGGTGAGGATTTCCTCAAACTTGGGGTGCGTGCTGAGCTTGGGAAGCTTGACGTGGACGCCACCGCGCAGGCCGGTGCCCAGGTTGGATGGGCAGGTGAGGATGTAGCCCAGGTGCTCGTTCCACATGAAGCCGTGGTTGTGCTTCTTGAAGATCTCCTCGATCTGTGGAAAAGCCAATTGGTCACCATATTCATTCATTGTTTTTGTTTTTTTTCATTTGTTCTTTGCTTACCTTCTGCAGACCCACGCAGAAGCGTCTGAACACCTCCTTCATGTTGCCGCCCTTCTGCATGGAGATGACGCGCAGGTGATCCTCCTCGTTCACCCACACCAGGAAAGTCTTGTTGTCGTTGTGCCTGCATAACCAAACCAATGTCACGATCTATTTATCTCTCTATTTATTGTGTTTCCCAACTTGTTTAGCCAATTAGGGAAATATTTTTTCGATTTTTCTCCCCCCATGTATTTATTCTGTCTGTCACGACATGTCACCGGTCACGATTGACAAATTGTCCCACAAGAAATGCAGATGTTGCGCAAACATTTTGGAATCACAGCTCAGGAGGTTAAGGAAAGGCGTGTCGGTTGTTTTGGACTCACCAGATGCCCCTGCCGTCATCCCAGTCGCGGGCCATGCCGGCGCACGTCAGCAGCGGAGACACGGGCTTGTCAAACAGGAAGTGGTCGGCGATCAGCTGCTCCTGCTCGGCGTCGGTCATGCCGTTCAGGGGGTAGTACTTGCCCTTGAACTCGCCCTCCAGGGTGGCCAGGGCTGTGGAAGCGGGACAATGTTAGCATTTGAATTAGCATTGGTATTTGCGCTTGGTGTTAGCACATTTCTTAGCACTTGTACTAGCATTTGCTTGAGTGCAGGGGTCACCGAGACCGCTACACGAAGACAGCTGGGTTAGGCTCCAGCACACCTGTGACCCTTGTGAGGATCAGCGTATCCCATAATGGATGAATAGATGGATTGTATATTATTGTATTTGGGTTTCCTCTTGTGATGTCAATCGCGTATGCAATGTCAGAGCTTGTGTCACCATTTGTGTTAACATTAGCATTAGATTTTTTTTTTTTTGGGAGGGGCGGGAAATGAAAATACATTTGAATGAAGCAATTTTCTGACAAGCTAGTCACCCTCAATGGAGAGCTTCTCGATGCCTCTGCGCTCTCCGCGGCTGTTGTGCGGTGGCAGGGTGAAGCCCTTGATGCTGCGGCCGGTACGCACGCGGCTGGACAGAACGTAGTTGGGGTCCAGGTCATCTCCGCCCTGCGAGAACACACGAGCGAGTTGTTTTAACGTGTCTCTTTAAATTGGAATTCAATCAAAACTCTTATTTCTTTGCTGTGAAATGCAGCAAATACCTTTTTCGCAACAGAAAACGTACAACTTTTAGTTCAATTGCCAAACTGAAAACTTTGTTTGTTGCCTTGAAATTTTGAGCTTATCACATTTTTTTTTTTTTACTCTACTTTTTTTTTCCTTCTCTGTGTACCATCTACAAAGACGAACTTGCCTTCAGGTTCTCAAAGTTCAGGTCGGTCTTGTGCTTGTCGCTGGGTCCATAACCATTGTGACGGTCTGAGATGATGGGGTCCAGCAGCTCCTTGAAGACCTCGTAGCTCTCCTCATCACCGGCCACGCAGCCCACAGTCATGATGAAGGGGTGTCCTGAGGAAGACGATGCCAAGGTTGGTGGCATTTTTTTTTTTTTGTCATCAAAACTGCAATGTTTTTTGGAACTCGGCTTACCGGGGTTGTCCACGCCGGTCTGGATGATGTCATCCAAGGTGAAGCCGCTGGGGGTGGACTTGCCCCTCAGTTTCGCGTAGATGTCCTTGGTCAGTACCTGCATCATGAAGGGGGACAACGGTGGCTCTGTATTAAATGCAAGTTTTATATATATATGTATGTATGTGTATGTATATATATATATATATATATATATATATATATATATTATTTTTTTTTAATTTAAATTATATATATATATATATATATTTATTTATTTTTTCTCTATCCACACATACACCTATACACATTTATAGATATACTGTATGTATACAAATGTACACGCTTGTGCATTCATATTATACAGTGAATACATCTACTGCAGCTGTGCGCTACCTTGGCCATGTGATTGTTGTGCTTGGACAGATCGGGGTACTCGTCGTCCGATGAGAACTTCATCTTGTAGTCGTTGTGACAATTCTTGGCCATGGCTGCAATTCCTGCTCCGACTGTCACAAAAAATACATTCAAAATGACGACCTATTGATGAAAGTGTGTGTGTGTGTGTGTGTGTGTGTTTTTTAATGAATTAAGCACCCTTAGCATTGTCTGAGGTCTCTCCCAGTGCTTCAATGGCTTTGTTGATGATTCTTTGGGAGAAGAGGAGACACCTTCTCATTCTCCGCTAAGCTCTCTCCCTGCCTTTCTCTCTCCTTTTGCGTCACTGCTCTGATTGATAGAAGTTGGAGGCCTTGAAGTGTTTGCTAAAAGTCAAAGGTATCTGTGTCTGAGTGTCACTCTGTCAACGTCTTTCTCAGCTGTGCCGTTCAGCCCTCCCACCGTAAGAGCCCACTCACTCCCAGCAGGGAGGATTATTAATAGTCTAGAAGCCCCCCTGACCCCCACCCCGTGCCTTGGCCCCCTTCACAGCTCCTTCGGCCAAGGCACTAAAAAGGAAAGGCGGTGTGTGCGAATCAATCTGATGCATCTCATGCAACCTCAGAACATCATCACGCTTGTTCCACGCTCCAGCCCCAAGTACAGTTCAAGAGTAGAAGTATGTATTTTCACATTTACCCCCCCCCCCCCCCATGACAATGAGGCTTTCACAATACTATGCAACAATTTTAATAAAAGTTGCACACAAAAAAACTTTTTAGATTGTAACGTTCATTTTTAAAAATGATTCTTGTCTATCTTGTGTAGTTTGGGCAAATATTTTGGTGCGTTGCATTAGTTTAATTGGGATTTACAATTAAATACTTCAAAAATACTTTTTTTTGTATTTTTGAAGTATTTAATTTGTATTTTTGTATTTTTTTTAGCATGCATTCATTTGAATTTAAAATTAAATATGAACAACATTTTATGTTCCTCCGATAAGGTTCGACCTCATTTTCGGTCAAATTTGCATCAACAAAAGCTAATCACAATTAGGGGCCCCTTGAAGACACAACAGTCTTAACAAACACAAGTGTTATTTTTGCAGCAGATGTCCAGCAACAGAGATGACCACATCAAAACCTCTAAATGACAAATTCCATTGGTGTTATTTTAAAGATCAACATAAAACTAAACTGTGACATGATTGACAGCGTTACCTGCTCAGGAGGAAAGAGAGAGGTAACAGATCCCGGGATCAGATCCTGTCCACCAAATGTAGGGGTTGCCCAAGTGTGCCAGGTGTTGGACGCTGACTTTTATAGCGTCACCTCCACCGCGACTGGCTGAGAGGACTCGGGCCGCTCTGGTGTGATTGGACGAGTGGCAAGTCCGACTGTTGTAAAAGGCAACGAGGAAATGTGGTTGAGGTGACAGCTGCAGAAGGAACATGGAGAACTTTCACCTCGTGGATCGCCGCAGTCGGCAGGACCAGTGTGTGTGTGTGTGTGTGTGTGTGTGCATGTGTGATGTGTTCGTAAGCGTGTTCTCAGCTCTATTCAAGCATGTATACACACACGCCATTTTGTCAGCCATGTTCAACTACGTGTTCAACGATTCAATTTACGCAAATTCCCAATCGGTGCTTGTCAAAACATGTTCAACTCTTCCATGTTCAACGATACCGCATTCTTCTATCCAACAGTATGTTCCAGGGACCGACTGATTAATTGGCCAGCCGATGTATCGGCTGATACGACCTCTTTATAAAATATCACCTCAGTACAACCAAATACCTTGCCTGTAATTCAAATAAATCGTTAATAATAAATTGTTGTAAGCGTTAACGAACCAAAACAAACATGTTATTAATTTGATGTATATATATATATATATATATATATATATATATATCTCCCTGGAGAACCCAAGAACCCTTTTCTTCTTTGGAAAATGCTGAATTATACATTAAATGACTGCAATATGTTCACTGAACACCCAAATATATGTTTTTTTCAAATATTCTATGCTTTAATCCTAATATAGGAATAGGGCCAAATTTGACCCTTTGGGACCCTTTGAGTAGCAGAATTTATAGGGGCCAAATTTGACCCCGTGGGTTCTCCAGGGTTAAATATAAATATTTGTCATTAATCCGCCAATTAATTGGTTATAAGAATGTCACTCTGTCAAATATTGAAATCGGCCTCAGCCTCAAAAAATCCACATCGGTTGAGCCTTAATATTTTCAACTATATCATGTTTAACGTAATCATATTTAACTACGTATGTTTCAACTAAGCCATGTTAAACAACGCCATATTCAATCGTACGCTGTTCAATATGACGTGTTCAAGATAGCAACCATGTTCAACTATATCATGTTTAGCAACAGTATATTCAAGTAGGGGGGGGCAGCACGGTGGGCGACTGGTTAGCACGTCGGCCGACTGGTTAGCACGTCTGCCTCACAGTGCAGAGGTGCAGGGTTCGATTCCGGCTCCGATCTTCCTGTGTGAAGTTTGCATGTTCGCCCCGTGCCTGCGTGGGTTTTCTGCGGGTATTCCGGTTTCCTCCCACACTCCAAAAACATGCATGGCAGGTTCATGGAACACTCTGTATTATCCCTGTAGATGTGATTGTGAGCGCGAATGGTTGTTCGTCTTTGTGTGCCCAACGATTGGCTGGCAACTGCTTCGGGGTTTCCCCCGCCTACTGCCAGATAGGCTCCAGCACCCCCGCAACCCCTGAGAAGATAACTAGTATAGTAGATTTTTTGAGAGGATAAATCAAAATAACTGAGATAATGCGGTCGCACCAGTACGCACACCCGCTTATAAGCAGTGGTGTGGCTCAGTTGATGATGAACCAATTACATTCAAACACATATTAAATGGGAGTCACAACACACCTCCCACCATTTAAACGGCTTTTGAAATTCTGATTTTGTAGTTGGCTTATGTTTACATTTTTTAAATTATTATTTTGAGCTGTAGTCTGGTGGTTTTGTGCTTACAACTACCGACATTTGGAACCGTGCAAAAGGAAGGCGCTATTTCCAGCTGAAGAAAACAAGCCCCAACGTATGATACTGCCAGAACCATGCTTCAATATAAGTGTGGTGCTGGAGAACAGTGTTGTATCTGTGGCAAACATATCTTTTGGAATTATGGCCAAATAGTTATGTCTTGGTTTCCTTCAGCCTGTAACACGTTTCCTCATGTATTTGGGATGTTTTGTTTCTGCTTTAATTTTTCAGTGTGTGCCCTATGTAATACTTGAGCTATTGCTAACATTTTGGCAACGAGTCAGGTATTTTCTGTGCATTATTAGCTCGATATCATCTCTCAGTGAAACTCAACACCAGCGTCTTGAGACATGGAACAGATCACATGACTGAAGACTGATGCTTTGGGGTGGAGATTCACGGGGTGAACTTCCGAAAATGCCCCCTCCGGTAATGTGAAACTTTGCTCCAATCGCTCTCAAAGCGCCGCTATAGCGTTAGCGCCGGCTGCTAATTTGCTAAACCTCAGTCATCTGCCCGAAGCTTATTTAATCATACTGAGATCATGCGGACATGTTGGATACTTGACTAGCGACGCCACCGAGTGAGATCCTGTACTAAAATAAGCAAATAAAATGTTAACATGGGGCCAAAGTAGTTTTTGAAACTTTGTGCCTTGTGTCGCAGCAAAAGACATCAGTTTGTGCCGCACATGAGCATCAGGTGTCACGCTCCGTGTTCTAAATCCTCCCCCGGTCTCTTGTTTCAGTGAAACAGGCCTCCGTGTCGCTCCCTAAATTAAACGCGACAGCTTGTTGCCAGACGACTCCATAGCACTGGCTCATACAAACAACTTTTCAATATAACGTGTGTATGTATTGACAGCAAGTATTTCACGCTGACTTTTTATAAGACTATCAATAGGACTCGGGTCATGTCTAGTGTGTGTGTGTGCGTGTTCCCTTGATCATATGCTACTGTGGCACAGATCCAGTTTCCCACTTTAGATGCACACTGGATCAGCATCCACCCCCCCACCTAACACACACACACACACATTACACCGCCCTGTCCGACCCCTCACAGCACTACAGCTGCCCACAAGGGCAGTTATATAAGCAGCGACACTGTGTCAATCATTATTCACATTCATGTATGCAACATGAGGACAAACGACTTGATGGTAAACAAGATCAATGGATGCCGCATTTTGATGGTTCATAACATGAATGCATACAGAATTGTACTCCACGACATGACTGAAAACAACTACATGGTACAGACCATTATGTCAACGTTATGACATGCAACATTATGGTAGATAACATTATAGGACATAAGATCATGGGCCAAACCATTAATGCATACAATGTTTCATACGGGGCATTATGTTGCAAGACATTACGACGCATAATGCTGAAGCATGCAACATGTTATAGCACATTAATGCTACAGCACTTGAATGCATACTAACGTTATGCTGCGCAACATTCATGCAGTCTACTCATTGAATGCACATTATTGAAGGGGTCACCGACATGGTTCCTGCAAAACTATCTCCTCGTATAGATATATATATATATATATAGTCCGAGGGCCTGTTGGAAACAAAGCTCACTAGTGATGGGATATTGTAATTTCCTAGGAGTGTTGTTTAAGTGAACGTTAGAAAATGTAAAAAAGAAAAAAAAAATGGATGCCTTTCTCACACCTACACCTAACTCATAAAGACATCATGTTTGAGTTGCCTCCCTTTTCTGCATGTCATCCATGACGTCCTTGTCTTTCCACCGCAGCGGCCCCTGTGGTGTCACGTTTTACTGGTCTTGGTGGTCATGCAAGGTATTTCTATGGACGTACTTGTCACGTACCAACGCCACGTCATATATCGTTGCCATCGCCATATTCACAGCCGAATCTGCACTTGTGTTTTTTATCATAATAGATGTGTTGTTGATTTTTTTTTTTCATATGGATTTTTTTTTTTTTTTCATGAAACACTAACTGAACAAACTGATCAAGTCACACCAGTTCAACTTTTACACTCTGACTATTTTAGTGGTGCCTCCTCGGCCAGACCCACGATTGGATTGCGTTGACTCAGCTGTCCCTGGGCATGACCCTACCACATTCTCTCTCTTTCACAGACACACACGCACACACACACACACACACATACACACACACGCACGCACACACAATATTTTGCTGTACAATGTGACTTTAACGACAATCTGCTCACATTCTTTAGTGGATTGGCTGTTTAAGCTGCTCACTAAATATGTGTAAGTAACAATAATACTTTCCTCAATCCCAATGAATTACACTATGATTAAAAAGGCACACTCATACATACACAATTGCATGTTTAATAACCAGATTTTTTTTCCTATTTGATTGAAGTGTAAAAGTCAAGTCAGTTTTCACTTGAGAAAACAAACAATTTTCTGGATAATTTATTTTTGAGTATTTGTATTTTTTTTCTGTTTTCCAAAGTATTTTTTGAAAAAAAATCTGGTCCGTGGATTTATCGAATTTTTTGTTTGTTTTTCAGAATGTTTTCCCTGTTTTTCTCCAAAAAAATTCAGCTTTTAGGAATTATTTTCGGGTTTTTTTTTGTTGAATGATACAAAACAATACATTTAAAAACGGGAGGAAAAAATATTCAGTAAAACATATTTTTAATGAACCAATTTTAAAATGTAAACAATTACAAAATATATCGCTTGCTTCTGACAATTATCTTTGCTGACTCGCTGCAATCTTAACAATGAATCAAGTAGTGTGCAGGCAAATCACAGAGAAGCAGTCATTAAACCAAATTTTAATATTTTATTTCTCACAATTATGATATTCGACAGAAACAGCATCCAGGTGACGTCGTTTTGCTGCAGAGGATGCTGGGAAAAATGGGATCAGGTAAGCTCCTTCAGTCACAAAGCGAGGGGAGGAAACACAGGAAGTTAGCGGGTTTTTGCCTCCAGTCTAAACGGAGTTTAACGTGTACTGCTCTTTGTTTTTTTAGGTTTATTTAATATAAATCATATGGCACACAATTTCAAAAATAATATGCTGAATAAAGTGAAACATTTTAATTACGACGTTATTTTTCTGTGCTGTGGCGTGCCGTCAAAACGTTTACTTTTATGACGTCACATTCGTAGGCGGAAGTTGGTGCCAGATTGTGCTGTAAAACTGCTGCTAGTGTCTGTGCGATGACAGCGAGTCGAGGAGGTTGCAGGTGGATCATTGACACTTTTATCACTTTCTAAGACCAACAAGCTTCTCTGCATCACATAAACCAGGCGCAAATGTACAACAAATCATAAATAATATTCACCTTAGTATAAAAACAACACCTCCTTGCAGGGCACTAAACCAGACGAGATCCCGACGGAGTGTAGACTTAGCAGGTAGGCTAAAAATAACTTAAAGTGGGAGTGGAATGAACCGTCTTTGTGTTTGTTTACCTTTGCTGCAAGCTCGCAAATGTTAACATATGTTGCTTATTCTACTGCAAACCTCACTTCGTTTGGCCCATAAACAACTCTTAAATGTCCGAGTTGGGAGATTTATGCGCGAATTGTAATTATTGCTCGCGGGCCTGTTGCACATTGCGCGAATGTATCAACATTTTCTAAAATATTTGTTTTCACTGCCTATTTCTGTTTAAAAAATACACACGGTGGGATATTTTAAAAGTGTACACACGATGTGATATTTTGTTAAATAGTAGTTTGTCTTCTGAGTTTAAACTTTTATAGTATGACATTTGCAACTCAACATATTTACATCTAAAAAAATGACGCATCACCCCGCCGAGAACAAAATTGTTGTTGTTTTTTTTACTTTTTAAAAAATGCTTAGAAAATAGATATGTTGTCTTGTAACATCCAAATTGATTTTTACTTTATCATAATTATACATTCATCCATTTTCCGAGCCGCTTATCCTCGTGATGGTCGCAGGCGTTCTGGAACCTCTCCTGGCTGTCTTTGGGCAGTAGTTGGGGTACACCCTGAACCGGTTGCCAGCCGATCGCAAGACACGCGTAGATGAACAACCACTCACACTCACAGCCACACTGAGAGTGTTCAGTTAACTTGTCATTTTGATTTGATTGCGTTTGTGGTATTTTCTTTCTGTAGCGCGCGAGGAGGTGCGGCGGCCATGTTGTCTGCGGAGGAGATCCTGTGCAGCACGCAGCAGGTGATCGCTGGGCTGGAGGCGCTGCGAGGAGAGAATCGCAGCCTGCTGGAGAACCTGCAGGGGACGTCCCAGAGTGCCGAAATGGCGGTTGAAAGCGACTGCAGCGTGGAGCGCGAGAAGAGTGGCATCATACGACAGTCGCTGGACAGGATCGAACTGGGACTCAGTGAAGCGCAGGTCGAGTCCTACACAAAAAGCAAACGAAACAATCAAGAAAAACTATGCCCTTGTGATGACCTTGAGAAGAACGAGCTGCAAATGCTACCTTGCGGTACTTATTTTGTGTGTTGTGCGATCAGGTGATGATGGCACTGTCGGCTCATTTGGGTTCTCTGGAGGCCGAGAAGCAGAAGCTGCGAGCGCAGGTGAGACCTACGAGTGCGGATGTGTGGAGGACGAGGAGGAACAAGAGGAGGTTGATTCCATTTGGTTTTGGCGTCCATTTAAAGGTGCGCCGCCTGTGTCAGGAGAACCAGTGGCTGCGCGACGAGCTGGCGGGCACCCAGCAGCGTCTGCAGGAGCGGGAGCAGGATGTGGTCACGCTGGAAGAACACAATAAGCATCTGCAGTTCATGGCCTCCATGCGCAAGTACGACCAGGAGGAGGCACCGCCGGCGGTGAGACAGCACGCCAAAGCGGGCACACCTAACCACACTTTGCATGCACTCGCAGGATGCAAATAAAAAGTGCGATTACATTTCAGTTGGTTGATTGGACTGCTGAGGAAAAAAAATTGTGCGTTTAGCAGTTTTTCTCCTACATTGCGTGAGCACAACAGCAAAGGAATGGTCAAAGAAGAAAAACAATTCATTTATTTTTTTTGTATTTTCCACCCAATATTTTTTGTTTGTTTCACCTAATGTTTGTGTCTTCGACTTGTGTATCTTTGCTCATGTCTAGCATTTTCTTTGCTCATATTTTTTTCCCCATTATTCATTAACTTTTCAACCAAAATGTTTCAGTGTTTTCATCAACTATTTTTCAAATAATTCTGCCTCTTTATTTATGTGTTTATTTGAGGTAACATGTTTGTTATTTCCATCTAACGTTATTTATTTTCGGTCTAGTATTTCCTTTATATTTAATATTTTATATATGTTTTTATATATATATATATATAATATTTTATATATGTTTTTTTTTATATATATGTGTGTGTGTGTGTGTAATATTTATATATATATTGTTTTATATACAGTATATATATATATAAACATTTATTTGTCTTACAATGGAGACATTTCCAATTTACAGCAGCAAAATTCTGAAAGGGAGACGTAGACGAAAAAGTATATACTGTAAATAAAATGAAAAAAAACTTTAAATACACAAAGATGACATGTTGTCATAGTCACATTTTTGTCTAGTATTATTATGTTTCCAAATATTTTCACATTTTTAGCTAGTATGTTAGCTAGTACTTTTATTTTCAATTTGTCATAAGACTTATGTGTTTATTGTCAAATATTTTCAGGATGACAAGAACACATCTTCCAACAAGGAGTCTTTGGATTACCTTTTTCCTGGCGAGGCCGAGGAGTCATCACAAAGTAACACTCACACACGCGCAAAATAAACCGAGTCATGTAAATGACCCGAATATGTGCGCATAATGTGTGTTGTCAGTGTCGACGTCGCAACATCACCACAGCAGTGCGGCAGCGGCAGCCCAACAAGGAGGCTACGAGATTCCCGCTCGCCTCCGGACGCTCCATAACCTCGTCATCCAATACGCCTCGCAGGGACGATACGAGGTCGCCGTGCCCCTTTGCAAACAGGTGAGCGCTCCCTGCTGCCGATGCTTCGGAAATGGCACGGGTCGCAAAATCGGCTGAAATCATTTAACTCATTCAGTACCGGCCAATTCTAGACCAAGTCTGAAAAGACGTTTAAAAACGTCTTTGGGAGTGAATGAGTTAAGATCATGTGACAAAGACACGTCATGTGACCGAAACTTGAAATCCTCCCCAGGCCTTAGAAGACTTGGAGAAGTCGTCGGGCCACACCCACCCTGACGTGGCCACCATGTTGAACATTCTGGCACTGGTGTATAGGTGAGGCCGGTAACTATGGCAACACAACATTCTTCACTAACTTGTCATTCAAACTTTTTGCCCTTCAAATTAAAAATGTGTTAAAAAATAAAGAAGACATTTGTACACTTTTTTTTGTATATTTAGAGACCAAAACAAATACAAAGAAGCTGCCAACTTGCTAAATGATGCGCTGGCCATCAGGGAGAAAACACTGGGAGTGGACCACCCGGCTGTAAGTTGGACACAAACACACATATCATGTAACAGCGTCTCACACACACACACACACACACACACACACACACACACACACACACACAATAATATCCATCCATTTTCCGAACCGCTTCATCCTCACTAGGGTCGCGGGGGGTGCTGGAGCCTATCCCAGCTGTCTTCGGGCAGTAGGCGGGGGACACCCTGAATTGGTTGCCAGCCAATCGCAGGGCACACAGAGACGAACAACCATCCACGCTCACACTCACACTCACACCTAGGGACAATTTAGAGTGCCCAACGAGCCTGCCATGCATGTTTTTGGAATGTGGGAGGAAACCGGAGCACCCGGAGAAAACCCACGCAAGCCCGGGGAGAACATGCAAACTCCACACAGGGAGGCCGGAGCTGGGATCGAACCCGGTACCTCTGCACTGTGAAGCCGACGTGCTAACCACTGGACTACCGGGCCGCCCCACACAATAATAATAATAATACATTTTATTTATAAGCGCCTTTCAAGACACCCAAGGACACTTTACAATCGTCAGGAACAAAAACAATAAAACACAATGTGGGTTGAGCAGTGGCAGCCAAACGCGCCAGCGTTCACTCAACCCGGAAGTCAGAAAGAAACCACACGAGAGAGAAAAAAAAAAAAAACACGCTCGAACTATCCTCATCTGAGGATAATTTGAATCTAGGGGGGGAAGAAAAAAAACTGTGTGTTTGTATGTGTGTTTTTGTGTGTGTTTCTAGGTGGCGGCCACACTCAACAACCTGGCGGTGCTTTACGGGAAGCGAGGCAAATACACAGAAGCTGAGCCGCTGTGCAAGCGAGCGCTGGAGATCCGCGAGAAGGTCAAATGTTTTCAATCTTGTTGTGAAATTTTTTTTTACATATTTTTGCATCGATATTAAAATGTTCTAATATTTTGGTTTTCCTCCACATATTTTTGTATTTTTACCATTTTTGTTCATCATTTTTGGATTCTCCTTACAAATGTCCGCAATGCAACAAGAGTTTTCTGGTGGAAAAAAAACTTTGCTGAAATCACGTGTTAACGGTCCGAGTTGTACCTTGCGTGGTTTGCCAGGTACTGGGCACGGAGCACCCTGACGTGGCCAAGCAGCTGAACAACTTGGCACTGTTGTGTCAGAACCAGGGAAAGTACCAGGAAGTGGAGCGCTACTACGAGCGAGCTCTGCACATCTATCAGAGCAAGCTGGGACCCGACGATGCCAACGTGGCCAAGACCAAAAACAACCTGGTAAGCCCCAAGTCATGCCGTTGCGCAACCGCAGGCTCCTTGTTCTCAACTTCGTCTTCTTCCTGTCAGGCCTCTTGTTACCTCAAGCAGGGCAAGTACCGCCAAGCGGAAGCGCTCTACAAGGAGATTCTCACCCGAGCGCATGAGAAGGAGTTTGGATCTGTGGAAGGTGAGCGGAAACGTTACTATGGCGACCAGCATTCCAAAATGTCCTCAGGTGAGGGGAGCGAGACAGCAAGAGAGAGGGTATCAAACTCATTTTTGTCACGGGCCAAATCATAGCTATGGTTTCCTACGGAGGGGTGTTACAACTATGAACCCAAATTTATGGAGAGCTGTCTCATTATTACGTGGCGGCCACACGACAAATTGGCCAATAAAAACAGTTTTTTTCAAATATTACATTTTTTTTTTTTAATGGGGTTTGGGAACATAAATGCCTGCAATATCTCCAAATTTTTAAAAGTGAAGACAGTTTGCAATTTCAGCAAGAAACATGAAGTGGATGCACATAATTTCCTTTGGCGGACCACATAAAATGATGTGGCTTGAAACGGATTAGGGCATTTACATGGAAAACGCGTCTCTACTTTCAAAATTTTCTACTTCTTCTAAATTTCATCCAGAATTAATTAATTTTGTAAGTAGAGGTACCACTGCATTCTTTTCCATTTATTATTAGTTATTTTTAATCAAGGCTTGCTGTCATAAACATCCAATCTTTTCTTCACCCTCTTCCGTCGTTACAGGCGACGCCCGGCCCAGCTGGTCGGGCGGCAGCGACCAATCCGGGCATCAGGATGGCCCGCTGAGGCGAAGTGGCTCTTTTACCAAGCTGCGAGAGTCCATACGGCGAAGCAGCGAGAAGCTGGTGCGCAAGCTCAAGGGTGTCGATGTGGAGGAAGCCACCCCGAGGAATGCTGGGTAAAGTAATGCTTGTCTGTAAGTAAAGGCAGCAACAATAGTCACGAGTATTGGCCGTCCCAATGATAACCAATAAGCGTCGTTGGGTCCCTTGAAACTTTTGTTCAATAAAAACTGAATCATTTATCATAGCTGTCAAAGTGCACTTCCAATAAGGTATTGGCAAAACCACTTGTCATTTTTCTTCAGCCGTTTTGTCGGCGTCTGCTGAATTGAATTGATTGAATTGAATTGAATTCAATTCAATCAAGAATAGTGAGCACTCGGCGAATGTTGTCATGTGAATTCCTGTTTTCAGGATGAAAAGAGCCAACTCACTCAACGTGCTCAACATCAGCGGCGGAGAAAGTCAGGATGGCGGCCAGGTGAGCTAATGCCGTCCCAAAATGGAAGTTGTTGACGCGAGGCTTGGCAACATTTTGTTTTGCTTTTGTGGCTCAGTCGCGCTGCCTGATGGACCATCGAGGACTCAGCTCCAGTACACAGAACCTCAACAGGCGAGGATCACTCGGACCAAGTTAAGCGTTCCAAACGCACACATTTAAACCCCTTTTTATACAGACAGGATTTTTTTCCTGCTTCCCCCCCAATGTCGCTATTCTGTCGAAATGTCACAAAATGGGCCAAAAATGCACTTTCAGAGGTGGCGTCGGACCTGAGATAAAAATGCTTGAAAGGATTCTGTTCTCCTGCTTGACACCAATCTTTTTTTTCTCCATGCCACACAATTAAATTATCTGGACGTTGCCGTCTTGAGGTGTAAATCACACAACAACCCCTTTTGCTGGGTTCTGTTCAACGTTGCATGAAAGGGAGGCATCCTATTTTCATGAGGGGGGGGGGGGGGGAAGTCTTTTGGCTGTTTGTTTACATGCCAATATCATTTTTAGGCCTCAAAAGATGATAGGGATGCCATTGACCTACAAAGTGCAAAAAAAAATGGCGGATCACACTTATGTTATTGAGGCCAGTTGTGCTTCTAGTATAAGCTAAGCTCAACAGGTGGATAAAAGTAAGCGTGTGGTGTTTCCACATCGCTATTTAGTGGCCTGTCCTGATAATGACACCGTCTTCGGCAATCATTTCACTATTCAACAAACTTGCATTCCAGTTCATGTGATTTCTTGAATCTATGATTGACTTCCACCTCAATATGAACATACATTTCCAGAAAAAGTTTGACATTCCGACTAATAAGTCTAAAGCGTTTTTTTTGCCTTGAAAATGACAATGTTTTATCATCTCCGACATGGTTTGTTTACAGTACACGTAACGGTTGTGTTTCCCCCAACACAACTGATGGAACTGACTTTTATTTAACTCTTGGAAGCTTATTGCACATTTTAAACTAGCAAATCAAGAACTGGCCCTATAGAAACTATTTAACGTCAGCTGCACTGGAAGTGGAACTCCTAAGATTATTTCATAGTTTGGCATGGCTTGTGATGCCGCAGATTTTTTTTAAACTATTTATATATTGACACTCACCTTTCTACTCTCATTGAAAATTTAAGTTTTTTGTTCATTTTGGGTTTTTTTACTTGCTGTTTTGCTTTTACAATCTTGAATGTAGATTTTGCTGTGGTGTAAAATATCACGTTGGTTGACATAGACCCAATGTGTTGCATATATTTCTATAGAGACTCATTTTAGTCAGTTGGTATTGGAATAACTAGATGGGAAGTTGAAATAAAGGCCAACATGTTTTAGTGTTTCTGGAGTAATTTGGTTTTCGTTTTACACATTGCAATGTTTTCAAGGTGACATTACATAATCGTGTAGCTCAGGTATTTGATTCAGTAAGCAAGCTGACTGTAATGCACAACAAATATATTTCAAATTTCATTTTTAAAAAAAAAAATCAATAGAAATGTCACAATGGCAGAGTGGACATGTTAAGCTTGTGACGACAGTCAGAATTTCAATAAAAACATGTTCAATTATCCAATAACGACAGGGTCGACGCAGTTTCAGGGACAAGCAATTTGTTCAATATGACTGAATATAAGACTATATACACATGATCAAAACAATGCAAAAAAACAATCGTAATTATTAAATGTGGGGACAAGAAAACTGGTATACGAGGAAATATTTCACTTCTTGCAATAGGATCCGAATTAATTATTCTGCTCCATTTTCCATAATGACTGAGTGAATCTGACAAGAAAATTAAAAGGCACTTAACTGTGTCAGTGATCCCCGGTGTAACTGAAAAAGACTAAATGATAAGTTATCTATACACAAAACACCACATGAACAGCTTAAGTACATGAATGTCTGTACAACAGACGATCGAAGAGTGACTTTCCACTCGCGTGTTACCACTGGTTTGCACTAACAACATAGCGATGATCGTGATGATTGTTGGGAGCACTTTTAGCTCTGATGAGCCATCTGAGCGATCTTCTTCAGCATCTCTTCCGACTGCAGCTGCTCCAGCGTCAGTAGAGACAAGCCCAGCTGGTCCTCCTGTATAGCAGGGTGTGACACACAGTGCACAGAACGGTTAGCGAGACCAAACGTCTTGAGTAGCTCTAAAAAAATAAAGGTGGCTTGTCTGCCTGGCGAGAAGTACTCATGTGAACAAGTTAATCATGACCGGAACGTAGAATACGTTTGAACATTTTTGTGTTTAAATATACAATGCTTAATTTGTTTGATGTGTCAGCGTTGCAGAAAACTTTAACTGAGAGCGACGAACATCTTAGCACGCTTAGCCACTCAGGTGGAGAACTGAATGAGTGAGAATGAGAACAGATGTGACTTAGTAAGTAGAGGTGTGTTTAAAGCATGGACTGGTACAACGGGGAAAAAAATTGCTTTCTGGTCTCTCTTTATCATAAAATTTCCTCTATGGCAGGTGGCGTCTAAAAACGGGAGTTTGCGGTCGGCCATGTTTGAGTTTAACCTGTCTGAAGGGCTGAGCCATCTGTCTGAGGAAATGCTTGGACAGCTGAACGGTCTCATCCACAGTGAGGTTGAGGCTGCCATCGCTAATGTGCTCTTGGATCCAGCGAGGAAGCTTCCCACGCTTGTCCGCTCGGGCGTAACGCTGCCGTAGGAAGAGGACGGCCATCAGAACAAACGCACAGAAATAACATTTTAAAAATTCGCCGCAAATGCAAAAATGGTCAGAGGGGCATCAAACTCATCTTGAGTGGGCATGATTTAGCTAGCTCAAAATAAAGCCAATCAGTGTCCCATGTTTTGAGGGTTACAGCAGCAGTACAATATTGATAAGAATAACTCCGACGCCACTTGACATAAACAAAACACCAAATTACCTTGTCAGCAAAAATCATGAGTCCATAGTCTGTCTTTCCTCGGATGACTCGGCCGACGCACTGCGCGGCGTGTCGCATGGCGTCGAAGGTGAGAAAGTCGTTCTCACGGATCTGGAACTGGTCGCGCAGGTACTCCAGACGGGCCTGTGCAACGGCACACAGCCACATCACATCCAAGTCGAAATGAAGCGTGTTCACGGTACAAGGGGGAAGGAGGAGATCGGTTACCTTGAGAATGCGGCTCTGTGTGTAAACGTACGGAACGCCAAACATGATGACCGCTCGGCCAAAGTGGTGCACTGATCAGAAACAAAACAGCTACTGAATGTTGGACATCCAATGTATTCACTTTTTCTTAAAAGGTTCTGGTTCTATTTTCAAAATATTTCTACTTTCCAAAAATACTTTAATAGAATATAACCTCCCACACCAATAATAAAAATTAAAAAAATGGTTTTCTTCTCCCAAAAATCTTTTCCTGCCCCCAACAAAATCTTTTAATTTAAAAAAAAGAAAAGAAGAAAATGAAGCAAAAAATTCTAAAACAACCTCTCTCCACAAAAAGTCCTCAAAATGTAAAAAAACAAACAAAAACAACCCCCCCCCACAAAGAACAAAGCATTTTCTTGAAAAAACGACCCTTCCTTAAAATAGAACTTGAACAAAAATAAAACCTTAAAAATTAACTTTTCAGCATTTTCGAGACATATGGTGTGTGTGTTTAACTCTACACACACACACAGACGTCTGAAAATATTAAATAAAATAATTATTAAAATAAAATGTTTAATAAATACAAATAAATAAATAAAATAATATAAAAAAAAAAAAATAAGAATAAAATATTCAAATGATTGAAAATGGCTGGCAGACTTTTTTTTCATAGTACTAGTTCACCAGGAAATTGTTGTAATTTCAGGCAACACTATGACAATTTTTTTTTCTCCATATTTACCAAAATCGATCCCCTCTGATACTTTCCCCCGCGCCACCGACAACAGGATGGCTCCTCTGCCATTCTCACACGCCTGTCAAGAGAAAGACAGAATAGGAGGAAGAAGGTGGTGGGCAAAGCCCCTTAAAATCCTGACTTGGACATAGACATCACCTCCTGGTACTTCTCCAGCGCCATGCTGGTCTCTGCGGCATCCTGTGTCTCGATGAAGATCAGCTTGTTCTTCTGAATGTTCTCCAGAATTCCCTGAGAGCAATTAAAAAACAAACAAACTGTGTAGTCGCTACGTGAGCCTGATGCTAACAGAGAGCATGCGAGGCAACAAAACGCTGACCTGCTCGTACCAGGACGCCACAATGTTCTCCATGTAGATGTAGCTGGTGAAAAATGCCACGATGCCATCAGGAACCACAGCGGACATCTCCAGGAGCAGGTTGCCGTAGTTACGGATCACAGCTAGAAAAAAAAGCCATTTTAATTTTTCTGTGTATGAAATTCGGAAGAGGAAATTTGGACGTCAAATTTACTTAAATGTGTCAACGGACCTGCTCAAAACAATTTTCAAAGACCATTTAGCAGGGCCACATTTAGCCAAGTTGAAGTTCAGTTATTTTGCTGTTGAACTATACGCACGCACGCATACACACACACACTTACTTTTTTGATACATAATCTAATCAAAGTGTATTCATACATGTTTTTGTATTTTGGTATAATACATAGTTGAAATGTAAAATCATCTCAATTTGACCCCGAAAAAAAAAAATCCTCTAATACAGTATTTCCAAGATGTTGGGAATGCTGTTTTCTACTCACCGAAATCTTCTCTAGTCTCAAACTTGGAGCTCAGAGCCACCTGGTCGTTTCCTCGCCCGACAATCTGGAAAAACAGGAAAATGGAAAGGTGAAACGACACGCTTTATACCCAAGTGGTGGCCATATATAATAATATATATATAATAAGCCATAAATGCGTCTATATGGCCACAACAAAATCTAAATTCTTCAATTTTAGTCTTCATACTGTAGCTATTCAAACTAGCGTGTGCACACACACCAGCGGGCAGAGACAGGTTCGCGCCAGTGTCATGGTGAAAGACGCCATGGTGACAGGCCGGAAGTCCAGGATGCGAGGGTAAATGTCCAGCGGAGACAACGTCTGGCCAGAATAAATGTGGGAGATGGTGAAGGGTTGCAGACAGGGCAAAACCCGTACGCGGAGTTCTGTAGGACTTACCCCCGACGTGATGATGACCGACTGGAACCTTTGAAAGACAGGTTTGATGGCGATGGACGGGTCCATGCAGCTGAGGGGCAGAGACAAGGCAGAGATCATATACTGTAGTATGTTTTGAAACATGATTTTTTTTTCTGTCCCCCCCCCCCCCAAAAAAGAAAACGGTCTAAAAATATTTTTTTCCCCTCAAAATGTTAAATATTTCCTCAAATTTAGATACAAGATAAGATTTAAACAATTAACCACCAAACGTTTCAAATTATACAATTACCCTCCAGTCCTGCAGGTGGCAGGAATGCAAAACTGAAGGGCCACCTACCTGAAGTGCAACACGGGGTTGGCGATGGTCGGCGTTCTGTCTTCAAAGGGCTCAATGATGATGGTGAAACCTTTGAGATGAAAGGTTAAATTTAGTGCTAAAATGGAGGTAGTTCTGAATCAAAACCGAGGAACTATGGACTAAAAAAATGATTTTTTTAAAACCACAGTAAGTGGGAATTTTAAACCAAAATGAGATCTTAACGTTTAATCAAATTAGAGGTACTTTAAGATTTAAATTGAGGCTCTTTAGAGTATAAATAAGGACCCTTCAGAATTTTTATGTCACACACATAAATATGAACATTGGAAATAAAAAGGCGGTCGGGATTCCATCGTCAATCGCACCTTGGCTGTATGTGCTAACCAGCGTGGCAAAGTTCGAGATGAGCGTGACGGCAGAGAAGTCAGCAACGTCTGTGATCTCAAGCGTCCGTAATAGCGACTGCAGACGCTCGGCGCAAAACCTGCGAGACGCCGTCCAATCGGGAGTGAGGCCACATGTCACATGTCACAGGACTGATAAGTGATGGTAGTGGCGGTGGGGACCTGAGAGGCTTGCGGTCGATGCAGACTTTGTCAAAGATGTCTTTGAGGAACTGCGGGGCGCTCTCCTGGACCACGTGCTGCACCCTCAGGCGGGACTTCAAGTACTCCATGAAGCGCCTCAGGAAGCCCACAAAGTGCTCGGCGGTCCGGATGGTGCCCGGAATGGCCTCTGTAACCATCATCCAAACAATCAGTCAATAAGGAAAATTTACAATATTCATGTTAGGGGCGTTTTTTTTAATTTTTTTTTTTACCTTTTAGGATCTCGTCCGGCAGCACGGGATTGGCGAGGTAGACGTCTGTCTCCCGCGCCACATTGGCATCCTTCAAACCTTCCACCAGGCGTCGATATTCCTCCTTCAGTTTGGCGGCATCGGTCTCTTTGATGCTGTCAGAGGCAAAAAGCTAATGTCTCAACTTAGGTCCCTGAACTCATAACTGCATTTCCACCGCATGTACCGGGAACTTTTAGTTCCTCCTCACACTAAAAGAGATGTCAGACATGTTCTTACGTGTGTATGGTGTTCTGCAACATGTCGACATTACCCTGGCAACGATCCAGCGTCCGCCTGGTGATGTTGACGCTCATGGAGTCGATGCACACATTGTCTACCGAGGACGGGAAACGCTCCATAAGTCGTGCGTGTGGAATTTTAGCTGTCGTCCTAACGGAACAAAGTGACACTCACCGATGTTGTGCGCCTCGTCAAAGACCACCACAGACTGCTTGGCCAGCTCCTTGGACACCAGGTCTGCTATCTTGGGGTCCAGCAGGTAGTGGTAGCTGTACACCACAATATTAGCATGCAGGATCTGACCACAGAAACACAAACATGGACGCTGTTGTGATCTCCGATCAAGGAACTCATGTTTCCGGCATTGTCGCGACAATATCCTGCCTTTCCTGGGTTCTGTGTGACTGGTGTATGGTGTGTTCTGGAGCATTCAATTTAGGTCCCTGTTTTTTTTCCATTATATTTGCTGCTGCTGGGTTCCATCTTGCGTGCCACTAATTCTGTCCTGCCTTAACTGGCTACCTGTACATTTTCGAGTTCATTTTAAGAATCTTTTATTAGTTCTTAAATCATTAAATGGTCTCGCCCCACCTTAGCTCTCTTGAGCTCTTTCACCCCCCTATGCACCTGCCCTTGTGCCTCAGGTCAGCGGACTAGACGCGACTGAAAACTAAGTGGAGGCTCAGAAGGGATCGGGCCTTTTCCGTTGCCGCTCCCTCTCTTTCGAGAACTCCTGCTTCAAGTAAGGAAAGTCCATTTTTTTAAAAACTTTTCTTAAAACACATTTTTTTTCTACGGCTTTGGACTCATATTTTAGTATTTTTTTTGCTGTTTACCGTTTTTATTAATGTATTGTTTTAAGTCTTTTTGTTTTTGCATGTCTGATCTTACTCCATGTACACTGTGTATGCAATTATGGTTGTTTTTAAAATGCTCTATAAAATAAAGTTGAGGAGAGTCGAAAATCTGTTCCAGCTCTCAAGTGGTTATTTCACAAGATCTCAGTGTGAAAGTGTTGACATAAAATTAGGTCTACATCATGTTTCCACTTTTTGTTTGTACCGAGTAGCGTGCTAGATAGTAGGGACACCATCCTTTCTTGCGGCCAAAGTCCTTCAGGTCGTCCAGGTTGTAGATGCCAGCGGGAAGCGGCACTTGCCGGCCCACCGCGTCAAACTCCTGGTGGGCACAGCGGAGAACTTTGTTCAGCTCTCGTCGAGCAGGAAGTGGAGGTAAGCGTGCGGTGTGGGGTTTACCTCGTAAAAGTGACAGACGGGCTGGTCGGGGTTGCTATGGCGTTGGGCGCGAATGTACGACGCTGTCAGACTGTGACACTTACTGTCCACCTCCTTTCCGAAACGCAGGCTGCTCACCTGAAACAGCAATATAGAAAGGTATTTCAAATCATTGTAATGAGGAGAAAAAAATACAAATTAAAGTGTTCATTTTGATTGGGAAACAATCTTTAAAAAAAAAAAAGGAAAAAAAGATTAAATAGGTTCAAATACAATTATTCATGACATCATGTCAACATCATGCCTTATTTGGAACACTAATTGCCAAATGACATTTTAATACTTTAAAATTATTGAGATAATTTTATATATGACAATGATATCCCCTGAGGGAAAAATCCTATTTTAACCCCTTAAAGTTAGGATGAATCAGATTAAAAAAGTAGATAAAAGATCATTTGCATTCCTTAATTTAAAATAAATAAATAAAAACAGGGTCACCTCTGGGTGGACACAGAGGTTCTTGCGGGAGGAGAGTGCTAGAGCCAGGAAGTTGTTTCTCTCCCCTGTCTCCTTGGAATAAAACTCCATCAGCTTCCGCAGCTCCTCCACCACCTCGACACACCATCAAAAAAGTGAGCCAGAAGTCTCATATTGCATGTGCGCATCTTGAGGGGTTTGATTTGAGTCACCTTCTCAATCTCGGGGACCGTTCTGGAGCAGTAGATGAGCTTGGTGACTACCAGAGGAAACGCCTACGGAGAAAACAGAAGATGCTCTCAGGCAAAGAACAAAACCAGAACATAAACACTGGGTCAAACTCACCCTCTGGTATGCAACAATGAGTGACAACAGTGAGATGGTCTTGCCAGTTCCTGACGGCATCTCCAGGACGCCATGTCCCTGAAAGTGCAAGAAGACAAATAAAAATTTTCATGTTCAATTGCTGGTCTTACCATTGCTGACCAAGGGAACAAAATGTTCATTATTTCAATGACAGCAAACCGGCGTTTTGCTATGGCATGGCAGCTTTAACCAACACCTACATCACCTGGCCGACTCCTGACACCTGAGTGAAGTCAGCATGAGTTTTTTTTACAACCATGCCGACTGTTTACCCGATGTGTCAAATTAAAACATGCCATTAAATAATTAATTCAAATAGTAATATTTTGTCATTATTATTATTTTACGTTGTTTGACTCATTCTGCGTTACACGAATGGTATTTCATAACCGATTTCAGCAGTAACTCCAGGTCATTAAAAGGGGTTCACAAACTTTTACCTACCGCTGTTTAAGAAATACATTTTAACTGCCCCCGTTAGTACTGTTGAGGGTCCCTTGAAAGGCGCTATGGCGTATAAATCCAAGATTTTGCTATGAAATCCTTAGAATATGCTTATGTGCTTTGCCCACCTTAGCATCGAGCGTCCTCTTGAGCTCCAGCATGTACGAGTATTGTTCAGGATAGATGTAATCGTAGGGGAAATACACCAACAGACCGTCGATGTTGAGCCTGAAATAACATGAACATTGAAATGACAACATTAGTCAATCCAGTCACGCTAGCTTCGAGTTTGCACGCGAAGCTAAATGACACGACTAGCACGTAACAGCCGGTAGTCACGTCCTTCAAGTAGAATAAGGTCAATATTAACCACACGGAATACTCACTTCATGGTTCCTAAATGTCTCCTCTTCTGTGACTCTTTTTCACTTCATGCGTTAACAAGCTTTCATGGACAACGGGCAATTTTGTTGTGATGGGAAAGCTGCGCGCACGGCTGCCTTCTTCTTCGCTTTGTTAAATGACGACGTAAATTTGGTATACTGCCATCTTGTGTAGCGTAGGACTACAAATATCTACTTAAGTACCTCGTTGCATTTTTATTAGTCAAATTAAATGTTTCTTTTTAAAATGTATTTCTTTTTTTAATGGAATTTCTTCTTGATGACTTTTTGTTACAGGGGTTTAAACAAGCATTTCATTTGTTTACTGACCCTGGTTTCAATTGTAATTATTAAAGACTATCTTCACTTTTCAAAGGATAATGATCTTAAGAAGACATGTTCATACATTATACTGCGCCTAGTACAAATAAATACAGGATAACCTATTTACGTTCATGTGATGAAACCCATATCAGACTCTTGATTCACAATTGAAATACTTTTATTGATATATTCACAGAAGTGTACACAGCATGCATGACCTATGGAACAAGAGACTTATGTGTCAGTCAAAATCAGTTGGACAAGAAGCACTCCGCGTTTTTAGTTAGCTATGTATTAGCTTCTGAGACATATATCAAGTTATATATTACTGATGCGAGTAGCCAATTTGGACAGAATATACATATAAATAATATCACAACGATTTTTGTAATTGCAGAGAATTTATGGTATTAAAGGGGTCACATTATTAAAAGTGACTTTTGAATTGTTTAGTATACATAGTCATGAGCTCCTGCCCACCCATCAAGTGTGAAATTAGCAAACAAATCAATTTTTAGTTCCCTGACTATTTTTGAAAATGTGTCTGTTAGTATATCGCACTTTTGAGATCACAAGCAACTAAAACCGTACTCGGGGTTGGGTTCGCAGTCGAGGGGTGTGTGTGTGTGTGTGTGAGCAGTGACTCCTTTGTATGAGCCAAATCATTGGAATAGTTGGACAAAAGCATGCCACAAACATCATAGTAAAACACCTGAAACCTGTTTTAAATTGTGGAAAAAATGCCGATATCTCCGTTAACCGTTTGCGTGATTTTGGACTACAGGTGTTCACAGCTTCGCCTGAGATAAAATGACATGAATGGGTCTTGAAGATTGCTGCTATAAAGCTCTTGAGGACCAGCCTGAGCCTGTCACCACCTAGCAAAAAAACAAAGCATCCGCAAAGTATTCACAGCACTTTAATGTTTCAATGTTTTGTTCTAGCCTGTTACCACTCATAATTCTACACATAACACTCCATAATGACAAAATGAAAGAAGATTTCTGGAAATTTGGGTTAAGGTATTAAAAAAAAAAAATTGCCACGGGATGCACCAAAGCTCAATGTGAATTTGGTTTTTTTTGGGGGGTGATTTTTAATTATCAACCCCTTCCATCTTTTTTTTCCCCATGAAGCACAAAATTAGACTTCAGATTTTATACAATACGTTTGGAAACATTTTAAACAAATGTTTCCACATTGTCCATACAGGATGGTGTG
The DNA here is from genome assembly GCA_018466805.1 of Hippocampus abdominalis. Classification (NCBI taxonomy): domain Eukaryota; kingdom Metazoa; phylum Chordata; class Actinopteri; order Syngnathiformes; family Syngnathidae; genus Hippocampus; species Hippocampus abdominalis. The sequence continues at coordinate 8,686,074 of CM031703.1, forward strand.
TGTAGAATTTTAAAGGGTGTGAAAAAATTCAAATAAGGCTGTAACATAAAATGTGGGAAAAAAATAAAGTGAAGCATTGTGCATACTATTCAAACGCGTTGTACAACAAAGTTTTCTGCCTTTAGTTAAACAAAAATTTGAAAAAAAAACATGTTCGCGTCATATGGCGTATTGTGCCTAGGAATTCTGAGAAAAATGTAATAAAATTTTGAATAAAGCTATGGAAGAAAAGTGACGCATTTTTCATTCACAGCACTTCACTTTTACCACATTTAGTTCATTACCTTTTACAAAATTGCACAAAAAAAAAAAAAAACTTTTCACTTGGTCATTTTAGGATCATATGTGCAGACTTTGAGGAACAATAATACATTTGATACATTTTGCAATAAAGCTGTAACATAAAATGTGGAAACAGTTAAGCGTTGTAAATACTTTATGGAAGTGCTATATCCAAAATGTCCGCCATGTTGTCAGCTTTTCAGTACATTGACTCAGTAAAAGGCCTTATTGTCCACCTTATCTTCCATTTTCTCACAGCTCGCATCGGTGGTCCACATCCTTGTAGCGGTCCATGATCCTCAGCACGTCATCCAGGATGGAGGGCCCCAGATCCAGGTCCAGGTCTGCCGCCGAGTCCGATCGCAGGAACAGTCCGCACGGCGAATCGCAGCGCAGGTCCTCGTTGCTCAGACCGGCGTCCGAGTCCAGACTGAGGCCTCGCTGCTCATCTAGTGGCATGCACCCGTCCAACACTGACTCCTCCGATGACACCTCCGAAAAGGATCCGGATGAGGGCACCAGTCGGCGGAGGGAGGGGGACAGGGAGATGTCCCGGCCGCTGTTCTCCGAGGTACACTGTCCCTGCTGCTTGTCAGCAGGCTGTAAGTGCCGTTGTTTGGCATCATCCAGGTGCAGGCGCGGCGGTTTGGGCGGCGCTTGCTCGTGGGCGATGAAAACGGGCATGGAGATGGTGTTCTTCAACAAGCCAGAGGACGAGGGCTGGTAGTGGAATCCATTGTAGGAGTAGTCCGAGGTGGCCGACACGTCCCCGTGGCGTTCGTCCACGCTATGCGAGCGAGCGTCGCCGTTACGCGCCGGTAACATGTCCATTTTCCCCCTTAGGAAGCCCACGTCTCCAAACATGTCCTGCTCGCCTTGCGGCCCCACATGGGCGCTGTGGCGCACGTCGCCCAGCGGGGGGCTGATCATATCACCGGATAGCATGTCACGCAGTTTGGCCTTTTTGCCTCGTTTGGGTGTGGTGGTCTTCAGGTACATGGGGGTCTTGGCGGGCATCCTGCGGGGCGACTCGTCGCCTCCACCGGATACCTCGGACCAATCGGGCGTGCTCGGAAGATGTCGGAGACACCACCACGATGGCGTGCAAACGGTCCAAAAAGACGCTTCCACACCCAGGACGGCGCAAAGTGCTGTGGATGACTTTTTCGTCTTCTTCTTGAATCTGAGCGGAGAGAAAATAATATGTTTGCATTTAATTAATGGTATTTTTTTTATTAATTTATTACATTTGAGTAGATCTACTGCACATTGGTAGTAGGATTCCTTCAAAAGCGGCCTAACAGTCGTCCTCAGTTAGCTAATGTACAGTAATTGTGGTTTGGCCACAAGTTACAATCAGTGAGTGAGTTTTCAGTCGGTGTCGTCATGACGATGGCATGTGAAGCGCCCCTGCGAATGTTCACACTCACACACAGTTTTATCTGTGTTGTGTGTAACAGCCCATAGAATTGCAATGAGCTGCAACAGTTAGAAAGCCACACACGCTGTCCATTCACCAGCCACTTCATTAGGTACACAATAAATATCGTATACATACGTATCTAGGAATTAACTCGTTGCATGCATGAGTTTTGCTTTTTATTGGCTTTTTTTGGGGCCATATTTAAAAAGTAGGGGGGAAAAAAGAAAGGAAGTGATGTCACATACAAAGCATTTAGCGTTTTCTTTTGAGCATAAGAGTGTTACATAACACAGAGTTGCATGCAAATGAAACCTCAAGTGACATCAAATTCACCATGAAAGTTAAGACGAATTGCTTTTGCCTTTTATCATCAACAGTGGTCAACTGCTGAACGTTTAAGAGATGTGCGCATTGCAACTGAGGAAAAAGCTTTACTTGGAAGGGTTTCTTTTTTTTTTTTTCTGACTGTGTTCACAAACAAACAAGCATTCCAACACCTGGTGATGTCATCTCTGTGACATCTGGTTCTGTTCTAAGCATCCTTTTTGGCGCCAAGACCATACAGCCCCCCCCACCCCCCATTCCCCTCTTCTTTTAGCTGTTGACTTACTTATCCTCTACTTAAGATGCACACACATAAAGGAACGCATGAGAGCACCAATTGTCCACTTTTTGTTGCTTAATTTCACAGCTCTTCAGACTACCCTGGCGACTTTGTTTCCAAAAAGCACTTGGCAACAAATTTGGCTACTTTTGAAATGTGTTTGGAAACTTTTACTCCATGTTATTAATTACGAAATAGGGACGTATTGTGAAAAGACAATGTTAAGAAATAAATTGGTTTTATAAAGTAGAATTATTGTGCGTTGGGACATGCTGAAAGACGCAACACCACCGGTGTGCATGGTACGTTTTTCATGCTTATCGAAGCTGTCTAATGAATCTCCTTTTTTTCCATATTTCTGATAATTTACTAGTTACTTCCTGCTTTTGTTCCAGGTGACTTGCCATTAAAGCTTATCAGTCAAAAACTCAGTCTTTTTTGGATCAGTACTCCGTTTTTTACAAAATCTCCACGAGTTCCAGAGCTGCTAGCAGCAAGTAATTCTCCAGACAAGCAGCCAATCACAGTGAAATAATAATAATAATGACAAGCGTATACAGTACTATCTGGAGGATGAGGATACATTTTCCTACGAAGTTTTGTTTAGTGGGGCTCAGGGCAAAGATTGGTTTTCTTCATTTTCTGAAATTTTATAGGTTACAAAGTGACCAATAATACCAAGCTATAAATATATTGTCAAATGGAACAGTAATAACATTTTTTTTCAGTACAGACAGTAGAGTAGAAAGAGAGAGAGAGAGAGAGAGAGAGAGAGAGAGAGAGGTTAAGAAATAATACCGGTAATAGTAATAAAAATTAAAAAAAATCTGCGAAGAGGTGAATCTAAGGGTGCCAAACCACAAATATGTGGGGGGTCCAATGTTGTGGTTTGAACACAGCCAAGGACTTTAGCTTGGCATCTACCTCTCCTGCACTGCTGCTGTTGTGTTTGTTTGTGTCCCACTCAGGGACCCTTGACGGTGATGTCACGAGAGTAACTCACGCAGGACAGACGTCATCAGCGACTCGTCTCATCTAAACTGTCACGCTTGCTATTATGTAGTTCTTGCTAGTCACATTTCAAAAGTGGCTAAATTTGATGTCTTGTTGGTCTTAGTTTTAAACTTTAAAAACATACAAAAAATAAAATATTCTTCTGCAGACACACACACACACGCACACGCACACACCCGCGCGCACACACACACACACACACACACACACACACACACACACACACACACACACACACACACACACACACACACACACACTTTTCTGATGTCACCAGGAGTTTTTATCTCCACCAACATCTTCACGTGCCTTCAAAAGCGACTCCGTCGCAAAAATGCAACACAGAGATTGCTTTAGGGCGCTTTTAAAGATAGATGCGGACCACCTCCTGCTCGCAAAGGGCGTGTCGCAGCGTGTTCACAGTTTACTCTGACTTTTTTTTCTTTTATTATCCTTTGTCTTTTTTTTTGTTATTCATATTAATAAAAATATTGAGTCAATATTGAAATCCCCCACTTCTTGACTGGTGTGTGTGCGGCCGATATTTACCTAAAAAGGGACGCGTGGTTCCAAAATCATCCTCTTTCGTTTCATATTTTCATCCGCTTCCGTTGAAGCAAACGTTGTTTTCGTGGTAGCGGCGACAGAGACCACCTTTAAGTACAGTAAACCTCTTGAAGCCAGACTGTCAGTAGACACTCCTCCGCCCTCCGGTGGACCAGACAACTAGTGTTTGGCCACCAAGAAGTGTTAAGTGATGGAGATGAACACATCCTATTAGTTATTTTCAAAATAAAATAATAGTCCTCAGTTCCGATTGTTTAAAACGATTCTTGGTGAATAAGTGTCAGTCTGAACAACTATATTAAAAATGAAATGTATTTAATGACTATTAACAACTTATAAGGACATACATGAACTTTTAATTTAATTATTTTACTTTGACATTTTTTCGAGGCAAGGTTGGCTTCCGGTGTGACTTCCTTTAACTTGATGAGCCACAAAATGCTAATCAAAGTGCTGGCATGTGGATTAAGAGGATTCGCGCACCGTTATTTCATTAAATAGGTAAAGGTGCTAAGGTGCTATAAAGGTGCTAAAGGCCTTGGAGGGTTTAAAATAACCCCTTTGATCACTTCCGGATATCTTATTGTGGATTGTGTGCGAGCGTGTGTGTTTTGTGGTTTAATTTGATTAGCACTAGGATAGTAGAAACTAAAAACAACCTTGGCTTTTGCTTCTTGGCTCTCAGAACATGTTGACTCTATCTCACAAATATTGCTTGTGCTAATATGTACAGGAAAATATACACACTCAGATGTACTCTTATTATGTGTGATGAGGAAGATGATGAAGATAATAATTAGGCACATGTGCATTGTCAGCATTATGTCTGCTGGCTCTCACAGTTTACAGTCCTGAGGGAACCTGGTGGAAAATGAACCCCAAACACACACACACACACTTGACAAAATATTTGTGTGCTTTGTGCTTGAGTAGCATTTTTTCTGATGAAGCAGCATCGCAATACTTCACAACAAATATTGTGATATTGCAACATTACTGCATTGTGCCTTTACAACATTGTAGCATAAGTTTCACAATATTGTACATTGCATAATGACATTGTAACTCAAGCAAAGCAGCAACGCGACATTGTACCAACGCATCATCGTAACACTGACATTAAACATTGTAGCATGACAACATCACAACATCAACACCGTAGCCTGATAACATTTAATATCATATCACTACATCATAACATCCAATGTAATTTCACATTGTACAAACCCTCATTTTTTTCTCCCGAGTCTTTGAAAAGTGACTGGAATGTGAAGAGAACATAAATACGAGGATTCTGCAACATGTGCCTACATCACACGCGCGCGCGCGCGCACGAACACACACACACACACACACACACACACACACGCGCGCGTACGGGGGGGTATGACATCATCTAAATAAATCAAAATGTAATTATTATTACGGCTCTCCAGTTGGCCTCATGGTGAGGCCCCAGGCCCCCAGGTGTCACCACATGCTGAGACAACCCCCCCGTCCCCACACCAAAACCCCCTCCAGCCCAGCCAGGAGGCCCCGTGTGAGGTCCACAACAGCACAACACCGATAGTCCCTTTCACACTGCCGATTAAGGTTTTCCCTGGTAGTTTGTCTTGTGTGAAAGGTACAGAATGGGTCATTTAAGTTGAGCTGTGAATTTGCAGGCGTCCGACAGTATCCGATTGTTGGGGTGGCAAACCAGCACGCCTGCGACCCCTGTGAGGATAAGCGCAATTGAAAATGGATGGATGGATGGTTGGTGATGTTACTGATGTAGGATCACCAGCAAAATACTGCCCGTTGCCCCTTTCACAGTGCCCATCAGATATCATTTCACACGCACCACTTCAGGTGTTATTTTGGCAACCCTCAGGATGTGCTGGAAGTTACAGAACAGAAGGAGAGCAAACAGGAAATAGACCATATTCATGGGCACTTTGTGATGTTGGCGCTGTGCCAAGTTACCCCCCTTTTCAGTAGATCTATGCTCTCCAGCTCTGTGCTATTACGCAACAGGTGGAACGGAACCTTCTCCGGATTTTTGAGCGTCCTCAGTTGTTTGGATCAAAACCTAAACACTCAAAACCTGGACCAGGTCTGATATGCAGCTGTAACGCTGGAATGACATCATCATGGGGAATTCTGGGAATCTGTCCATAAGACATCCATGTGGATCCACTTCGCTGGGATTGCTGTCACGAGGGGCCCAAAAATGAGAGGATTTACTTCGTCATGTTGAACACTAAACTGTGACACATCCCAACCAGGAATGAGGAAGCACGAAATAAAGATGATGTCACCTCAGTTAGGAAACAGAGCAACACTGATCAAACTGGAGACTATGACACAGTTACATAATGTGTTACAAAGCATCATAGCACACGGTGAATAAAAAGGTTGTCCCTCGCTAACGTTTTCAATGATGTCACTGAGATGGTGAATTTTTGTCGTTGTCATTGTGGCAGACTTTTCCAGTCGTCTGAGGCAGAATATTTCCTAGAGATTTTTTCAAATGTAGTGTAGACATTGTAAATGACATTGTTAAATAATATCGCTGGAAATTGGTGTGCAGGTAGTGGTATGCATGGTGAACAGAGAGCGAAGGCACCGTATGGTCCAGCTGGTTTTATAGATGAACGTGGATCAGGGTTGTTGGTCATTCGACGGGTGGTATTTCCTGCATTAAAGGTACCGATACAGAATGGGGGTTCAAGTCAACAAAGAGAAAGCCAGAGAAAAATCTGAGAAAAAGCCAATTCTGAAGGGTAGTGTGAAATGGACAAAATTGCCGCGAAGAAGCCCGGCTTCAACGGGTAGCGTGAAAGGGGCAGCCTACATTCCACTTTGCGCTTTTATGTTAGAAGCACACAAAGTTGCGGGTTGACTTTAACTCATTCATTCCCAAAGACGTTTTTAAACGTCTTTTCAGACTTAGTCTAGAATTGGCTGGCACTGAATGAGTTAAGAGCGCATTTCACACCGATACCTAGCAAGTAATACACAAGAGCACCAAAAGATTGAGTATGAAAGGTCCTTATACAGAATGTAACCTCCCAAAAGTCAAAGGTGGAATGTCACATGTAGCCCCTTTCACACTCCCCATCAAAGCAGTCTTTGACACTCCTCCCCCCGCCCCCTTCTTTACATGGTTCAGAATGCAAGACCCTGGTGAAAGGAGCTACGCACTCCCTGCTTGTGGAGTGACTTACATAAAAGCACAATATCACAAATTCAACGCAGGATGAGAAACGAATCCCTGCTCGCTCTCTCCCGCCTCCCTTCAGGGTCTGATGGTCCCGCCCTTCATCCTTCATTCCCACAATCTGCACCCCCCGCCCCCCTCGCCCCGGTCCTCGAGGCTCCGCTGAAGTGCGGGAAGGTCAGGGCCCTCCAGTGACAAACATTCCGAAATAGACGAGGAGGAGGAAGAAGACAGAAGGCGAAGTGGCGACCAATCGGCTCGGTCTTTCAAGGGGATCAAGATTCAAAATCAAAACTCAATACTGTTTTAATGTGTGTCCGAGTTGGGAATCTTTGTAAGCGGAAAACAAACATCACATGACTTTGCAAGTGTGTGTGTGTGTATGTGACGACAATAACAAGTTCCTCGGAAGTGCAGGAGGGGCTTGAATCCCGTGTCAGCGTTTGTCGGGAACATTCCGGGCCGAGGTGGTTTCAAGTTGGTGCTTCACAACAGGAAGCGGAGATGTTGTTCTTGGAATAAAACCCCCAGCAGTTCTCTTTATAGTTTATTGCTTGCAAGAAAGAGGTGAGATTATGCGTGGCGGAGGCAGAAATGCAGCAAACAAGGTCTTGTGACTCACACAGCTGTTTGCAGTCACATTTCAGACTAAATGGGGGAGAAAAAAAAAGTTGTGTGTGAAAGGGGAGCTTTTGAGGGCCAGTGTGAAAGGGGCAGCAAGCGGTGGTCTTCCTTTAGAGCAGACCCTGCCGAGTACGGCCTGGGTGCCATATGCAGCCCGCCCAGTCTCCCTCACAGTGACCTTGAAATCAAACATAAATTATGCAGTGCTTTCATTTTGAAAGTAGTGCTGTTATTTCATGTGCACATGTGTGGACAGGTAGCAAGCAAGAGCTACGACTTGTGTCTGCAGCGGTGCCAGTTCAGCAATATTTAGCAGGTTTTCCAACCTCTTTAGCAACTATTATTCCAAAAAAGAGACTCGCAAAAATGACAACGGTGGTCCCGATGTTACCAATGTTCGTATTCCTTATACAATGGAGGGAAGAGAGCCAAGAAAATTTGGCCTCATAAGACTGTGCGCAAATCTGCAGTTTCATATAACATACGTATTAGGTGTATTATAAGTGATTATTGGATTATTATTAATTAATATTATCACTGTCAATAATATTATACTTCCCACTTATCTATATAGTTGTGAATCCTGACGAGGAACAGCTAATATTACTTGACAGTTGGTGCACAAAATTAATATCATAATTTTTTAAGTGTAAAAAAATTTAATTTTAATGGCTGCCCATAATTTTGTTTAAAATGTTGTTTTATTTTTTTATTATTATTTTATTTATTATTTTATTATCTATGACAAATCATACCATAGCTACACACATAGCAATTTATTTTAACGAGACAACTTGCTTTTTCTAAATACATTAAAAATGATAGACAAAATTGAGGTAAGCATGTTAATTTTCGGACTCCAACACACTTTCAACAGCTCTCTCTCTCTCTTGCACGCACAAAGCATGCACACGTTCTATTAAATCTTTTGAGTTGAGCGTGTTGAAATCATCCGGAAGTCAAATGGTTCTGACAAATGTGTGTATCAAAAGGTAAAGTCAGTTTTGAAATCCCTAATTCCGGTTCAGATTGATTAAAAGGCAAGAGCTCACTAAAAGTTGAAAGAGTATGAAAGTACCGGTAAATGTGAGCTGGATGTCACCTGACGTAAAATCCTTCCTCCGACTTTAACGGGAAAGCTACAAGCAAGAAGATTTAGCGGAATGACCCATTGTGAAGACGGGCGAGGGGTGGGAGGTTGGGGTATTGTGCAAACAGAGCAACAGTGGCGTCATGAGCAAGGATCCCTTGGAGTGCCTCGTAATAGATTGATTTGCTCAAGACGTACAAATATGACAAAAGTACATTTGTCTTTCTTTTGGTCAACATGTGGTAACAGTTTTGCTGCCCGTATGGGAACTTTCCAGTGTCCTGATATTTACGACACACAAGGAGACATTAAGAGATTAAGGCCTCCCGCCAGAGAGTCACGTATCAGCTATTTGAAGCCAGGGCAGGACGCAAGCCAAGACCTAAGTGGCTACTTTTGTACCCTCAGGTTAATCGAGATCCACTTTACCTCCACTCTCTCAGTTAATGTCTCATCAAGTTGCATTTAAACCCCAAAGTCAGTGACTTGTATCAATTGTGTGAAATGTGACATTTCCACACGTGCTTTCTGGTCACAGTGTCGGTTATTTTATAAGCGTGTATTGCCAAACTAAGGATAGATCAAACCTTCATTACTGCCTTTAATTCATTTCAATGCGTTTTTTTACAGTGAAGCTTATTCACTTGAACAATTAATTTTGACCTAAGTAAAGGTCAAGTTCCATAATGAAACGAGACAGGCAAGTTTGGGGATGTTTGGGACCAGCAACTTTGGTCTACTCAAATCTATGAAACCAAAGATGCTGCGATGCATCAATGCTGATGTATGCACTATATGTACATATCATTTCTTGATTTTTCATACATTTCATAAAATGTAGAAAAAGTGATGTGAATAGTCTACTTCCCTTTAAGCCTATAAAGACGAATATCAACTAAAGTACCGCTTTGCACATTTGCAAGACAGACTCCTCCAAGCTCACATGACACCAATCCCTAAATGGACTGAAAATAGCTACCATTTATACTCTTGTCACCTGACTCCCAAGCAGAGCGCCCCCGCAAGATCCCAGCGAGCAGCGCAGGAACCCTTTGCCGTCGTCAGATCTCCAAATCCCGGTCAAAGGTTTAAGAGGATTCATGTGCTAAATATATTTATATGTGTATATATATAGATATATGTCCACACTCGCCGCAGGTAGCGGCAGCTAAGAAGATTAGCCATCAAAGACATTTACACATCCACCCGCTGTTGTGCCTTCTCTTCTCACATAAAAAGCTGCAAACCTGCCCGAAAAAAGGTAATTCTTCAAATAAAAAGTCATCCTTAAGCCCAATGTTATTTGGATCCTGTGTCAGTTTGTGAACAATAGTGTGCATTAAAGTGTTGACTTCTGAGAGCATTCGAATACTGGGGCTCACCAAAACAGCAGCAAAAGGCCCGTAAATCTGGTCTCAGATCAATCGGAAAGTATGACATATTGCTAGAAATGACTTTCCCTGGCAGTATCAATGACCTTCAGTAGGGTTTTGTTTGTTTTTAAACGGCATCTAATCTGAATTTAAGTTGTAGTGTAACAGTTACCATGGTTTACTAAATGATCACTAAAAATGCATTTTAGTGATCTGGTTTTATAAATTAAGTGATTAAAAAAAGTGAAACTCATACACATCACACCAGTACAAGGTGCACACTAGCTCTCACCAAGCAAGCAGACATTGAGCACTCTAAATGGCCCAAAAGTGAAAATGTGAGTGTGAATAAATCTGTGTCTATACTCAATGTGCCCTGCCATTGGCTGGCAGCCAGTCCAGGGTGTATCCCATTTCTCGTGTCAAAAGTCTGCTTAGGTTGATTGAATACTCCAAATTTAGCCATCTCCTGTAATGGCCAGTGAGTCTATATAGTTTTCCAGAAGGTAGTGTGGAGCAGTGAGAGGAAATCTCTGAGGTACACTCACCAGTCCCACTGGAGCCGACCCGACAAGGATGGGGTGGGGTTACAGGAAGCGGCGGTGAGGGATCGCAGTGAGAACAGGAAGCGGGACGCACGCCACCGCCGGCAGGAACAGAGACCCCCAAAGACGCCTGTTGAAAATGATTCTGAATTCAGAACGGAACAATGTACCTCACTCTGACAGTCAGTCATAAATGAAAAGGAGAGCCAGGTAGCTGCATTGAATCTGGTTGGTGTCTTTATTCAAATATTCACCAATGGTGAACAGTTAGAAAAGTCCACCCCTCCATTATAATGGACAAGAAACAGCTCAAATGGATATTGTTGTTATTGCCAAGAAATAAAAGCAAATTTACAAAGCCAAACAAAAAAAAAAAATTCAACGACAGAACCTAATAGAAAATACTTTGTTAAAACAACAAATGGTAAGTATGTAGACGTATGTTTTAAGTATAAAAATAAATTAAAAGGAAATTGTATTTATTTATTTATTTTACAAAAATGGGTCCTGTTTGATGGAGTTGGTCTCAAAACTCATGTCTCCAGAGAGAACTTCATTGTGTTTTCAATGGCGAGAAGCAGTTAAACATTTGTGATTGTCACGTCGCCATGAACGCTAGAGACCCAACATGGACGCTCCCACTGCCAATCTACTGATTTCTCTTCTTCAACAAAAGGAGCAACAGGACTGGGGGTAATGAGAAGAAGCGACGACCTTACTGAAACGGTGAGAGGCATTAAAAACAGAATCCTCCATGGGAGTACAGTGCACAGAAGTAGAAAAATAAATATTCAGTAATGGAAACAAAGCTGGGTATGGGTTGATGGGCAGTGGTGCTGCTGAGTTCATCATAACAACAAAACACAAATCATGAAAATTCAGATTCCATCATTATTCAATGCGTTGGTTGGAGGTGAGACAAGTGAGGTAATGAGCGGAGGCTAAAATGTTGTCTGTTCTGTCCACACTTATACAATTCCTCTGTTTAAAATAGACATTTAACTCTCCCACATCCCAAAGTTTTTCGCACTCATAGCGTGTGTCCATGTTGGATCAACAACATGTCAGGAGTTGATTGGCATCACTGACAGAAGGGTGACGCGGTGGGATCGAAACCCTTGAAAACTTCCTTGAGTGACCCATTGTCCTGCTCCGCAGTGGGCTGCTCTGCCTGGGCCGGGCTGCTCCCCCCAAATGGGCTGCTGGTCCCACCGGGCTTGCCTGCCTGCTTGACCACACCAAAGAGGGTGGACACGGGCAGGTTGTGGACACCGGCGGGCACCTGTTCCACCAGGGGTCCAGCAGTGGCAGAACCCCCGGCAGGGGGCCCTCCCTGTGCAGCGGAGTTGGGTGAGGGTGTGGGTTTGGGTCGGGGTCGGTTGTAGCTGTTGTACCGGTCGGTGCCCTGCTCGCTGCTTTTCTCTGGCTCGGGTTGCTCCAGTGCAGATTTGCGGACAAACAAGGGCTCCTTTGGTTTGGGTTTGCCAGTTGAGGGCTCACTCTGTCGGGACTCCGAGTTGGGGGAATTGTTGGGGCCTTCCGCCGTACTAGGGCTTCCTGGTTTGTTAGTCCGAGGGTCATACAGACTGATGCTGCTCAGTACGTTGGCGCCCCCTGGTGCGCCGGATGCTGCACTGCGTCCTGTCGAACCAGAGGAAAGGACCCTTGGATCATAGGGAGCGATGGTGGGGGGCGAGGAGCAGGATGTGGACCCGGCAGAGGAAGAGGATTCAGAAGAGGGGGGTGGAGGTTCCGACGGCTGCTTGAGGGCTGACTTCTGCGGCTGGATGCGGGGGTCCGTGAGACCTTTCCGTGCCATGCGGGGGTCGACAGGCTTTTCTGAGGGGGCGGATGGAAGGGAGGAGGGTGGAGCCAACAGAGCCAGCGGGGGTGCGGGGGTGGGCGCTGGCGGAGGGGACGAGGACTGGGAAGGACTGGAGCTGACTGTCTTCAGGATGCGAGACAGCAACTCCAAGTCCGGGAGTGAGGACGAGGAGGAGGAGGAGGCCGGGGGTTCCGAGGAAGGGGGTGCCGCTATGGGAGGAGACTGCGAGTGGGGATGGACGATGCGAGACAGACGTGGGTCAAGGGATGAGACTGGAAGAATGCCTGGGGGGAGAGGAAGCAGGTCCTGTTTGGGGACTGGGATTGGGAGGAGATCTTCGGGGGACCAGGTGATGGTTTTGGAGAAAGTGGGCATGTGGAGAACGATATCCTTCTTGATGTGGCTGAACTGCTGCAGCTGGGAACGGGGGTCCCTCAGAGCCATTCCCATCAAGGGATCGAGAGGGATCGGGACCGGCTTGTCCCGCAGGACTCGCTCCGTCTCCTCCTCCTCCGCTGCCGGCGCAGTGAGCGGTGGAGGTTTGTATATCAGAGGTTGCTCCACTTTGGGGGCAGCCGGTTGGTGGGCAGCAGACCCGGCCGAGATGGCAGCCAGTCGGGCTAGCCGCGGGTCTGCCGGTGGACCCGACGAGGAAACAGGCGGTGCAAGGTCAGGTCCGGCGCCACGGGCCAGGCGCGGGTCCCGAGGAAGGCGCGGGTCAGCGGGGCGACTTGGGGGGATGGTGGTCTTTTGGAGACGAGGGTCACTCGGCGCCTCTGACTTTGGAGGAGCCTGCGTCTGTTGCCGTAGTGTCTTCAGGATGGACGTCACGCTTCCACCACCGTCCTCATCCTCACTGGAGTACCAGTTGCCAGAGTCACCTGGAAACAAGACAGAATCCATCAGACATCTGGAACTTCAGGCGACTGTAGGGCTAGGCCAACTGGCCCACATTTTCCCCCATAAAAAATACATTCCCATGTCATTAGATTTTTTCCCTTTCACATATTTAAACAAAGAAATTGAAACATTTTTTTTTTCTTTCTGGGAGTTGGCGATACTAAACAAGCAGAAAAGTAAAGTCTCTATTCTTGGAAAAAAGTCAACTAAACACCCATCCGGAGAGAGTTCTACTGATTTATGAGGGTCCGCCTATGTCAGTCCTTGGATTGAAACCTCAACAGCTCAGTGAACGCCTGAATCAGGGGGATGGACTATGGCTTCCATTTGAACCAGATCAAGATGGATGGCAAAGGTGTTGTCAGATGTTAACCTTCAGTGTCTCTGCTCTTCTCTGCCCCGCCATCCATGCGGCGGGCTCGGTCATCCTCCTCCTGTTGCTTCTGTTGGATTCTCATGAAAAGGACACGCTGTGCTGGAGGGATGAGGTCTGAGACGGATACTCCTCCCTGACTTGCTCCGTTGGTGGAATCCTCCTGGCAGCTTAACTTGCCAGCACCTCCTTGGTAGTCGTCACCTATGGGGAGATGTGACATAAGCCAACAAACAAAGCACATAACCAGAGTTATTGAAAACGGATTCGTTAGTGATAGGCCTAATGGGATTTTCATGAGGAAAAAACAGATTTTATCGCCAAACCCGAACGGAAAGCGATTCATTATTCTCACCCTCTTCCACCACTCCTTCCATCTTCATTCCGTCTTGATTGAAGAACGTGTTGAAATAATTCCCCCCAGCCTGAGGAGGTTGCATAGCGCCCCCGTGAGGAGGGCAATCACCAGATGCAAACGTGCCCATGTTCTCTGTGGGGAAGCAGGTTGGTGGTGCCCCTGGTGCACCGGGTGCTGGGGTTGCTCCCTGGGTGTTGCTGGGTACCTGGCTTTTTGGGGAAAGGAGCCCATTAGTGAATGAAAAACAATACAAAAAAACTACTTAAGGGAATGTTTTATGGAAAGCTGGCTTTTTTATGGTCTGTGTACAAACAGTTGTTTCTCTGGCATGCGTAGCCATCAGGTGTGAAATCAAAGAATACATAATTAATCTTCTTGAAATTTAAGTAAACTTGTGTGGACTTACTGAACAGCCAGTTTATGAGCCAGCTGTCCGGTTGGTTGCACTTTGATCTCAAACAAGGAGGGAATCTTCTTCCCGGCACATCCTCCACCACCAGCAGACGGGGGTTGTCCACTGGGGTTTAGGGCTGCTGCTTGGAATGGAGCTCCCTCTGGATTTTGTACGGGAGGACCACCAGCACAGGAATTTGGAGAAGGGACCATCCCAGGCCCACCTGGGGGAGCCATAGGAGGAACGGGCACCTGGTTGGCGGGTGGGAGGCCCCCAAAGTCACCGGCTGCTGGGCATCCGAAATCCCCCGCCCCAGCGTTGGGTTCGATGGGTGCCGGGCGAGGGGGAGTGGGCAGTAGGCCCACTCCAGGTGGGGGCTTGGGCAGAGGGTTGATCCCCTGCTTCTTTAGCTCTTCCACCTCCTTCTCATCCTCTGCCCCGGCCTCTGCGTCCTCAGCCAGCATCTGAACACACAACAAAATGGGGAAATATTATTAGTTCAACTCCCATTCGAAAGTATTGGAATAATGAGGCCAATTCTCAAAATTCAATCTGGTCGCTGTTGTGTGATATAAAGGTGTTGCATAGGAGCTCATGAACTATGTTGAATGGAGTTGAGGCGCATAGACTGATAATAGAAACGCTTTGCTGCCCTCTTGTGGCACCTATAGGCAACAGTCAATTACTCACATTTTCAAATAGCAATGCAATCTAAAAAATATATATATTATTTGTGTATATGACGGGAAAGACCTTGTTGAGCAGCTCCTTGGTGTCATCGTTGAGGCTTTCGTGGGAGAACATGCACTCGTTGCTATTGACACAGTTGCCCGTAGTGTGGAACAGCTTGCAGGGGAATTCACGTGGCGTCAGCGTTAAGGCAGAAATGCACAAGACTTGTGGTCATGTAATATTGTTTTTAAAAGCGGTGAAAGGATATCATGCATGTAAGGGCAGTGGTTGGCTCGAGCACAGTAACCAGTGATGTAAAACTTGCACAGCTCTTTGTTCTTGGGCAACTCGATGTCGTGACTAAAGTTGCAGTATTCCTCCTAGTGATCAAAAGAGGAAGTATAAATAAAACAACACATATAATCAGACCTAGATAATTAATAAAAGGTTAAAGAGCAACAGATATTGTTTTTGGCTCACCCAGGTGCATCTGTTTTCCATGTAATACTTGCAGATGGCTTTTCCTTTTTTATCTTGGTACTTCTCGTTCTGACTCCTCTTTCCCATTCCTGATCCAGTATCGCCTCCTCCATCCTTGAAAGAAAATACAAACACACAAGGACAGGACAACACATGAAGAGATGTAAATAAGGGACCAAGCACATCAAAATTACAAGCAGCAATGATGGATTGCACATCCCCGTTTCTAAGGCATATACACAAAATGCTCATCAACTTTTGAAGCCATGCTTTGTACACATTGGCAGTTTATCATCGATAATGATAACCTTATGCACCCAGTTTTAGGTGAAACTGAAACAAGAGTCTGGGGCTCATCTTTCCCCACAAGGAGATGTTTCTGAACAAGTTTTGGAGGGATTGTGTTCAGGACTCTAAAAGATATGATCAAATCATATACTCACCAACCACAATTAACAGTTATTTCAAACCACTATGCTTCAGCACATTAGTTTGCTGAGAGAGCTCATCAAGTGTACTTTATTTAATTGGTCCAAAAAAAATATTCACTGCAAATATGGAATCTACCGGTCCATACCACCAAAGTAGAATGACAGGCACAACAATCCCCTTCCACTAGGTGGCAGAAGGCACAAGATTATGCATGCGTCTCAAGCTGTTGTCATTCATTCATCAGGAAAATAACTTGACTTCTGATGACCTCTGCATTATTTCAGTATGCACTATATACGTTTTGTGACATTTTTGGGGGTGGATCAAGAGATTTTTCTCTGAGAAAACATAGTATGTGCCTTAGTTAGATAAAGTCTAAATAAAAACATACTATAATTTGCTTGGAGTGAAAGACAGTAATACTTGAAAGTGGAAACAAAGCTGTAATACCGTACACTCATTAGATACAAGAAGATAAGACCATACCCCGTTGTCCACGTCTCCGTTGTTGTCATCGTCATGGCCCATGTCTCCTCGTCCTCGTCCTCGGCTCCTCATTTTGCCTCCTCTGATCATGCCACGTCCTCCTTTGCCTCGACCTCTACCACGACCACCTCTACCTGGAGTCCAATACAGAGACATGTTCAGGGTTGGCAGTTAAAAACAAACAAACAAACAAAACAACAACAACAAAACTGAAAAGTTGTACATCGGACTTACCTCTCCCTCTCTCTTTGGACCTCTTGTACTGATAGTCGTCATAATCCTCTTCCCCAATGTTGTCATAATCATCGTCATACTAAAGAGATACAAACAGATGAGCGCCTTCCATTGATCCACAGCAAAAAAGAAACGCACGTCAAAAGCACTCACCTCCATTTCTTCCCCATAACCATCTCCATCATTGTCTCCTCCCATCTTTCCGCCTCGTCCTCCTCTTCCTCGGCTGCCTCCTCGTCCTCCTCGCCGCCCGCCTCTCATTCCACCGCGGCCCCTCATGTTCCTCATGCGACCACGACCTCCTGCAGGAACAGGATGAGATTTGCTCACTGAACAACAAAAATGTCTCACAGTAGAAAAATTCCCCATTATGAATTGAACTCCTGAAGAAAGTGAACATTTCTACTTAGTTCCAACTTATTTTTTCTTGCACCTAAAACTGGTCATTTGTCATGCAATATAAACAAGACGGTAAAGATTCCCATCACACCCACCTCGTCCTCCACGTCCTCCCTCCTTGGCCTTGCGGTACATGTTGAGCTCCTTGGTGAAGTCGTCGTACTCCTCACCGCCCATTTCTTGCTCCTCCTCCCCTTCGTAGTTGTCTTCCTCGTAGTCCTCATAGCCGCCGTAGCCCTGCTTGTCCATCTTCATGTAGCTGCCCTTCTTGGGCCCGCCGTAGCCACCGTGCGACTGCAGGAGGGTTCGGCCAATCATGTGAAGAGACAGGCCGAGGCAATGCTTTGTGTGTGTGTTGCTCGTTGACTTACAGCGGGAGGGTACTGGGGACTGAACTCTCTGTACTTCCTCTTCTCACTGGGAGAGTAGTCGGAATCATCGCTGAAGTCCGAGAAGTCGTCGTCGGATGAAGCGTGACGCTGCAGGAGAAAGTATTACAAAGTTAAAGTGGGGTGTGGGATACATACAAACTGGAAATCGGGCTAAATTTAAGTATTTTCACCCATTTCTGATCAAGCCAGCCAAAATCTAATCATGACACTCTCTAAAGGTGATCCTGAATAATTATTTTCCCTTTCTTAAAAAGAGTAGTTCAGTACCAAGATGAGTGAAATTTGATGGCCATATTTTGTGCAACTGTGATAGCTAGTTTTACTTGATCCATTTTTGTACATCGGATTCATGTTCATCCTTAGTTTCCTAGTACCGTATTTTCCACACTAAAAGGCACACTGGATTATGAGGCGCACCTTCAATGAATGGCCTATTTTGTAATTTTTTTCATACATTGGACCGCATTATAATACGCAATCTACAATGCATCCACTAGATGGAGCTATGCTCAAGGAAATGCCAACAGAACGATCAGATGTCTGGAAAACATATTTAATAAAGCAGCGAAACAGTTCACTTAACCAACAGCAAGTTATAACATTGACTCGTTAACGTTGAACTCTCTTGCCGCTGCTCTATTTCCGTGTTCAACTGCGTAACCGATCAACTTAAGTTTGAACTCTGCATTGAAAACATTTTGGGGTCGAAAATATTACCGTGATGACCATACACAAGGCGCATCGGATTTTAAGGAGCGCTGTGAGCTTTTAAGAAAATGGAAGGCTTTTTAGGTGCGCCTTTTAGTGCGGGAAATCCGATGTGAAAGGCACTTGGAACATATAAACATGTAATGTTTAAAAGTACAGTATACTATACATGCTTTGGAACTTCATTTTCTGTATGTTTCTCCACTTCTGCAAAAGTGTTTTGCAATGTGGTGAAAATAAGAGAGAAAACAATTGAAAACCACTGATATAGAGTATATCACATACTTTAAGAGTACACGACACATTTTCCCTTGTCATGTGGCTTAACAATCAGTGAAGATTGCTAAAAATCTGAACCCCGCGACAGTTTTTCTTACTTTGTGTTTGGACTTGCGTTTCTTCTTTGTGCGCCTCTTCTCCCGCTCACGTTCCCGCTCCTTCTTCCTCTTCCGTTTGCGCCGGTGCGAGCGCTCCTCATCTGAATTGCTGCTAGCGTGGCGCTCCCGGCTTCGTGGGGGACGCTCGCCGCCACCGCCACCACCGCCACCACCGGCGTCCCCTGCCGCGCTGCCATCACCGCCGCCTGCTGCTTCCTCGCCCATCTCTGCAACTCCTCCTCCGCCAGCAGGTGCGTCGCCTCCCATCTCCACCTCGCCCCCATCATCTTCAAGCTCGCCCTCCTCCAGTTCGCCATCCTCTGGCCTATGTGCACACAACATAGAGAAGTGTTATGGGAATTATATTGACTTTTCACTCAGTGTTTTATATTAAAAATATTCTGCGGAGTGACCCATGTCCATTCAATATGGAGGAGCGATTTTCCAACCAGTGTGCTGTGGCATATTTCTGTACTGTGCGAGATCTTCAGATGTGACAAGGAAAATTATCCATTTTGGCCTGAAAATGATTTATTTAGGATGCATCTCCTCTATATATCTATCCCAACTATGTATAGTGACAAGTAAAATAATTAAATGCTCTTCCACTAGATGAAAGAAGGTACAAACATTAGCCTGCGTACCCACTTATTGGGTCCTTTTTGTTGGTGGTGTGCCATGGGATTTGTTTGCTAAAATGTGTCATTGGCAAAGACAGTTGGAGAAATATAATTTACAGCAGTTTTGCCCAACCTCTATTGAGCCAAGACACACATTTTACATTACAAAATATCATGGCACACCTCCATCAAACAAAAATGTCACCAAATGTATCAATATTGAAATAAATATTATCTTGTGTCAATTCACTCATAAATATACTCACTGAGTGTGAAATCTGAGCTTGTTTGATTGACCACAAAGCTGATATACTTGCAGGAAGCCATTGGCTTATTCTGCTGAATGAACGGCAATGGGTGGATTCACATTTATAACTTCTGCCATTGAATGTATGAGCGTGACATCGTTCTGCCTGTCACTACACATCACTAACACAGATAGATTAAAAAAAAAAAGATGTGTTTGCAATAAATACATTATTTTCTAACAAATCATGTGAAATTGCATAATTTCACACGCCGCTGATCTCTCATTCCACACTAACACGGAACCCAGTTTAGGAATCAGCTAAAGTATTCAGTATTCACAAGTTTTTGAAGGGAAAAAATAAATGAATAAATCCCTAATTCAACAGTGGGGGGCTTTTCTTAGCACTTTTCATAGAGTCTCCCAAGTGCTACAGGTATACTATATGTACCGGACAATACGACAAATAAATGTTGGATCACATATGAGATTGTGTTGGGGGTTGGGGCCTTTTGTAACAGTCCTACTAATGTTTAATTTATAGGATTTCATGGCGTGCTACATCAAAGTTGTCCTCAGACGGTTTGGGCCTACGCACTGAAGGGTGCCTACATTCACACTGTGAATGGCTCAGGTAACAACATATAGTTGGTAACCGCTACAGAAATAACAATAGGGGCTATTGTGCATGATTTAAATGCATATAATATGCATGGGAGCATTATGTGAATAGGACATGTTTGACCCCCACAACCCTAACAGTGACGCTACATTTAAGGAACAATGATAGACCCCCCCACAAGTGTTATTAATATGGGACCACATGATATCGTTTGACCACCGGTTTGGGCCTGGGGTACAAGGGGGCGGGGCAGATAAATGATTAATTAAGAAATAAGCACAGCATTCACAATTATTAACACAGCTACACACAAAAAATATGAAACTTTTCACATATTTAACCGAAAACATTGAAGTTTTTGCTTGACGGTAACGTGTCACAACACAAAATAAAGAGCTCATTCCACACTGGATGTAAAAGACAACAGTTTTCGGCCAGAATGGTGACACAAAAATATCAATGAAAGCAACTGTCACCAGTTAACAATTGGTTCTAAGGCCATTTATTAATCTGACTGTATAGTGTAACATTTACCATACAAATGGCCCCATCTAACAATTCTGACCGAATGCTTGGCTGAGTCTTTTTGTAGATAGTGTGACAATAGCCTAAATCCAGTTTGGCCAGCAACAATATTTTAGTAGTCAACTTTTCAGAGACAATTATTTATCCTGAAGTTCAAGGATTCTGACTCCATTATGAAGAAACGTTGGCATGACTCACTCTGGACACTTGTGTGACCTCTCGCACCCACGTACAAACACATCCTAACCAGGTTATTCTGCGCCCTGCCAGAAGACTGAGTTCAATATATCAAACACACAGCTAGATAAAAAGGTTCGGATTGCATCTCTGGGGATAAGCAATGACAAAGAACATGGTATTTCTCCATTATGTCTGATTACCAGTCCACAACACAACCTCACCGAGCTCATAAATCAACAAAGCACAAGATTAATCTCAATGCAAAATGCATGTTTTAAGAGATATTATAATTAGAGAAGGGCCATGATAAAAAGGGGGGGATACTTACTGTGACAAGCCTTCTTCATATTTTGCAATCACAACCATTAAAAAGTCCTCCCCCTAACACTTCGGGGTCACTGGTGGGATTTGTGGGGGCTTGAAATTGAATTTACTAAAACATTCAACCAACTTGCCAACTGGGTGGTTACATTACAAACTGATTTTTGTGTTTGACTTCTGGGATGCTTTGCAGACATTTTACACACAGCGTTGGTACATAGTATTTGAACATGTAAGAGAAACAGCACAATCTCAGGGTGGGGAAAGAATGAAACAAAAGGCTGTTTGACAGCTACTGTGCCCTTTAAATTAATGTTAAAGGCTACAAGGTCGGAGGAATCCAATCCTGTAAAATAATGTTCGCAGGTTAAAAGTGTAACCAATGGGTAGCAGTGGGAGATTGGGTGAATTAAGTTGTTAATAGGGGTTTTTGATCTATAATTTACATGAAGACGTTTGTGTCGTGTGAGATTAGTAGTTGTTTAAAGAACTTTGAATACACGTGCGTAACGTTGACAGTGTTGCTTGGTATATGACGCGAGGACCAACGAGAAAAAAACGTAACGATATTAATGGTGATTAAAAAACAACTTTTACGGAGAGCCGCTACGAAGCTAATGTGGCTAGGCTCATTGCCGGAATGGGCACACCTTAAATCCACAAGTTTTATTTTCGACGATAAAATAAAAATGTAAATTTGTTATCTACGGACACTTAGTTTGAACAATTGGTTATTTAGTTTACGGCAAATGGGCGATGGTTTTACATTCGTCGAGGTGGTCGACGGACGTGCCAAAGAAAAGTATGTTCAGGAGCGACGGCCTGCTCTTTTTGCTCGTCATATCAGTTCGCGTCGAGCCGGTTCACCGTCGAGGTGAGATAACGTAATAAAATAAAGGGAAAACGTTATCTCCGACGTTATTTTGGACTCCCAGTTGGCGTCGTCGTGTCAATGCACAAGTCCGTTAGAGCTTTACCCGTTTTCCAGAAAAGGCGAGTTTAATCCCTCTTTGAAAAAAAAGAAAAAGAAAAAATGGTATCCCCGGGCTTTTTGTGTAAAAAAAAGCAGAGGACAAATAAATAGTTTCATTGAAATATGATTGTAGAATTACTCGACCTTTCGTCAGTCAGGAGACTGTTGTGTTCGTGGTTGGTTGTTGGGGAGTTTGGATGGACAGTCATGCTTTCCACAGCCATTTCCTCTCTCTAACCCTTAGCTAACATGGAGGTACCCAAAAATTCAACCTCTCGACACTGGAAATCTACTGGCTTATGCGTCACTTCACAAGGATCTACTTGGTTTTGGAATTAGTTGAGTTTCAGTTCATAGGCAGTAGGCAATTCTCCACTACAGTTGTAAGAGAAATTTGATGAAATTGAGTCCAGAGTTCTCTTTCCGTCCTACTGAAGCGCTGTGAAATGACGACTGATGCGCCTAAAATGGCCGACCGTCTTCTTCAGAGACAAACGGGGCGGACTTTCCTTGGCGTGATGTCACTGACTTGACGTCCTTAAAATGCGTCTCACGGACACCGTCGAAGCTAACAGCCAAAAATGAGCCCTTCATTTTGACTAGTAGACCTTTGCTTGTATTGCATTGTATGTTTTAAACACTGTAAATTTTACATGTATTGATTAATTCAGCGATTCTTTCGCGGACTACAATTGCTCCTCATGCAACACTTTGAGAGTCACTGCACTAGCCTATCAATGTCTGTCAGGGAAGGATGGTTAGGATGGTTTTACTATAATTTCACCTCCAATGTGCTTTATAGAGTGGAGTACAATTACACTTGTCTCGTTATATACCCTGCCTGTAAATATCCTCATCACGTGTTATTTGCTCCATAATAATTAATTACACAGCTTCTTCCCTCTAGCCATTAACTCCCTAAACAGTCACTGACTTATACTCCACCGCACCAGACACTTTAAAGCGCTCAAGGACATCTGCATAATTGCACACTTTTTGTACAACAAATACTGCTACTGGTCACTTTAAAATGGTTCAATGATTTTCTGCACCAACTGTACAACCGTTATAGTATTGTATTCTACCACTGATCATTTTAGCTCTGCTTAATACTTTGCACTTTGTCTCACAGTTGTCACTGGGTGGTACTACTGCACTACGGTTCACTACATTACGAAATGTCCTTCCATACTTATTTGTCATGTCCGTGTTTATGATGATACAAATGCAGCGTGTTATACCGGAGTCAAATTCCTTGTGTGTTCTGCATACTTGGCCAATAAAGATGATTCTGATTCTGATTTTTAAAAAATCCGAGATATGTTTATTTACTGTATTTTGTTAGGTTTTTATCCAGTAATGTAAAGGCAGGAAAATGGAGATGTATATCATCTTTGGTTCTACTTAGGACTTGTTTCTCCCTCATCCCTCTTCTTTTTAAGCAGCGTTGAATGTGATATGATGCACATCATACTCGAAACATTCAAGACATGTTATGGTTCTCTTCCTTTCAAATAATGCTCCCAGTCTTTATCTTTATGCAAAGCCTTGTGGACAGCCCCAATATGTTTTGACGCATTATTAAAAGAGAACATTATTATTTGAGTAGCATCTTATCAACATTTGAGGTGTTTATTTATGAATTTATAGTATCGAATTTATATCGTTCTGAAGAAACACTTAAAATGGTCGTAAGTCTAACCTGAGGGCAAAATATTGGCAGATAAACAATGAGTTAACTTACAATTTAATGTATGATTAAAGATGAATAATTTATTGGGGTGAATTACGTTCACAATTAGATCAATGTAAAAATAAAGTTATTAGAAATTACAAAAACAAAAAAACAACATAACGAAACGACGTCTAATTTGTTACAATGGCGTCATCAAACAGCGACCCTTCAGCGGGACTATCGCGGCTTTTGAAACAATCGGTGGTGTTGCTTCATTGAACAATTACTTTTGAAGCTGTTTCTCCTTTCCCCCCTCGAGAAGTCTTAACATGATCGATATGATCGAAAAGGAGGACTCGGTCATCACCGAGGAAGAGGCGGCTCAGTACGACCGCCAGATCCGGCTTTGGGGCTTGGATGCCCAGAAGAGGTAGGTTAGCCTGTCATGCTAATACTATTCGTGCCAGTGTTGCCATAATTTGACACATTATTGTACATTTAAACGATCGAATATACAATTGATGTCATTAATGTGCACTTTGCTTGCAGACTGCGTGGCTCCCGGGTTCTTGTGGCAGGTTTGGGTGGCCTGGGGGCAGAGGTGGCCAAGAATTTAATCTTGGCTGGAGTGAAAGGACTCACCTTACTGGATCATGAGAAGGTAAACTGCCAGAATCTAACGAATATATCACATCATTTTAAACTTTTATAGTATTTTAATGAACATAGCACACGTAAACATTGCATAAATAAATGCTACTGTTGTTCCCAGTGGTTATATTTGATGTGTTTGTCTCACCAGGTGACAGAGGAGTCGTGTCGCGCTCAGTTCCTGGTCCCGGTGACAGAGCACGGCCGGAATCGAGCCCGGGCGTCCCTGGAGCGTGCGCAGAACCTCAACCCCATGGTGGAGGTGCTCGCCGACACGGACAGAATAGAAGACAAACCCGACACTTTCTTCTTGCAGTTCAATGCAGTGAGTGCGCATTATGTAGTTGGGTTTATAGTAAAACAGTTTGAAATCAAAACTACTGGTTGGATGGATAGATAGTAATTTAGAGTTTTAGCAAAATGCGGCATCTTTTTTTTCCCTG
The DNA here is from genome assembly GCA_018466805.1 of Hippocampus abdominalis. Classification (NCBI taxonomy): domain Eukaryota; kingdom Metazoa; phylum Chordata; class Actinopteri; order Syngnathiformes; family Syngnathidae; genus Hippocampus; species Hippocampus abdominalis. Next base: position 8,711,085 of record CM031703.1, read on the forward strand.
AAACAAATAAATGTTCTTTTAAACCCCAGATGGACACTGATAATTTTGTTGAACGACATTCATGCTAGCTGTCAACCAATAATTGCATCATTATTCAGGACGTTGCTAAGACGTCATTGATTGCTAGAAGAATTGGTTCTGTTGGAGGGCAACTACCAAACTTCTTTTTTTGAATGCAGGTTTGTCTCACGGGCTGCTCCAAAGACGTAATGGTGCGCATCGACCAGCTGTGTTCGCAGCACAACATTCTGGTCTTCTGCGGAGATGTCCATGGTTACTACGGTTACATGTTCTGCAACCTAGGGCCTGAACACAACTACGTGGAGTGAGTTTGAACATGAAATCCGTCAAGCCAGGTTCACTCGGCTATAGGCTTTGCTTTGTTGTTCAGGGAGAAACCCAAAGTGGTGAAGAAGTCCTCAGGAGACTCGAATGATGGTCCTGACGCCAAGAAGGTCAAAGTGGACCCCAATGAGACCACTATGGTGAAAAAGGTTAGAGCAAACCACCTGTTTTTTAAAAATGTATTTGACATTTGTAAACACAAACAAAAATGACATTAATCCAACTTGTTTTAATCACAAACGTATAACCTTAGTCTGACTTTGTTTTAAATGTAAAAAAAATAATCTGCCCCTCTAATTATTTTTGCTGAACATAGCTATTCCACTAATATTTTCTAACTTATCTTTTACATTACATTCATCAAAGTGTTTTTGCAGTGAAACCAACATTTTCTGCTAACCTTAAAAACATTACTTTAACCGGTAGCATGTTCGTATTGAGTTTGAATGAATTCACCAAGTGTCTGATCATGACGACGTATTGTTTCAACCAGACATCCAAGTTCTGCAGGCTGAAGGAGGCTCTGGATGTGGACTGGACCAGCGACAAGGCCAAAGCCGCCCTCAAGCGCACGCCCGTTGACTACTTCCTGCTTCACGGTACTCACCTTTCAGTGTTTTATGATGGGATAAGTGACACAAGACATCAGAGTACATTTTTGTTTTGAAAAGTTTGACTCTTCGTCGCATTTAAATATTTCATTGAAATTACAATCAACTGTCCCTAGTGCTGCTGAAGTTCCGCACGGACAAGGGCCGAGATCCCGACCCACAATGCTTTGCAGAGGACAGCCAGTTGCTGAGCCAGATCCGCCAGGATGTCCTGGACAATTTGGGGGTGGCCAGCGAGCTACTCAACGATGACTTTATCAGGTAAGGTTCTGAGTTACGAGGCAGAGGCTGCATCCTGTTCGTTAGTACCCACCGTATCCTGGCGTGTCCTCCTCAGTTTCTGCTTCTCAGAGATGTCACCAGTGTGCGCAGTTGTGGGAGGAGTACTCGGACAAGAAATTGTCAAGGTAAGCACGCGTATGTACGCACAGATCTGGTATTTAATGCGAAACTAACCGTAACCCGAGACCCTAAATCTACACAGACATCCTAAACAAGTCCGAGTCCCAAACAAACTTGAACCACCCCAAATCCTAAATTAACACTACCCACTAAGATAACTCCAGACTAGCCCAAACCACTCAATGTGTTTGTTGTTGTTGTCCAGGCTCTGTCCCAGAGAGACGCTCCACATCGCAATTTCTTTTTCTTCGATGGTCGAAAAGGAAACGGCATGGTGGACTATTTTGGACCAAACTGAGTGTGTGCAGACAGCTCGCTCTACCATCTATCCAGCTCACATCCAATAGTATTTGTTTATTTATGGCATCGCTCACCATTTTCATGACTTTTGACATGTTCTTACATTTGGTAATAAAGAATGCTTCAGAAAAGCATCCTTCCTGTTTCTGTATTTCCATATTTGTTGAAATGATTGTGAAAATACTTTCCTTGATCGGTTAGTTACTTAATTAGCAGGACCAGTGGAAAACTTAGAAATGCTAGAAACGGAGGGTTTCAGTTACATCTCTTGCTTTTGTTTTGATGAAAACCACAGATACCTATGGGTGAAAAACAAGCACTTTATGGAACTGTGTCTTTTAATATCACTCAGTTTCAAAACCTTTTGAGGGGAGTGTCATAAAACAAACACAAACAAAGACTTTCTGCAATTAATTTTATTATATTAAGTAGTAAAAAAGCAGTCTGCATCTCAGTAAATTAGAATACTGTGAATCCCCACATACTCAGTACTGCAATCTGATCATCATTCGCTGAAAAACTCACCTACAGTATTTGCTTTTTTTTTGTGCGAAGACCAAAGCTATATATAATGAAAATGTCTTGCTTTACCACCATCTTGTGACATTATTAGGCAGAAAAACCTTTTTGAGTGGGCAGGACTTAGCTCCTATCCCTGTGCAGGGGGGGGGGGGGGGGGGGGGCTGCATTGTATGGCAGAAAACAAATAGTTCAATTCAAAAAGCGGAAGTCATATACATTACACTGTCAAGGAATCATTTCTATATTTTCTATAGCAATTATTAGGCTCACGTGTGAGCTGAAGCTGATCCTAGCTGACTTCAGGCAAAAAGGCAGAGTGCACTCTTTACTGCCAGCCAATCACAAGGCACAATTGTGACAACTAACCAATCACACCTCTGGAAAATTTTGATTCGTCAATGAACCTAACCCGCATGTGTTTGGAATACACGAGCAAAAAATTGGCCAAACAACATATCTCAAGGCATCATAGTAGACTATATAATTTTGTCACATTTTTGTCTGGTGGCATGCCAGAGATTTTCCTTTTGTAAAATAAATGCCATGGCTCAACGGTTGGGGAAACACAGTCCGAATTTACTGAAATGCGTCCGTTTATATAAACCAGTGAGTCATAATTTTTTGTGTATTAATGGAATTCTTACAGCAGACGACATAGTTGAGGTTCTCAAGCGTGTTCCTGAACCAGCGGGAAACGCTCACAAAGAGTTAACAAGCAATTGTGCTAAATGGCTGAAATGCAGTGATGCTGCTTAGTTAGCGTTTGGTCATATTCATCATCAACAGGCACCCGAGGACTTTGCTCACTTCAATGTGAAGTTCAGCAGGATCAAATGATACCACAACCCCCGACAGCGACTCACTTGCGTCTGCTGAAAATGCTCTTTTTTCCTGAGTTCCTGTCCGTAGCACTGAGGCCAATGAGGAGCCGAGCTTTTTCGTCTTCCTCCTGCTGCTGCTGCAGGCCTGAGTCTGCCTTGCCGTCCAACGTCTTCCCGCGCGGGTCGGCGCCACCGGCTGCCGGTTTCAGGCGCAGCTTCTCCTTGATCATCTGAGACGGAGGGAGAAGATCAGGACGCGTTGAAAAATTCACTAGGAGCACTAAAATAACATCTAATTAGATCTGAATCATTTTCCTTAGTGGTGTGCCGTGAATCTTTTTTCGATGTGGAATATGTGCCTTGGTCTAATAAAGGTTGGTAAGCAACGTGTTAATTTCTTGCGTCAGTGTCTTGCTCTAGGTTGCCACCAACTCGTTAAGCAGCCAGCCATATGCCCACTAGTTATGATGTAATGTTTTAACGTTGTTACTGGTTTTATTCTAGTAGGTTGCTATTCCCTGTTTTTGTTGTCCGTTTTTTGTTTTCCCCCAACAAAAGGACTTTGTGGATCTAGACTGCTGCTGTATGATTTGCATGCTTTTTAGCTAGTTGGCCAGCGGCATACCTGTGCAACCAGAGCCTTGCGGCTGTCTCTCTTCACGGCCATGGCAAAGTCCAACCACGTCCAGGTGTTGTTGTGGTACTCCAAGCATGGCAGCACCAGGTTGAGGTCCTTCCAGTCCACGCTGCTTTTTTCTCCCTGAAGAAGATAATCAGTGACATTGGCTCACACACGTTTTGTTTGTTGGTGTAAAAACGGCTTGGAAACAAGGAGCCTTAAAGAGACAGGGGCATAGACTGTCAAGTCTAACAACTAGGGTGGGAAATTGACAAATTAATTCTGCCATACAATTTATTTTAATGATAATTTTCAAATACATTTTTCAGCAACGACCAAAACGTAGGTAGTTGTCAGTTTCATATGGCTCTTTCGTTAATTGAATTGAATTTAGTTACCGATAATTTATAACTTGCAATGTAGGGAGTTGTATTTTATTTTGAAGTTACATTTTCGATTTCAGAGTGACTGCCCTCATTCAGAAATAAATGAAAGGCTAATCTTTAAAATTATCTGACATTGGTTTAATAGAAACTTTACATGTTAAAAGCACTAATGGTATCAGATACTGAGTATCAGGTATGTGAGTACTCAAGGGTTGAATCCTCGTACTTAATTGGTATGAAAAAAAGTGGTATCGAAGATCACTAGCAATCAGTTTCACACAATCGCTAAACTCTAAACCTACGTCAAGCCAAAACAAGTCACCTTATAGCTGACACAGAGAGGCACTTGAGGAATCTTGATGTAAATAAAGGAGTTGTTCATGGCCGCTCGCTCTTTCATCTTGTCAATGTCATCAACAGGATGCTGGTGAGGGAAAAGAAGAGAGCACTCGTTTGAGGTTAATCCAGGCATTGTCAATTACAAACCAAATTCCAGTTGGTTGGGATGTTTACACATTGTCAGTTTTTGATGAGGTGCCCGTCTGAGGGATCAAAGGTCACGGACATTCAATGTTGGTTTTCAGCCTTGCCGCTTACAGGCAGCAATTCAGGGAAGCTCCTTTCATCCCCAATCATGGTTTCCAGTTAGCCCGTTCACTTGAGGGACGTTCCAAACAGGTGTCTGATCAGCATTCCTCAAATTTCTCCGTCTTTTTTGTCACTTATCCGAGCTTTTTTGGAACATATTGCAATCATAGAATTCTAAGCTAATAATTATTTGTTAAAAACGCTGAGCAGTTTGAACATTAAATATCATGTCTTTGTAGTGTATTCAATTAAACATAAAATGAACATGATTTGCAAATGATTGTACTCTGTTTTTATTTATGTTAAACATAATGCCCCAATTTTATTGGAATGGGTTTGTAAAAGTATCAATACCTCAAGGGGTTTTCTGAACGACCTCCTAACGCCGGCACTGCGGTTAATCCCCTGAGCAACGCCTTTACCGGGGCCCATAGCACCCATGGTATCTTCGGAAGACTGACGATTCTTCACGGGAATACCTGCCATGTGGACGGTAGAGATAAAACAAATGAATGAATGGAAATCTTAGATTATCACAATCCAAAAGATATTTATCGTATTATCGTGATAATACAAAAGGAGAAAGAAATGTGACAAAAAAGTTTTAGCTGTGTATTTTGTTTACATTATCCCCATTACATAATCCCCAAAAATACAAAAGTGGTAAACCAATGTTATTTTTAGTATAAAGAGGCGTTGCTGGACTATTTGCACAATTCGAGCATTACAGTAATTTCAGTCTGTCCTGGCATTAGCATAAAAACTGTGAGTTTTTGTTGTTGTTTTTTTTAAACAACACATCGGACTACTATGGAAACAGTGGTTTATGAACAGCTTTAAAATAATTGACAAAAATTCAATTCGATGCATGTAAAACCTTCCCTTCACTACAGGAATGAGTGGACACAGACTTTGGTTGTGGTTTCCTCCCTAGAAACCGCCTTCTTGTTGATATGAAAATACAAAACACACAAGACACAAACGTAAAAAACAAACCTGTGGTGACCAGTCGGAACTTGTCCTCTTCGTCGGCCACCTCCTCTTCCTCGACGTTCCTCCCAGGGAAGAAGAATCCCATCATTCTCTTGAAGAAGTGGTACATGAGCTGGATGGTGAGAGGCACCACGTTCACCTAGAAAATACGGGAGTGTTTTCATTGTCAATGTGGCGGATGAAACGATGATGACGTTTGTGACTTTCTTCACCTCAAAGTGCTCCTTGACAGAGATCCCACCCACTGGGGGCCGCACCTTGCTGAAAATACGCAAGGCGAACTGACGTCCTGATTGACAGGCGCTCTGAGGGCGAAGCACCACCTATTGGAAGAAGAGGTGTCATGAAAAAAAAAAAAATACTGTACAGTATACCTTTGCCGGTATTCATTCTAGGCCATTCTAACTGTGCTTGAGCCGATGTGACACGTAAAGTCTGGTACATTTGGTCACTGTGAGTGGTCAGATCCATTATTTTTTATCAGTTATTCATGATATTGGCCACCTTGCATGATTTAAATACAATGACTTAAAATAACCTACAGGGTTAAAAAAAAAAAAAAAATCAATTGACTGATCAAACAGATGGCACAATGTGCATGTCACGAAATCAATTAAGGCTCTCCTTCCCAATTATGATAAGCGTAACCTAGCAGGATAGAAATAAACAGAAGTACTAGAAATAATCTATAGTCAAAATAAAAGCTCCCGCCATGGCACATGAATGTGTGCAATGTATGTGTCAGGATTAATGATAACCGCTAACTGTGCAGAATAGTAATAAATACAATAAGTAGAAATAATTCAGAGTAAAAAATAAGTTCAAACATGGGCAAAGACTTAAATGAAGCAGTCACTCCTTTTGACAAGTACTCATGACAACTGCCAACTTGCACAATAGGAATAAATGGAAACCTACCACCCACAAAAATTCAAGATCTGTCAAATAACGTGCTCTGTCACGCACGAGCAGATGCAATGTAAGATTAGATTAATGCGACTGCGACCTCTCGCCAGTTATTCAGGATAACCTTCACCTTGCACAACAGAAATTAACATCCAGAGTATAAAACAAACAAACAAACAAAAAAAAAGTCTATGTGTGGGCCTATGTACATTTGACGAAAATGTGCATCTCTAGTTCTTTGATACTCGCTACCAAATAAACGATGACTAGAATCCAGGAATAGCCATGTGCGAATGTGTTCGGAACACACATTAAAATGAGTGAGGCAGGATGATGATTCTTGTGCATGCAGCACTCAAGTCTCAGTGGACGATGTCATAAGGACAAACAAGATGGTATCAATCAACACAGGCTAACAGCGATGTGCATACATACCCTCACACGCTGCACGTGGGGAAACCAGGCAGCGAATATAAAGACAACGCATTGGCTTTAACAAGGTAATAAATTCCTCTGGTGATAAAATACAGAAGTTGTCAAACATTTTGGTTCCAGGGACTACTTATATGGGAGGAATTTTTCCAAGGCCCCTCTCATAATTCTACCTACTGAATTAAAAAAAATGCCTAATTTCAAGAAAAAAAGTAAAGAGACATAATTTAGAATAGGAAAAAAAAAGTGTAAATTTTACAAGAAAATTTTTTTGTCTGGATAAAAATAATCATAAAGAAATTAGGTTGTGTCTTTCTAAGATAGTCAGAATTTTCAAGTCATGTTTTAACAAATGAATTAATACAACTTTATTCTTGTAATATTACACATTTGTCCAGCAAAACAGAAACATGTCATTAAGAAAAATACCCCTTTTGTTTCAGGAAAAATATAGAACTTTGCTCCTGTAATAATAGATGTTTATAAATAACAACAACATTATTGCAAAGAGCTGATGCTAAAGTTTGCATACGCTGGGCGTCTGGCTACCCCCAGTTTGAGAACCACTTCTTATAATGACGATTTAATGGACATGACAGATGTTACCTTGTAGGCAGCATTGGGCAGCAGGTTGTTCATGGTGAACCAGCCCAACTCCAGCAAATGCTCTGCTGTGTCGTCAGACTTGTTGAGCTGTGTGGTGAGAAAACGAGTAAATTGCAGTAGACCAGATGAAAGACCAGCATTGTTTTCCCTAGGCCTGGCGATGAATTGGTTCTATTTCTTAATTTGAGTTTATTTGTCATAACGATTTATTTGTTAGTGTTAAGAGTCAATGTGGCCAGTTTAGGGATTTGGCGGCTCTATTGAGTGACTTTCCCGAGAGCTGTAGTGACATAAACTTCATATACACATATACAGTACATTCATAAAATGCGTGTTGAATTCCTGTTAAACAGACAACATAAGTAGATTGTTTTCCGTGTTACAAAAGAGACTGGTGGAAGACAATCATGGCAATGCGTCACTATGTCACCAAAGTAAATCTGCCTTTTTAAAAAATGTTTTTTAAAGCTCCGTAATATTAAATGTTACGGCCGTATTGTCGCAGCGTTAAGTGATTTCCAAAACAAAAGACAAACAATTCACAACAGTTGGCAGCCCTGCGGCATTTATATGTTGCAAAAGCAGTGATTAATCAACATTTTGGAAACTTTTGCTCCGGGGTATATTTTGGAAGAAAACTCATAAAAAACAGTTTGAAAGATTGTTTGCTATCATGAGAAATAAAACATATCCCAAGTAAAAAGCAAAACTTGTTTTGAATACTGTCATTGTAAAGAATGTCATTCTTAAGAAGAAAAAAAAAAATCCCCAAAATTCCAAGATTTTACTTTAAGGTGCCCTGGTTGTCCCTCACCTTACTATACATGAACCTCTGCAGCTCCAGCTCAGCAATACCCAACTGGCCATCCTCTTCGGTCAGACACCAGCGCGCCTGAGCGAAGTAGATCTCCGTTCTCCTCGCCACGCTCACGTCCTCAGGAGGCTTCCGAAGCTCCAGCTTGTTGGCCCGCTGCAATTGGAAGTCCTTAAAGCACCTGAGAAGGAATGAGATGTTAAGCACATGTGGCCCACTTGTAATACTTTGCCCTGATTTAGAACCCACAAACACTGAATCAGCACAGATGTGGTACGGACCTGATGAGGATGTTGAGCTCCTCGCTCTTCATCTGCATGTCATTCTTCTCCTGGTTGAGTTGGTTCTGCAGCTGCGTGTTGATCTCGTTCAGTTCGTCAATAGTGAGCTCATCAGGTTGTGCCTAAGGTTTGGTGACCGGCAAAGAAAGGTTAGGACAGGGTTGGGGTTAGATGCATGGATATCTTAGAAGAATTGACACTATTTTGTGTGGTTTTTTTATTTTTTATTGTAAATGAGAAAAAACTCATGACAGATAATGCTATTTGCTATCCTACATTCCAAATCTTAAAAAATATTGTCAACATTTATATTGTATCCATTTTGGGCACTTTGCGTGTCTAGTGTCTAGAAAAGCGGCATATCAATCTGATGCTTTATTATCATATTTATTATTATCATCATCACTATCATTATTATTATTTGGACAACTTAACTTTTGTTTTTGTCCACCGGATGGTGCCACCCAAATACTGGCAGCAACATTCTCATCTTTTACTGTTTTCTGTGAAGGGTACCTTGCTACTGAATTGATAAGTACAGTGTGTGTCAATAATGATGTTGGATATTTTTATCCATTTTATTTTGTCAAAAATCCGTTAGCACCTTTGTAAAGTGAGCATGCAAAACGCACCTTGATGTTGGAGTAAATCTGCTTTTCCAGGCGTCTTATCTGCGCCAGGTGCTGCCTAACTGCCTCCTGGAGATGAAGGATGCTACTGCGCTGCTCCTCGGGGTTACTGGAGATCTCCAACTGGAAACGAACACGCTGCTTTTTCTCGCTGTGCTCCTGCACAGGTGGAAGGCAAAAAAACCACCGTCATCCGCCAAAAAAAACACATGTAAGTATAGGCAGCTGCTCTTGTATTGCCCCACCTTGCGTCTGGGTTCCACATGGAGCAAGAGGTTGTTCACAATGTCCAGGATCATGGCATACTGAACAGGGTTGGTGGATATCTCCAGGTCATGGTGAATGAGCGTGAAAGTGTCCACAGCCCCTGGGAAATGAGTACGATCATCAGCAAATTGATTCTGAAAATGCAGAATCTGTATGGGAAGCAGACATACCGGCCTGTTTCTTCAGCAGGTCTTCCTTCTCGTGGTGGTTTCTCAGCTCAGGGGGTTTAATCTGTGTGGCGAGCTCCGGGTTGATATCGTGGCTGTAACTGATGTAGTGCATTCGGCAGCTGCAGCGGGAGATAATGCGCTGGACCTGCTGGGCCTCGTTCACTTGCGCGGGCTGGTTCCAGTCTGAATGCAAATACAACTTTGAAGTCGGTTTAGATGCTTCTCAAAAAACAAAAAAAAAACAAAAAGAAATTGGGTACTCAGCATTATAAGATTTAAAGGCCATCTTAATTTGATGAATTGTACAATTTTTTTTTCTGCATAACTTACTTCTTTTCTCTAATAAGGAGCTTTATATGTCTCAAATAAGGAGCAGTGTATGCGTGTCTGTCACCAGTTTTACCTGTAGTGGTGCAAACCATTCCACCCACGGCCTGGCCACTCTCCATTAGCTCCAGCACCGAGTCAATATTCCGCTGCCGGTGCTCCTCAATGTTTTTCACCTAAATAGAAAGTCACAGTTGAAGGTGCATAATCCGTTTATGTCTTCCGGGTGTGATTGTCATCACACGCAGGACATTTGGTCAGGCTGTAAACTTTGTAGTGTTTAGTAGCAGGTCATCAAACTTCGGTGCCACACCCAAACACAATGACATTTACAGTATTTAACGTCTCCCATCTGTCGAGTGCACGTGGTCTTTATCGACTGCTTTAAATCTCTACGAGTAGTCGATCATTACAAGACCCCTGCAAAATAGCCCAAATTACCCTAAAATAGTCTGCTAAATGGCTGAGGTCTTATGTCTTTTCAGGGATGGCATGTTGAGACTTTTTTTTGTTTATCTACTCATGTCTGTCATATTTTGCTGTTAAGTGAAACTGGCTTCTGGCACTGAGTCTCCCCAAAAATCCAGGTAGTGCTAACGAGAGTAATCAAACTTAGCTGCCATGCTCTGCCCACATGCAATGATGAAAATTAAAATTCCGAGGTTTCAATTTGACAGGAATCTGACAAAATCTCAAGGAGTTGCCAGTCTTCGAAGCACCTCAGAAAATGACCAAAGTACACAACATTGAAGGGAACGCTTCGAGCTAAATTGGCCAACTTCCTATGTCTCACTACCTAGCGAGAGTTTAGCCCACCTCCAGCCACAGCTGCCTGTCCTCCTGCTCCGATGGATTGGGCTCCATGGTAGCAAAGTACTGCATGCCATCCAGCAGGCAGGTCCAGGTGGTCTTCTGCTTCAGGGTGTCGTTGTACCAGGCCGGATGATGCTCACACTGCAGCAGCTGGGCCTTGGCCGCAGACACCAGTACACAGCCGGCCGTCTCTGTCCCACGGAGCATCATCTGTGTATGGAGCAAGACTCTTAAACCACAGACAAATTGTGGCTAATTTATTCAGGGCCTGATTTACTGAAGGTCTGTGCATGCAAAAACGAGCACATACTTGACTGCTCACAAAACAGATGTGGAGATCGATCAACTAACTGGGCGTACCCAGGTTTGCATCGGCTAAACGGGCAACTTGCAGCGCAATTTATTTTTCACATGCTTGGAATAGTGCATACAAATTCGATTGACTTAGCACATATGATTTATAAACCTTTTGATGAACTGCGATGGCTGATTTTGCATCTTCAAATACTACCTGAAAGGCATGCATAAACCAGCATGCAGTTGTGCATGGGCACAGGCAAAATGAAATGCCAGAAACAAAAATTACGTGATGTTGCATATCAGATCAGGCCCTCAGAGTGGTCATGCAGCTAGTTTACCTGGCAGTTGACCAGCTCAATAAACCAGTTTCGGTTGTAAACATCATCAGTCTGACATGCTGCGATGCCACACAGCTGATCACTGACACCCGAGTCCTCTTCGGAAAAGACCACAAACTTGTCTGTTTCTTCAATCAGCTTCTGGAGCATTGATGCTCCTACAGAGAAAAGGAGCAACGGGGACAGGCATTATAGCAACTTTTCCAAACACTGTGGATTATTTCCAGTTGTCATGCTTATTTCTATTGTGCACAGTGGAGGTTATAAAAGCAAAAGTGCTGGATGGAGTGTTTGCATGAATGATATGATAGGTGACTTGATGATTTAATTGGAGTTCACTTTTGTGGACTCTTTGCATGCAGCATGTTTGGTGTAAGGAAAAATAGTGATCGTGAAATGATATGGCAAGTAAATGTCGTTTTCCCTAGTTATTATAGTGTTATGTATGGCCTAATCTTTTTAAATACGCAAAAGCGCAGTCCTCACCCTCATGTGGACTTTTCTCAGCTCGGGTTAGTGTGGGCACAACAGGTATAACAGGGGCTATGGTGGGCGAGTAGCTTGAAGGCGAGCGCTTCAGCTTCTTGGCCTGTAGCTGCGTGTCAATGCGCAGGCCCTTCAGTGCCTCTGTGGAGAGGTTTCTCTTCAGGACCGAGGCCTTTTTGTAACCATCGTACAGCCCGAATGCTATATTCCTGTTTGTGGTGGTCCAGGAGGCGCGCAAGTCAACTAGGCGCAGCTTGTGAGTGTATGAAGCGTTGGTCTCATCCTTTGGATTCACTTCCTGGCAAGAACAAAACAACATAATACGCAGAGGACCACAGCTGCGTGTAAACATGCCTGCTTGTAAATGTACAGTGTTACCTCTTCCACGCGGTTGCTCTGTCGCTGGTAACTCAGGGAGGACAGGCTGAGCAGGTGGGTCTTGTTCACCTGAGCGTTGATCTGGTGGTCGGCCGTCTCATCCCATGTGGAGGCCATGAGGTGCACAGTCACCTGTGACAGCTCACTCACCATTTGAGTCACGTTCCATTCCGAGATCAGCCTCCTCATCACAGTGCCAGCTGTTTCAGCAGACATGTATTTTGTATGTAAGAAGAGAGGGAAAAAAAAAAGTTACGAGCTGCAGCATCTATCTGACATCTCTCCTTACATGCCTGCATGTGTGTGATCTGGTTCTCTGTGTGGTGTGCATTATATGTCTACAACAGAATTTAAGTTGAATTTTCCTTTGAGGGATTCCAACCAGTAAAATACATTATTTGTTGGTGTTAAGATATGTTAATAAAACACACAACACATACACCCCACATATACAAATACCCTGTGGAATTAATCTCTGAGCCCCTCGAGTGAAGACGTGGCCTTTGTTACACTCCACTTGGATACCTCTTTGCTGGGCAAAGGATGCCCAATAATGAACCTGAAGGAGACACAAATGGAGAGAGAAGATTCAGTTGACAAGAACGACAACTTGAAAAACTGTTTTCTATAAAGGAAAACTATTATTCTCTGGAGTCTTAATTCAATGTTACATGAAACAATACAGTACAGTATAGCCCAATGATAAACAATTATGGCACACTTTACCCTAATGCTTAGTCATGGGCAGAGAAACTGAGGGTGGTGACAGGATTATGTAAAATATCCCCACAGTTATGCCCCAATTCAGCAAAATTCAGACATGCTCTCTCAGGCATATTTTTGGAAATACAGTTGCATCTTAAAATATAAGTTTTTGCGCACAAGGGAAAGCAAAAAAATAAAATAAAAAAATCATCTAAACAACGGTACGTAATTTTGAAAAACTCAAATTGGAACGAATTGGGGCATTTACATGGAATTCGTGTCCCTACTTACAACATTTTCTACTTCAGAAATTTCTTCCAGAACCAATTAATTTCGTAAGTAGATGTACCACTGTATTATATTTTAAAACCAACTCAACTTTACTGATTCCAAAATGTAAAATGTTATATAGGTTTTATTTTTATATACTAACTTGCCTTATTAACAGAATAAGATTTCTTTTTCTGCATTAAAACATCAATGAAAACAAACTCTTCATACAGTGATTCATATCTGAATAATATTCAACATTCTCTTTTGTGGAATACAATTAAAAAAATATACACACAAAAGTATTAATCTTGTAAAATTAACTATTATTAACTTAACTAATTTAAAGTTAATTATATATATTAAATTGACTTATGTCGTTATGATGTGTGGTCAGCTTCGATGTCAACTAGCACCGATCAATACGTCGAATAAATACATGTATTAGTGCACCCCAACTGCCTACATAATGCAATGAGGACAGGCTATACACATACTTGTAATTGTGGGAAAGCAGCCGTGTAGGACATCTGCTTGTAATGCTGACCCAGCTTCTTACGCACAGGCCTGAGGCTGTGAAAGAGCTTTCCTCTGCATATGGGTCGGGACACGCTGGTCCAGGTGGCCCAGAAGTTCTGCATCCAGCGCAGAGTGCTACTGTACAGCAAGATTCTTGGCTGGGATGATTCTGGTAAAAAAAAAGAAAATTGCGAAACAGAAGGATAGTTTTAATGTGGAACTAACACATGTAAGCATGCATGCACGCTCACTCTTACCAGAGCCACATTGCTGGTTAAGGTCCATGGTGATCGACAGGTTGAGATTTTCTGAGCGAAATGCCCTGTAGGAGTCGTGAGGCTGTCCCGAGGTCACACTCGCAATGTTCTCGGCAGAGCAAAGTGTAACGGCATGGTGATCATGAGGGTTACCATGGCAGAGCCACTGCAGATCAAGCGTCATACATAAATTGGGAAGGTGCAGAAAGCAGATGTCGTCGTACCTAAGATGGAAACAAGAAAGTTCTAGTGAACCCCAGTGGTGCATTCGCATTCCTACTGAAACACTGTAAAACAGACAATGACACTCTCACACACAAAGGTATCATGTCAAAGCCAAATGCAGAACAGAGCTTCAGACTTCTTGGATGCAGGATTAGCTTCTCATAACAAGCACACACTGAAATGTTCGTCTAAGTTGGCAGCATGGCAGTGGGGTTGCCCGTGAGTGGCAATGTGCCTGCTGCATGAATCACATGAACAGACCTGCTACAGGAATAGACAAAGTGAAATTTGGTGGTTTGATGAAGAAGTGCTGCCGCACTCACCACCAGTAAAACAGAATCAAACCTTTATGGACGGGCTATGGATAAATTATCAAAGGAAACATGGCTTCATTAGCAGTCTAAATATGGTGCGGGTATAACAACAACTGCTCTGCAGTAGGACTCAAGAATCTCCAAGGACGCCATAAAAAGGGCCTCGGGTTGTTGCACTTTTTTTTTTACAGTCATTTAAGGGGCGGGAAAAGCAGATAAATAGGTAAATATGGCATCAAATATACTAAATATTGCATCAAAGTTGTTGAATATAGCACCAAAACCACTAAATATAGTATCAAAGTAGCTATGCAACGTCTTTGATCCACTGGTGAAAAGGACACTTTGATTCGCTCCTCCTATTACGGCTTCAAACAACAAAGTGTATGCAGGAAAGTGGTTAAGATTGCACAATTGTCTGTGTTTCATGTGTTGTCTTGTATTATTTTGTCTTTTTTTTGGTCAACTTTTCTTTTGATGGCGGCGCGGACACCTGCAGCGGCTCCTCTTGTTTTATGTTGAGGGGGAAGAAATTTCATCTGTGCTGTATGTTACACATACGTACAGCACATTTGACAATAAAGTTGTATTCAATTCAAACACCGACTCGGCTTCACTTTGTTGCAATGTTCCGGCACTGTGCTCAGCATTTGAATGAGCAAAGACCCTCTCTCCACCTATCCCCTAAAACTGAGTGATTTGAATAAAATACCATGGAAGTGTTTAAAAAAAAAATCCCTGATGATCTTATGTCTATGTTTACTATACGTTGAGACTGACTCAAACTAAACATACTCACTTTGATGCCGTCCTGACATTGACATTCAAATCTCCTTTGAAAACAAACTGGCCAGGGTTCCAGTCAAAGTTGAGCTTGCTCCATTCCCAGTGCAAATTCTCTGTGGTGTTGTACGGATCCTGTACCAATACAAAGTTCTCATATTAGAACGGGTGAAAGGACAGTAGGACTAACATTTTGTTCAACGTACTGTTATGTTTTTCAGGAACAGCAATTTATTATGTTACTAGGTCAATTTAATCATTATATGAAAATGCCAGAAACAGATAATCATTATTAATTTTATTAAGATTAATAACTATTTCAATCTGCATCTAGGACTACTTTTTGTGTTCTTCATCTAGCACAAATCATGCTTCAATGAGGATAATTCACTCATTATTCATAAACAGTGCAGGTGAAACCTTTCAAGATGCATGGAAAGACCTATCTTTAAAAGACAAAGTTTTTAAATGCCAGTGCATTTTTTTTCAGTGTATAATATTGATAAACATGAGACATCGCTTTTGTTCAGGGTCAAACTGACCCATGACAGCCTGCAAACTATTAGGATTTATATGAATGTGAAACAATTCTGCTTTCTTATTGTTGTGTGTTGACTTAAGTCAGAACAATTTTTTTTGACACACAACATTATTGTATTTCCTCAAATTATAGTCCCTCCTCTAAAAGATGCCGTCTTTCAGTCAGCTGCTGGAACCTGATCTAGAGTTGAATGAATAAACCCTTCCTGTAAACAGACAACTCTCTCTTCTCCATCAGGGGAACAAAAATGATGTTAAATGTAATTACCTCATTCATCAACATGGCTGTTCAAGCACTGACATTTAAAAGCTAACCGATGAGCTCACTTGGATTGAGTTTCTAATCAAATCGGCATCACCTACCACCAACAGACACCTGAATTAACATTTAAAATCTTGTTATTCAACCGTAATTAGTAGGTGGTTTTACCTCGGTGGCAAGCTGATGCAGGTTGGCCTGGTCAATGTCCATAACCCAGTGTCCGTGTAGCAAGAGGCGACTTTTGTCCCACCAGGTGAGCAGAGGCGATGGGTCCGCCGTCATTTTGGTGAGCAGGTCAACCGACTGGCCGATCAGGGTCCACGCCGGGTCCCAACATGGCCCCCAGACGATGGTGTAGAGGCAAATGTTGGCTGCAGACAAACAGTAGTCAGTCAACAGCAGATCCAGGCTTCTGTATAGCAAGGTACACTCAGTGATTTCAATTATCTTACTAGACCAAGCAAATGATGGATCTGGACACACCTCAAACTTCAGGATAATGACTCTTACACACCACAACAAAGAACAATCTCTTATGATCATGTTTTAGAGACATCTGACAGTCTTAACTTTGACCGCAGGGGAGGGAAAATGTTGAAATTTGCCTCGATTGCTGTTATGTGTGTACTTGACCCAAGCAAGCCACAATATAAAGGACATTGTGAAAGCACATGAACTCACATTTGAAGTCGTAGTAGAACTTGAGGGGTGGCATATTCCTGTGCACCGTCACATCTCCCCACGGCAGGCCTAGCGAAAACGTTTCTTTGCGGTGAGCCCTGGCCTGTCCGTCCTGCTCTGTCCCGACCAGGCGCCCCGACAGTGACCAGTCGCGTATCTCAAACAGGTAGCGGGGGTAGTCCCGAATTCTCACTGGATAAACACAAAAAAGGTGAGCTGTGAGGGCAGGAAGTCAGTGGTTGTTTGTTGGAATAAAAATTATCCAAGGTGGAAAGTAACGAACAGCAAATTCTTTACTCAAGTAATTTTTTTCCAACTCTTTAGTTGAGAATGTCGTTTTCTGGTAACTATTTATTCTTACCCCCTACGTTTGAAAACAAATAACTTAACATTCTATTCCATATTTGTCAAAATAGTTGTTTTCTGCTTTTTCAAAAAAAAAAAAAAAAAGACAGTAAAATCAACAAGTGATTTCGGAATCTGTACTTCAACTTTCACTTGAACAAAAAAGCTGAATTCTACAGTCAACACAATTTTTAATCACAGGCCTCTGGACTTCGAAAGTAAAAAGTGTGCGTATTTTCGACACCTCTGGAAACTAACCCAAAAAGGAAGCCAGTTTGAACTTGAAAGCGCGGCACCACTGGACAACCAAGTGGAGCCCCTCTCTGGGGAAAGGGCTGATCCTGTCGATGTCTTTCAGCTGCTCTCTCACCCGCTCCGGGCCGTGAAGCGACTTGTCAGCCAGGACAACCAGCTCCAAGTCGGACACTGTCCACGTCAGCAGCGATTTCCTCATGGGCGTGTTGGCATAGAGGCGCCGTGAGCGCTGAATGTAGATCTCGATGTGTTTCTTCTCAAGCGAGCTGTACAGCTCCTCAATCTTCCTGGCAGGCAGAAGTTCGCCGTGCTGCTTCCGTAGGTCGGCCACCTTCTTGTCCAGCAGCTGCAGACGCTTGGCGCTTTCTTTGCTCTCGTCCTTCATGAGCTCGTAGTTGTCACGTAGCTTGATCTCAAAGATGTCGTCCAGGAAGATGAAGGAAAACTGGCTGATTTTGAAGATGAGGTCTGGAGGAGGGCACTGGTGAACAGAGGAGCTTGGGCAGGGCGGGCGGTGTAGGGTCTTCAACCACTTCTGCACGCTGATAGCCCTGTCGAAGGTGTCGGAGAAGTTGTACTGGTAGGGGAACTCCACGGAGAGGAACGGGCAGGTGAAAACCCAGACACGGTTGTGAGGCGTGGTGAAGGAGGTAAAGCCATTCCTGTGCAGTTGCATCTCCGGTAGCTCTTCGTGCGTTTCAACATCCAAGCCTTTGAAGGAGAGGATATCATGGCCGTCGAAGTTAAACGCCAGAGCGGGTGTGCGAACGTGCAGTGAGCCGGTGTGCTTGGAGAGGGACAGTGCTTCGGCGTGGAGGAGGATGTAGTTGTGCTCGCCCACGTGCGCCGTCGCGCGAGCAGTTCCCAGTTCTAGCAGCACACTCAGATCTCTTTGATCCCTTTTGTCTGGGCTGATTGCGCACTCGGCTTCTCGTTCACGACAGAGTATGTGCCAGCAATCCAGGGCTTCCATCGTGTGCTGATACAAAAACATGTGGTTTGTTGGCGTCCATACCACGGCCAAATTATCCTCACACTGGACCTGTTTGGAAAAACACTTGTTACCACTTACAGTATATGTACGATGGTATACCTTCAAGAACACATTAGGCATTTTTCTCAGCCATCTATGTATTTTCTACATCGATTGTCCTCATTAGTGTCACAAGTTGTTGAATCGTAGCTGACTTTGGGCAAGAGGCGTGATACAACCTGGCCTAGTTGCCAAACTAACCTAATTGTCTATTTACATTTTATTGTTGAAAACGTATTTAATCTACAATGTCTCAGAGGACAAATAAGTCGGAAAGAAAGAAATATAGGCCTCTACCTGCAGTGTATGGGTGCTGACGTGGTAACAGAGTGCCATGGCGGTGAGTCTGCCGATGGTCTCGGCAACCTGCGAGGAAGGACAGCATGTCTCGGTGTTCTCTGTGAGTGTCTTGATGGCGGAGAAGCCAACGCCCTGCAGAGACACCTTGGAGCTCTCGGCCGAACTCATCACTCGGACAGCATCCATTCGCAAAGACAGAGCTCCTAAATTGACATGGAATAGGCTTAATTCAAAGGCGAAATACACATTTAAGACCGTTTCAAATCAAACCTGCCTGCTAGATTCGAGACTGTGAAAACGTTAACGTCCTCCAAATGGAAGTCCAGTTTGAATAGCAGAGGTGAGAATGAGGGGGGTTGTCCCGTGTAAGAAGTAGCGGGAGACAGCGAGGGCTCATCTGACAGCCTTACTCCATCTGGAGTGCAGATGACAGAGAGCAGACGAGACAAACACAGCGCGCAGGTCTCCGACAACTCTACTTGGAGTCCCTTCAGGCTGGACTCCACACTCAAAGATGGAGTGCTGCCTCTCAACTCATTGCAGGCTCGATTCCAACTCCCCTTGATTGACAGGACAGTTATCCTTAATTCAGCACTTGAATAAATGCATTATGACGTGATTTTCTTGAATTTTTCTTACCTGAAGATCAAGGGAATCAAGAACGAGTGCTTCACCCCACACATGTTTGCCGGGAGGATGTGGGGCTTGCTGGATATGAGAGCCCTGGCCCACTCGCCACCAGAAGCTGTCCAGGTTTAACGAGGCCCGTTGGTGCACGTTGCGGGACTTCGGGTTGCCTTGGTCCACCTTTAAGTCCAAAAGATGCTGTAATTCTGCACAAACAAAAGGCGGAAATAACAAGATCAATGTAAGGATAGCAGAATGTTTGACTAAAATGGTGGACCAAGTCCACATTCAATAGAAAAACTAAATAAGATCATAAAATAAATGTATTTTCAATGTTAGGAGTAAATTATTAATTATAAAACAAAAACAAAATACATATACACATACACTCACATTTTTTACTTCACAATAAATAGTCAGTAAATAAACATCCATCCATTTTCTAATTCGCTTATCCTCACAAGTTTGACAAGGATTAGGAAACTGCTTGCATCCCACAAATCAATTTGTCACCAGCATGATCAACTCATTCTTAAAGATCAATTTTTGATAATTGATGGCTTATACAGTATTAGTGACAATGCAGTAGGAACATAAAAATCAAGCAATGGGAAAAAAAATACAGTAGAACCCCATAGAGTCACCATTTGGTGAATTCATCTACTGTATTCGCTGATGTATTTTTTTTACCTATCCTCTGTTAATGTATCCACCGTTTTTCGTTGGACCCTCGCTTCCTGTTTTTATGTTGAGCAAATATTTGCAACGTTGCTACTTGCATAAAAGGTCAAATGTCCCCCATTTTTTGCATTACAGCCGCAACACGCCATGACATTAAGACTGTCCCACCTGCGCTGGCTGAGAGGAAACCGAGGGTAAAGGGCGTGGTGTCTCCAAGCTGTACGGACACATTAAGGTTGGACGCGGAGGAGGAAATCATCACGGGGGCATCCAGATGGGGAAGGCGCCTGAGGAAGACAAGGGTGGGCAAAAAATCTAATAGACTACACACGATAGACAGAATGATGCGGATGTGGATGAAACAAACAAACAAAACAAAAAAGATGGATTATCATCACCATGGAAAAGAAATATTTTCCTCCTGTGTATTACCACTTGCCTTTTTCGACGTGACGCCTTCTTGTGCATCAGTTGTGCCCATGGAAGAAGATTGAGCCAGTGGAAGAACTCCTGGTGACGATAATGGACGATGCAAGTATTCACAGCAAAGGAGCCAGAAACGTCCATGGATGTGACCTAAAAGCAAAGAACCACAGGTTTCAAATCTTTCTAGGCTTTCCTCACACAACAAAGAAAAACTTCCTTGCCTGCAGGGATGTTTTGAGTGTGTTTACACAGACAATTCTTTGCCTGCTTTGTGACAGAAGAAGTCCATCTGCCAAAAAAACCTGAATGTTACTAGTTGATCTCTTTGCACATCATGCGAAGCCCAGCTATGCACTGACCCTCCAGAATGAGCCCCAGGCTACTCTGCGGAAAGCTCAGCTCGGGGGTGAAGCTCTTCAAAGGAAGCTGCTCACTGTCACGAGTGTAGCAAAGCTTTAACGACTTCAGCGTCCAGTTCAGGTGTCTGCACAAGTGAAAGAGTTCGGGTGGTAAGAGTCAAGAATACCAGGTTCTGGCCAGAATACAAAATCAAAGCTCACTTTTTCTGACTGTGCATGGACAAGGTGACATTTGTGTTGTCAAACTCCATGTTGGCTTTGTGTGGGATGATGCTGTGGAATTGTTCAACATCTTCTGTTTGGATGAATTCGGTGCCCATACACTCTGAACAACACAAAAAAAAACCATTAAACATGACCGCTCCTATCACCAGTTATTCATGATAACCGCCACCTTATGTAATAGAAATCACCTAGAATTAACCTCATTCGTTCAATGGAATAACTAATAACTTACCTTGCATTTGCTCACCAGACGTGTCTTCATTCGTCACCAGCACAGAGCTGAGGAAGAGGCCCTCATGAAGCTCAGCCAGCAGTGTTCCGACACGGAGCGACAGCAAGCCAGGTCTCATCTCAGGGAGAGTCACATCGCCCGACAGCAGCAGGTTGAATGCCACCTCTGCCAGACAAATGTCCTGCAAAATGGACACCACATTAGTCATGCTGATTTAGAATTCAGCATGTACTGGGAAACTCACCAGCTGGCTGCTTTTGAGAACTTTGCTGCTTAATTGTCCCACTGAGAAGTCCCACGCTAGCCTGTAATGAGCAACATGTTGGTTCACAAAAAGTAATTAAGACAACGGTGTGATCAGAAAGCAGTTAGCTATACCTCTTACTGTGGGGGTCTAGCAGCAACGTGATGCACGTGACGGTCATGTGCCACAGCGACTCGGAGAGTGCCATGTTAAGAACCATCACATTGACCGAGCTGATGTGAAACGACAACAGCTGCAAGAACAGTGTGGAAAGTGAGTCGCTTTTTTGAGCCACTTAAATCATCTGCATGGTACTCATTAAAATTGCACACATTCAGGTGAAATTACAAGCTGAACTTAAAAAGCACTACAGTATAACCTTGAACTTAAAGGTCAAGCGTGAAGTAAACTTGGCCAACCATCTTTTCAGTCATATTTGGGGCTAAAATTATTTCAAGCATATTTTCGTTTTTTTTTTTTTTAACACAACCCATAGACCCATGGCAACGCACTTAACAATAAAAATGCTTTTGTTTGGCAATCTCCGGCATCATTTACAGAATGCCGAGTCACCAGTCAGGCATTGTAATGCATTGTTGATTGACCTGTTAAGTGCTCTTTGCCATTGTTATCGAATCATTCAGTGAAATGCCTCGGCGCTGTGTGGCAATGCACTGCTCACATTCAGACAAACAAACAGTTTGTCTGAATGTGAAAATAATAGGGCACATAAGTAGACCAAAATATTGCAATGATACAGTTTCGTTCTCGCACAATTTGACACCGGTGTCGACAAGCATTCTTTGTTACATGCACTTCGAAGACCTCTGTTTTCCCTCCCGGATTTGCAAAAAAAGTAGGCGTGATAATCAATGAATAGCTCTGGCTGTTGTTTATGAAAGCATTTGATTCAAAGTGTTATACGTGTACATGGATGTAATCCTGTTCGAAAACATTCAAACGTTATGAGTGCATGGATGGAATCCTCTGTCATGGATGGATGGGTTCTATTGTATTCTGATACATACTTGTGATAGGAAGCGAAGTGTTGTAGCACTGATGGAAACCTTGCTCGTTTTCTTCCCATGGCTCGTCCTCTTCGTCAGTGGCCCGAGAGGCACTTGAAGGTCAAAGCGAACTCTTGTCTCGCCCACGCATAATGCCAAGTATTTACTTAAAAAAACAAACCAAAAAAAAGCATCACGAACACACACTCCAAAATACACAAATGCTTGTACTTTTGCAATTATTTTACCAATTTCTATTCTGTTTAACTGGTGAGAGGAGCAATCAGAGGCCAAATACAGGTACATTGAGGACATGCAGGTGACCAATCGGTACATTATTGCAACTTTTTTAACTCTAGGTGACTTAGAGTGGTTCTATCCATTTCTATTGCGCAAAGTTGCAGTTATAATGAAAAACTGTGAAACTCATCATCGTAACTGCACAGTGCGTTGTGTCCTGGCATGTGCCTGTGAGTGCCGGTGGTTGAAGCGTAGCGTCGCTATTGTGCAATGATGATTTTCTGATGAATAACGTCTCAGAGGGGCTATCACATTAATCACATGAAAAATGCATTGCACGAGCTCATGTGCCCGTGCATGCTGTGGAGTTTTATTTAACTCTCTGAATGATTTGCAGTGTTTGTAGTCATTCGATTCATTTCTATTGTGTAAGGTGCCCGTTATCAATAATAACACAAGGAAGGATCCTCCGAGTATGAGTATGCCGAAAGAACCACAACATATTGTAAATATATTCAATCAAAATGCAGAATTTGTTTACTCACGGTAAATTCTGGTTCACAAGTTTGCTTGAAATCCATATTCGGTCAATTTCCTGTCATGAAGGAATAACTGTTAGGGACACATTGTGCAGGTGTAACCTGTACTTATCATTTGAGGAACATGGGAATGGCTGCAGTTTTGTTCCACGAACACAATGTGTCACTTTTAGGGCCACATTGTGCAGGTGTTCCCTGTACTTATATTTTGAGGGACATGAGAGTGGCTGCAGTTATGTTCCACGTAGACAGTGTGTCACTTACCACAGTGTGCAGTGGGTGAAAGTGGATACTGACTCCTTTGACTGAGAACAGCCCCACTGATTTGATCGTCAAGTCTGCATTCAGCTTTGTCTGGAAGAGTCGCACTGCCAGAGTGTTGACCAGCCATCTTAGATGGGAAGGGAAAGTAAGACACAATTACAACCATGACAGCCAGTTAGTTGGATGCTCCTAAATTGAACAACACTTACCGGAATATGATGCATGACAAGACAATGGCAAGAAACAGGATTATGAGGAAGGAAATGAGCAGGAAAGACATGACGTCTCAAGCTGTGTAGACATGGAGCTATTTTCCCAGATTCTGTCATGGAAAGAGAGACATAACGGTACTCTTAACTTGACATCTCTTACTTTCAATATATTAAGAAAGGTATGACGCAAAAACACACGCACGCAGTTACGGATTAAATTGTCAAACGAAATATGTGCTTACTTATTAACCCTGCAAACTACTACTTTCTGACAGAAGTGAATAATTGAGTGTGTACAAAAACAGTGCAACGCAGAATAGCATCAAGCTAACAATTCGCGAACATTTCTAACGTGCCTGTGAAATATGACAGTACACATTAGTTAGTCAGATAATAACGTAAGGGTTTAGTTACGCCAAAACTTGAGCGCCTCGTCATCAAAGTGTAAAAAAAAATCTGCAGGAAATCTGTGCTAGCAGGCTAATGCTATGGCTAGTGCTGTTAGCTTCCACTCGGAGAGAGGAATCAACTTTCTTCCAGTGTATAGAGGCTGTCTTTGATTTATCTGTCCAAAGTTTACAAACTCACCTGGCCTGGCATTTTTACGGCGTCAATGGGCTACCTGTGGCACCGCAAAGCGGAGCGGTGACAGCTGACATTTTAGCCCGCAGCGAGCGTCAACACTCCGCCCCTCTCGGCTCCAGAAGAGACGTTGTGGAGCATACAATTATATATACAGTACTATATTTGTAACTTAACATGTACTTTCCCTTCGTCGAAATGACTAATAATTGTCTTGACACAAAAATACAGCTTTCACAAATTTAGAAGTTAAGGTTGGTTTGGTGATCAATAATTGGAATTATAAAAAAATGAATTGCTGATAATTTCTAAATGTCTTATATATTTGAACAATTAGTTGACACATATGGAATCAAGTGGCAAATGTGCAAGTCTCAACTAAAAGTTTCGGGTCTTCAAGCAAGTCAAGTTACGGGTTAACTCGTGTCAAATCAAATCAAGTCTATTGGGAAGCCAACTTACTTTATGAATGCAGTTCAGTAATGAGTTTTTGTCAAGTCACAAGTCTTCAAAACTGTGATTCGAATCCAAGTCGCAATGGCATGTGTCGTCATCTCTGTGATCAACTCAAGTCGGTATCCATTGCAGCTTTGTCACCTTGGAAGGGGGATTCTCCCATCAGCAGCCCTTTCTCAAGGTTTCTCATTTTCTCTAGATGTTTTCCTTGCCCTCCTGGGGGTTAAGATCAGAGGTGTAGTTCATATTTGTCAGGTGTGGGCATGTGAAGACCTTAGACCTTTTGTGATTTGGGACAACATAACTTTGACATGAATATCTGGTATTTGGCAACTATTCCACCATCATCATGAGCTAAAGACGGAACCCCTAAGGCAGGAGTATCAAACTCCTTTTTGTCGCAGGCCAGATTATAGTTACCGGTTCCCTTGGAAGGCCGTTATGACTGTGAAACCACAAAAGGAAGTCAATAATAAAGGTTTTTTCAACTATAGTTTAAGTTACTGTCATGAGGGTTTTGGTAACAAGAAAACGTACACTACCTCTCTTATATTACATACGAAAATTTTAAATTTTGTTCAAAACTTTAACAAGCATCATGGAAGTCAACATACTGTATTTGATTTGCTTTCGCGGGCCACATCAAATGATGTGGCAGGCCAGATCTGGCCCCCGGGCCTTGCGTTTGACACCTGTGCCCTAAGGTGACACGGAGGGGAAAAAAACCTCACCTCAGGGAGCTCCATGGCTTCCACTGCTGCTGTTACGTGATACAGTATAGAAAAACAATATAGTATAATACGAACAATTCGCTTGTGTGTGTGTGTGTGTGTGTCTAAAAAGGCCTCCAATTCTGGAATGACCCTTGTAACACAGGAAACGTGGTGCCAAATCATTGCTTTCTATTATTACAAATCAAACAAAAGTAACAATATGATTTATTGTTGTGTTTATTATTTTACTTTATGTTGACTGTTTTTTAAAGCGCTTTGTTACAGCTGCAGCTGTTGTGAAAGCGCGATATAAATCAGGATGTATTGTATTCGTGGATCTATACAATACAATAAGAACAGTATATTCCATACTCAGTGCAATGCATGTTGTATTTTAGACCCACATCCTTCACTTTTGTAGTTGTCCATCTAATTTCATAGCACAGCATGACATAAAAATGAAGAGTTTTGTCCTTAAGTGCTATACAATTGAAAGTGTAGGGACCTCATGATCAGACTTTGCATTAAAGTGCTATGAAAGTTGAGTTTTTCCAGACTGCGTCGTTCAATTCATGCAGCCGCTTTCTGTTTGTTGTGCTTGGCAAACCACTCGTTGCTTTTGTCATCAGCCATTCCCTGAAAAATAAGAAAAAGAAGACTGTAAGCATTATATGTATTTTTTTTCCACACTTATTAGCGCACTTCATTCTGGGCAAAAACGGTTGTTGCAATACAGGTCGTAACAGTGTGATAAATATTTTTGTGTCATTCAATGCCAATGACAAGATTTTCACAAGTGTTTTTCTTTTCTTTCAGCAGTTATGAGGCAAAATTGCCTGATTTGTGGTGGCATGGTTAGAAGCGTTAAGTTAGAGGTCTGTGGTCACTGAAACATGTTTTACGTCATTGTGATACTGTTTGTCCTAATGCTTACAAATGAAATGCAGTAGAATCACTGACCTTATCAAGGAGCTCATTTCCTTTGGGGTCCACCATGGAAAGCTGTCGAAAAGCTTCATCACCCACAAAGCAAATTTCATGACCATCCTAAAAGGGGGGGGGGGGGGGGGGGGAACAACCAAAGATACATTATTTTTAAATCCGAGATTCTTTGACATGATTATGTTTTTCAACTTTGTATGATTTAAAAATTTGATTCAATGGACATTAACCGCTTCTTTTCAGCACTCACTATCTAAGGACTCACGTATACAAAAAACCCCCCCACAATACACCCAAGAAACTTCGGGACAAAAACACAATACACTTTCAAATAACCAACAAACTTGTAAGTCGGGGTAAATGAAGTTACCACTGAATATATATATTTTTTAAAGAGTTAATTATGTGTATTTTTCTAACGTACTTACTGGGTCAGCTAGAATCACCACCTCCACAGTGGCTTTTCCTGGGGTATCCAAGCTCACTAAGGGTGTGAGAATTTTCTGATTCTCCTTTTTCATCAAGGCCTCCAGGTTAGGAAGCTATGGAAATCGGCGTCAAATTAATATTGAAGGAAGTCATGATCCCAGTGAATAGAATTTGGCCAGACACACTCGTACCCACTGTAATGACCAATGCACAACTTTGACAAGTCTCATGCGTATAGATGAGAAAAGGTTTTGAATACCTGTCCACTGAAGTGACCGCTACGCAACAAAAAGCCTTTAATTCATAAGTCACTCACACATTAAATAATACCAATAAAAAATGTATATGTTACTTGATCCCGAGGGCATGAAAAGGCAATCCTTCCAAATGCTGTTCCATGGTTTACAGGCCCATTGATGTCTTGCAGCTCCAGTTTACACTATACACACAAACATATATGGATGGCAATAAATGTTGGAATCTTTTGAGATTAAAGTTCAAATTCAGAGAAAAAAAAAGTCTTATATTGAAAGTGAATTTCCGTCACCTGTTAAAATGTATTTTAGTTATATTCACCCAAAAAGACTACCGGTATATATTTGATAGAATTTGACATTGATATTTTCATAGTATATAGTACGACTGTTGTTTCTGGAATACTGTATTATGAAATAATAATGACTTTAATCTAATATGCCATTTTCTTGTCTTAAATGCTTCTTTTCCTCAACTTTATTCCTTTAATAATACACAAATCTTCCCGACGAATGAATATGGCTATTAAAAAAAAATCTTCATACTATGCCTTTTTTTTCTTTCAAAAATGACTTTGGTATATGCTCAAAAAGTTCATGTTTGATTGCAATATTATGTTTATTCCTTTGAAAAATATTACTTTCACCTGGAAAATTTACAACCTTATTCTAATAATATGTCTTTAAAAAAACCTTATTCTAGAAAAAAATACAAATTACTCTGTGATCTCATCAAACACATCTATGAGTTACCTGTGTGTCTCCAAATCCCAGCAGCACTGTTTTCTTGTCATCATCCTTTTCAATAACCGTCATTCCCAACAATTTTGACCAGTAATGAGTGGACTTTGGGAGGTCCGATACTCCAAGGCAAACCTTCTGCACGGGATCTGGAGTAAAGATATCATCATGGCAACAATGGAGAGAAAAAGAAGAAAAGACTCCCTGTTACAAAAGAAACCTTTGACACTCACCTGTTGAGGGCTGTTCTTTGTCTACCAGGTAGAAGGAATACCCTCCTGGAGCCTGCGTCAGGTAAAAGTTGTCCCCCACTTGAGTGAGGGGCCAGCCCAAACGTTTGGCATTGCTGACGGCCTGGCTTGAATGAATGGTGAGCCCCTCCAAAACGAAAATGCCAGCGGTAACAATAACAATAACAACAACAACAACAACAAATCTCGATTCGATAGCCACTTCAGACCGTTTAGTCCAAAGATGTCTTCAAACCTACCAAAAAATCATTTCCAAGTTGATACTCAGCCACCCCATAATTGTAGGTCAGCTCAGCAACAAAATGATTGTCCTCTGGACCAAAACCAACCATAGTCTTGCTCCATTTGCCATCGTATGGACTGTGTGAAGAGTGTATTTTTTAAAACTTTATAATGTGCAGAAAGTTAAGGGTGTAACTCACCCATTGCATGTTGCCTTGCAGCCTTCGACAAACTCCTCGTGACGCAAAACCTGCAATTCACATTTGAGGACACTTAGTTGTGAAACACGTCCATTGTCCACATTAATTGGGGATGATGAAAAAGAAGGGAAAAAAACCCACCTTCATGCCCAAAACATCTCGGTAAAATGTCGCCGTTTTGGCTCGGTCGCCAACTTTAAAAACGAAATGTAGCGCTCGTCTCATGTTCTTTTTAGAAAGGCGTTGTCGTTGTTTTTTTTATTTTATTATGATTATCTGTGTCACGTGATTGAGACTGAACTTCCGCGTTGATCGATTTCTCTGCCTTCTATTAGCTGCAAGCAAAGCGCCAACACGACATTTTCTTAGTGACAACAGGTAATAATAGTACATGTTGGATCGAGAGAAACTGTTGTACAGTAAAATAGCAATAGATCACTACTAAAGGACATAACTTTTATAAAATACAGCAGAAACGTAGGCTCGTTTCGGTTAAAATGTCAAGCTCTCGCGATACTTCAGTTATCCATACAAAACAGGTAGAGGGCGCTGTAAAGTAGAGAAAAGAGGGGTTATTTAATTGTGGTACTACATACCTTTGAGAAAATTTAATAATTTGATAAAGTGGTGATCAAATATTACATCGTGCACACAATGATGTCGAACACTACGTAAAACTCATGCCAGACTTAAGATGGCGCTATAGGCTGGCAGTGATAACATTCAAAAAGAGAAGAAGACAAGGAAACATGGCTACCTACATGAGTTGCCTCTTCTCCTTGGAACGAGCTGTTTTCTCTCCACGGGGGAATATTTTCAGCGTGGAAACTAAACGATACGTGCGCGGAC
Organism: Hippocampus abdominalis; assembly: GCA_018466805.1. Taxonomy (NCBI): domain Eukaryota; kingdom Metazoa; phylum Chordata; class Actinopteri; order Syngnathiformes; family Syngnathidae; genus Hippocampus; species Hippocampus abdominalis. The sequence goes on from CM031703.1 coordinate 8,740,603, forward strand.
TGAGAAGAAGGCCCGTCAGGGTGATATTTCCAGAAAATGAACCAAATAGAGGAGACGTAAAGCTGCCAATTTCGGAGGAGAGAAAGGTGGTAAGAGTTCCATTGAGAGCAGAGCAGAACCCTGAAGACAGAGGTGGTGTGAAGAAGAGCAGGAATGGCGAGTTATTACCGCCAAAAAAGGCTCATGTGGGTGGAAAAAGTGATCAACTTGATGGAATCCGCTTTGAGAGGGCTTCACCCGGGGATAAGAGCCTGGCGTGAGTGTTGTTCGCACACCCACGCTGCCTCTCTCGGCATGCTTCATTTTTCTGACAAATGGTTAATAAAATAGCTCCCGGTATTATTACAATATGATGTCAAAATTAAGTTCGATTTTTATTTTCAGAAGAGTTCAATCAATTGAATTTTCGTTTTGATATTTCGTTTTAAGGGGATTATTGTAATGTGAAAGCAAAATATATTGCACAAGTGATGCATTGGGAATGTTTTTTTAAGTCTACGTGTAAAACAACGGCAAAAACGTGTAAAAAAAAAATCCTAATTACATTTTTTTCACAGGTACTGGAATTTACATTGCAGATCTAGTTCTTTAGTGGGCATCTACATTAAACATGCATAATCGGAAAAGTAGTTACCATTTTCTAACATTTGTAATTGAGACAGCCTGATTTAATAAAATATATAATTAAAATAAAAATGATTACGGTAATGCCTTATAGAACTATTAAGACCAGAGTCATGTCGTTTGCCTTGCAGGAGGTTGGTGAGCGTGGCCCGTTCCAGAACGTTTCGGGAGCACCAAGGCAAGGTCCTGCTGGAGGGTCGTCGTCTGATATGCGACGCTTTGAACGCGGGTGCTGTTCCTCAAACCATCTTTTTCAGCACCCTTGAGCGCTTACGGGAACTTCCTTTGGACAAGCTAAAGAGGGCCACGCTGTTGAAAGTCAAGTTTGAAGACATCAAATTGTGGTCTGACATGGTGGCTCCGCAGGGAGTCATAAGTGAGAGTGGCTTTTACGGTAAATGTTACAGGGGTTAAACTTTTTTTTTTAAAACAACTTGTTAAAAAAAATAAAATAAAAAAATGTTAGGGTAACTCTACAAACAATATGGACTTGTTTTTTTCCCCCCAATGTGGCTCTAATACTAAGTATTGTATTGTTATTGACTTAGTTTTTGTTTGTGTGCGCAGGTATATTTTCTCGTCCTGACGCATCTCGACTGAGCTTTGCTGCCAGCAAACACTCTGTGCCTCTGTCACTCATATGCGACAATATCAGAGACCCGGGCAACTTGGGCACCATGCTGAGATGCGCTGCCGCCGCCGGCTGCCACCAAGTACTGCTCACTAAAGGTAATACTAGAAGTATGAACATTTTAATTGTTTTATGAAATAACGGTTTCTCGCCATCTCCAGGCTGCGTTGACATGTGGGAGCCCAAAGTTCTGCGAGCGGCGATGGGCGCCCACTTCCACCTTCCCATTCATTCTAGTTTGAAGTGGGAGGAGGTGGAGCATCATCTCCCCGAGCACGTCGGTGTTCATGTGGCTGACAGCCAACAAAACCAGGAAGTGAACTCCTCTCACAAACCCAGCGATTTTGGCTGGGTCAGCACGACTCATGCTCACCGTGACGTCCACTTCGAGGAATCTGACTCCGACGAAGAAGAGCTCTCCCTGCCCAGAGTGGACGCTGCGCCGTACCATGACGACTGGGCGAGGAGACCTGTTGCCTTGGTGGTCGGCGGAGAGACACACGGCCTTAGCGTAGAGGCGCTGGAACTGGCAGAAAAGAGAGCGGGACGCAGGCTGTTCATTCCCATGGTTCCCCACATGGACAGCTTGAACTCGGCCATGGCGGCCAGCATCCTGTTATTTGAGGGCAGGAAGCAACTGTTGACAGCTACGCAAAACTCTGGAAGGAAGTGGACGACCGATACAGGACGACACGTTTCATAATGTTAAGACATTGTGCTGTGTACTCAACTTCCAAATTAAATGTCTCTTATCTCAAACACTTTAGTAATCATTTTTGCTTGAAAACACCAAAATGTCTTCTGTTGATCATTCAAACCTTGTTTGAATCCACTTCACACACAGGGCACAAAGGTAGAGTTTTCCTCCTTTCATAGACGGAGGTACAAAGGGGTGTTTGCGCTGTTGTAAGAGTGAACACAGCCGGCTTGTTTCACAGACAATATCGTTGACTCCACTCATTCACTCTAAAAATTCAGTGTAGGAGAGTTGAACACAATCTCAAACAAAATTCTGCATTCACTTTATTCTTTTTTGTTTTTTTTTTGTTTTCAAAGTTCCATGGTCCAGGCGTGAAAAAGATGTGAGTGACAAGTAGGTCCGCTGGGCTTCGCTAGAATCCAGAAATGCTATTTTAATAATGCCATATGTGGAAAAACAAAATAATCTTTATATATATTAACTGTAGGTGTGATAGAGTCAATGCAAGGCACCACAGGAGATGGAGAGAGTAAAAAAAAAAAAAGTTAAAATAGTAAAAAGTGAAGGATGACGCTGAAGGAGTGCATTAATGATGATTGTGAAGAGTCCCGTTCTTGTCTGTATTTAGACCTCCCCTTTCAGATGGGCTCGGGTTTGAGCTTCTCTGCCAGGAAGTCGCCAACAAACTGCTCCACCACGTCCGGCGTGATCTCTTCTACGTCGCGCACGTATTTGGCCCGTGCCGACATGTCGAGGATGGTGAGTAGCGGCGCTGCCTCTGGCAGATTTGTGTAATCACGCAGAGAGTCACTCATGTCGTCCTGCGGGGACAATGAAGACATTAGGGGCCAGTCATGTCCTGTGGGTGCCAGCGAGGGCATTTGCTGTTTGTCTAACTCCAATATAAGTACAGTATCATGGCGTTATAACCCTGTAAGCAATGAATATTTGAACACAAATAGTGGCGCAACAAGTCACCAGATAATATTATGACTCACGGGGCATATATTCTTTATCCTATGTGGGGAAGGATTAATATTACTGGGCTTTCTGAGGAGTTTAATCCCAACAGCTTGCTTGCCACTGATTAAGTGTGTATGTACGTGTGTGTGTATACGAGTGTATTTTGAACGTCCTCAGACAGGAAGTGAGATGTGAGCGCGATCAGGATGTGAAAATGAAACTTGCTGATTTCACAGGCGACAGAGGTAAAGACAGGAAATTAAACTGAAGGCTTTGAGGATGTAAAATATCTGATTTGGCTTATCAAGGATTCATGTTTAGGGTGCATTCACACCAAGACTTTTCGGCCAACATGGTGATGGGCTGCAGACAGAGCAAATTTCTGCCCCATGTCAGTTTGTTGAGTAAAATACAAACTGGAATCTACAGATTACTTCCCCCACCCACTCAAAATCTACTTCAGCCCCATATTGATCTTTGCACATGTGCGCTAAATGCCATTCAGCCCATGATGGAAGGGATGTATTCTTTTGCTCACCTCTCCGGCCACAAAGAACAGCAGCGGCGTCTCCTCCTCCTTGGCTTTGTACTTAGTCATCAGCTTCTCAGCGATGGGCCGGATCAGCTCCTTGGCCGGCTCCAGTTCGCCTTCATCCTCGGCGTCTGAAGAGAACAACAGATGGTCCGTGTCGTGTTTTGCTATACGGTTTGACCTCGACACACATCAGGATGGTGTTGAATTTAGTCGGTTCCTGCCAAATACTCTTCCTTCTTCAAAAATTTGGAAGACATGTCAATTATGGGTGTACGGAAAATAAATCTCAAGAAGCCATGGGCGGAAGGTTGGCCAATTTTCCCACAAAAATCTAAACCTCTCCAGAACGCATCACTCTATTTTCAAAATTCTTGTCGCATTGTAGTTGGGTTGAAGTGGCCATTCCAGCATTTTGACAGACTCATTATTTTCAAATCCCATCCCATGAAACTAATAACTTTGCCCTTTGTTTGAATTTCAGCCCCCCAAACCAATTTTTTCTTACCAGCATGAAATTAGGTATTTATTATCCATCATGAGTTGACTCCAAAAGTCTGACGACGCCAAGTCTGCAACTAAATAAAAATCGCAGCAAATAAGCCATTTGATTTGAAGCGGCCATTTTTAGGGGTCCTTTAAGGGGTCAATTGTCCTAGATGTTGAGTCTGACTGCTCCCAAATTGGAAATGTATATCTTTGACAGGTGGGCGACAACATACTGTACAGCGAGAGATTTCAATCGATATCGACAATGGCCGCCGACTCACCCACAAAGAGGACGAGGCAGGGTCCCTCGTGGAGTTGCGCAGCGTTGGCCTCGCTGAGCTCCAGCACGGGGCGAGGGTGCCACGGGAAAAGCCGGCATTCCGGGTCGTTCAGCACCTCCACGCGGCCCTGTCGCGTGATCACATGACCCTCGGTGTCCAACAGGATCAGGGTGGGGATACCTGAGGAGCGATAAAGGGGATTAAAAGAGAACAGGATAGGAAATGGATGATTGTCTGGACGCCATACTGTTTTTGTTTTGTTTTGTTTTATTTTGCTGTATGAAGGTTTTGTTTTATTTTCACAACAAAATGTTTTAAGATTTTCGGTTGTGGAAATTGGCGTTACTGCATTTTCACAACAAAGAAATAAGAATTTACTTAACTTTGTCCCTTTTATGGAACCCCAACTTACATTTTTATTTTCAAGTTTTTCTAACTTACATTACTATTTGAGCCCCCAAAATACCGTAATTTCCAGACTATAAGCCGCGACTTTTGTCACACGCTTTCAACTCTGCTGCTTATTTAATGAAGCGGCCTATATAAAGACTTTTTTAACGGCCGCCTGTGTACCGTCTTTCTTTGTAAATATCTCATGTAACAATATGGGCACCTGCGGCTTATAGACAGGTGCGGCTTATGTGTGTACAAAATGTTTTTTTCTTTTAAAAATGTAGTGATGCGGCTTATAATCAGGTGCGGTCTATAGTCCAGAAATTACGGTACTAATTGTGTCTTTGACAGTGTAGATCGTAAAATTAGACCACCCCCAAAGTAGGCATGCTTTTTGCTTTGTTGATTTTATGTCACAGAAGAAGGCAAAGGTCAAGTGTATTTTGGATCCGACCATTTCTATCCTGCTTATCCTCAGTAGGATCGCGGGTGACTGGAGCCTATCCTAGCTGACTTGGGGGGATCGTTTTAGTACCTCCGACTATTCCGCAGTCAACTAGAAAAAACCCCACAAAGTGAAATAAAAAAAAAGGGGGAATGGAACACTCAGTCATGTGCACAACAGACGTGCCGTGTCCTAAAATGACTGTCAATGCAATCACTCCTCTGCAATTCTTTTGCACAACAGAAGTAATCAAATAATCCACGGAGTTGGAAACAGTCGACTCCCTGCCTGCACACATTGTTCCCCGTAGGGCTGCTTGAGGATTTTGTGATCATAATCTGAGCAGCCTTATCAGAAACAGCCATGATGCAGGAGCAACAGCCGGGACGTGTGTCACTGTTCATCTTATGAAAATCTTGTCTGCTCATGTGGACTCGAGGCAGGCTAGAGTAGGTCAAGCAGGTGGGAGTGGCAGATGGGGGGTTGCAGCATTGACATCTCTGTGCATTCCTCACATGCTTTGCATGAAAAACCTCGCAACCCCCCCCTAGCTTCACTTATTTGAGTCAGGGAATGAAGAGGAAGAGTGGGGAGCAAAGTAGCACAAACTGGATGACAGAGCAACTCCAGGAGCTCATAAAAATTCCGAGCTGCAATGAGAGATACAATCCTGACAATTTAGGATGTCAACCGTGAAAATATAAGTGTGGATTCTACAGCAGCTAAGCAATTCAGAAAAGAGCTCCTAAGGCAGAAAAAAAAAAAAGCTGTTACGGATGCAAATTTTCTGACTGTGGATTGTTTAGAGACATTCTGTTTATTTACAGCAGGGGTGTCCAACCTTTCTCATTTGAGGGCCGCATTTATATAAATGCAAGGATGCAAGGGCCACTTCAAAAATTCTTCAACTATAATCCATTAAACACGCTAAAATTAATCAAGCAAGCACATATATTTTGTATTGTAAACATTTTCAAGTTGTTTAAAAAAATGAATGAAAATATTTTAAAAAAACTTGAGGTGCTAGAAAAAAAAGCAAAGATGTATTTCTTTTAAATCAGCACAAAAAAAATACATTTAGGCACACAAAAAGCTATCTCTGACTAAAATGTGGTGCTGCCCAGTTTAATTTATGTCTGTGTGTATGCTCGGTCTATACGGTAAGTGTTGCTGCACCATTTGTGTTACATACCAGTTGTTTAAAGCAACAGTATTGCTGCTTATGTAAGAAAAGTTAAGTGGCTTGGTTAAATACACAACGTACAATTCTAGGTTTTATGTTTACTTTGACAGTAAACTTCAACTGTGAATTCCAATAAACAGCTTCAAGCAAACATGTGGTTCCTTTCCTTAGAAAACTGTTGGACATCTTCTAAACCGCACACAGCACGCTTGGAGGCGGGCAGAATTCACATCATGGTATGAAAAAAAAAAAAAGCACGTAAGTAGGTCAAATTTTCATGTGCAACACAAAGAGAAATTCAACAAAAAAAAACAACAGACCGATCGTTACTCGCCCCCTCCCCAAAAAAACTAACAACAACAAAAATCTCCTAAATTGGGACACCGTGTTTCTATACCGTGCGTCTGAATGCACTACGAGAGGAGCACATTGTCACCTTGAATCCCATACAGCCTGTTGAGTCGCGAGCGTCGAGCCTCGTCTGAATATGGCACCGCCAACCAGGGCATCTCGCTGAAGTACTGCTGGAAAGACTCCTCAGACCTACAGGAAGGATAAATTAGACATGCGTGTCTCTCAAGAAATAGACCTAATCCAGTCCACTGTATAACGGGAGCTTACCTGTCAGCGCTGACGAACACAATTTCAAATTTTTGACCCGACTCTTTGACCGTGCGATACGACTCCACCAACACTCGTGTCAAACTGCGGCACGGTGGACACTAAACGACATCAAAACAGATCATAGATAGACTTTATTATTCATGTGACAAAGCGGTCATTTTTTTTCGAAGACAAAAGCAATGCATTACATGTATGCCATGAGGATGAATAATCTTTTTCCTTGGAGTACTCATATTTATTCAAGAAAAACGTTGTAATCTATTGACAAAAGTTACTTGTTGTTATTTATAATAAAGGAAAAAAAAATTACAAATACAAGCGGCCGAAATGAGTTTTCTCCACAGGGTGTCCGGGCTCTCCCTTAGAAGAAGTGGCTGGGGAGAGGGAAGTCTGGGCTTCCCTGCTCAAGTTGCTGCCCTCGCAACCCGACCCCGGAGAAGCGGTAGAAAATGGATGGATGGGGGAAAAAAAATAGTTGACAACGTTTCACACTAAAGTTGTATATTTTTTTCCAAGAAAAGGTGTGTAATTGTGAAATTTGCTTTGTTTTGTTTTTTTCGAAGAAAGTCCGATTTTAGTCATAATTGTGTTGAGATGATTTTTTTTTAAGTGTTAATAAATGCAAGATTATGAATGATTATTTTACTCTTCTTATATTACTACTACAATATTGTAATATAATGATGTTTTTTTCCCCTTTAAGGCCCTAATACTCAACTGAATGTAGAACCCTTTGCGCCCCCCCCCCCGAAAATGCAATGACATTTTGCACCGCTTGGGGGCGCTTTACGGTTTACGACAGACCCGTTTTCTGCCTTTGCAGTCCTAATGACTTGGTGCTTGGCAATATTGTGGTGCAAAACAATTCTCTTTCTGGTCCATCTCAGTGTCATGCGTGATTGTGGTTTGGTCGAGCCAACCCCTCAATAGAAGCTTTTGGTTTCTGGCAGCTTCAGGGCCAACTGGGACCAGCGTTTGCGCCAGCTCTGGGATGAAAGTACAAAAAAATAAATCATGACTGTACTTTAGTAGCATTTTCAAGTTTCTGTATTTGAGTATTTATTTTCCTGCACATTTCTCACATTTAATCCCCAAATTCGTACATGGGTATGCATACTTTGTTCTCCTTTGCCAAAATAGTCTTGTGACTTTTTTTCAACCTTCGTGGACGATGAAACAATATGACAAAAGACGAAAATAGAAATACAGTCAGCCGTGGCCAAGATCTTTACTTCACGCAAACCTCACTCGTCGCCTCTGAGGCGAGAGTCAATAATGTCACGTCATAAAAGAGGCTCACCCAGTGCGCCGAGAAGTAGACCCCCACATAGTGGCCCTCCAGGGAAGAGCCGTCTGTCGACTGCCTGTTGCTCCTGAGCAGAGGCCCCGCCACTACCTCTGCAAACGGTTTGGGCCCCCAGGGGAACTCCAGGCCTGTGAAGAGGAGAGCGGGAACAATATAAGGCAGGTGTTGTCCAAATACCGGCCTGGAGGTCCATTTGGAGCCTCTGCTGCTAAAGGTTGAATGACAAAAGACTATTTGTAGTCAACTGCTAAATTGAAGTTGATTAAACAATGATGTCATTGGTATTTTTTTTTAGCACAGTTTAGCGATAGCATAGTATTACTTTTTATTTTGAATTTTTTTTTTGTAAAAAGTTGAATAAAAATTTGGCATACTATTTTTACATTTAAAATTTATATTAAAATTACTACTACTACTTGTAGTTTTGCATTTTAAATATGACACAGTTTGATGAAAATCCAGAAGAGCATTTTTAAATTTAAACTTATAAAGACATTTGAATGTTAGAAAATAGACCTTTTTCCTCAGTTCAATGTGACAATCTCACAATTTTTGTCTTTAATTTTGCAAATGTAAAAATCAATTGAATGAAAATCTGGCCCAATTTTTTTTTTTAATGAACTTCCTTCTCCTAATCACGAGTGACTGCAGGTGTAAGTTTGCTCTTTGCCAGTATAAAAACAGCATTTACTGCATTCTATGCTGGGGAAATTAGCGCACATATTGTATTGCAACTTAAGTGTCGACCGATACGCAGAACAACAGGAAAATTCCAAGGAATTTGCTGAAGACCCAAGAAGGACAATTACAGATGTACGCGCCAAGTTGGGGTAAAGTCTTTGGGAGCCTGTTCTAAACAAGTGCAGATTTCAAGAGCATCAATGAAAACAGCTGCACGTAAACAGATTGACCAATGCTCAGAACTGTGGTGAAGTCGAAGGAACTAAGAAGGAGAAATGTAGAATTACAGACATTTTGGAAAAGTCTTTTGGAGAGGGGACATGTTAAAACAAGTGCCGATTCCACGATCATCAGGTGATAGAGTTGCACTTCAGTGGATTTGAGCAATATTCAATACAATGCAAAAGTCTTAGGAACTCCGCAATTGCACATTTCAAAACTGTGCGAAAGCCTTTTGAAGTTATTTGGATATCTGGAAAGTCTGGAAGATGACAAAAAAAAAAAAAAAAGACTATGGAGAGTATTTCAGGATTAATTTAATGAACATGTTTCCATCGCCATCCTAAACTATTTCCTGCCTTTGAAGAAGTTACCACACATTATGTTGAAATCTGTTTAGCGTTTTGAATGAACTTGACATGGGTGTTGTTTTTCGAAACTGTGAGGACAGAACCTAGTTTTTGAAACCGTCGAGGACAATTTTCAGTTTTTGATGAACAGAACAGATGCATTTCATAAGCATCAAAGAGCATCTTCAACGGATTTGTTTGACACCACAAATACTCATAACAATGGGAAAATAGGAACTCTGTGAGGATGTGGATCGAGTTCATGCACCTCTACCACTTTGCCTTTGAAAGACACCTTGAATGGTCACTTCACACCAAAATCACAAAATTTCTGAGCATTTATGACTAGTGGCGCGTTATTGGCTAGTCCTAAAACTTTGAGACCCACGCACATTGACAAAAAATAAAAATTCTCACAAATTAGCATCCATCGGTCTGATAAATATTGCACAAATGTGTTCGCCATCGTGCAAAGTCTGCAGTAGGAGTTTGTGTTTCAAGTTTCAAACCTACATGGTTGAATTCCTGTTTTTCTTTTGGAATTACTTCGAGAGTTTTTGGTGGGAAGACATGCCTACTAAATTTCATGTTGCAAATGAAAACTAGCTTCAGGGCCTGAAATGTCAAATAATTTTATGAATGGAAATTTTATTGGTTTTGTGTTTTGTGACAAGTCATCAAACTTTGCCACCATGGTTCGCTCAAACGCAAACACGCAAACCAAAAACATTTGCCATTAAACATTGTCCATCTATTTACTATGCAAGGTTCAAATTGGACAGCAATCAAACGTAACCTCTCGGGCAGGTTTATCCCTGAAAGACTCCTGGAAATGGACAAATGAAGCCCAAAATTGACACTTTGAACGAAAACCAGCGATTTCCTCTTCGCTGGGGATGGCTTCTTGAGACTTTTTTTGTGGGTCTAATAATGATAAACACACACACCAAATTTGATGTAGCAAAGTCAAAATAACTTTGGGGTTTGAATTGAAAAACAAACCAAAAATAAATATATAAATAAAATAAAGATGCGCGGGCTAAGTTGTTGGACCTGCCACGACACAATGATGAAAACCGAATCTACATTTAGTTTTGTGAATTTTTTTTAGTGCATATGCTTCAAATGCTAGCAATCAAACACATTTTTCAGGGCAAGCTAGTATCCAAAGGACCATTGGAAACAGAAATTGAGCCTAAATTGGCCCCTTCGAGTCAAAATGGTTGACTTCCAGTGTGTTTTCATGCATGGCTTCTGAAGACTTTTTTGAGCCTTCCATGCCAACCAAATTTGATCGAGCTACGTCTGATCAAACTGTCTTGGAGAGTGCCGTCAGTCCATGCAAAACAGAGATATGATGCAGTTCATCCTCTCCTTCCTTCCAGTGCTGATTCACACTTTCACTTCCTTTTCATGGTGTCTTCATTGTTTGCCCCAGGCAGCAGAAAGTGGAGTTATCCGGGGGAGGGCGGGCAGCGGAGGTAATCCTAAATAACGGCCTGTACAGCCGCTCCATAATGGCGGCTTTATGCACGGGGGCTTCATTAGGCAGGAATGACACGTCTGCGGCGCAACAGCCGCTCATTGTGGTCCTGAGGCTAAAAAGGCCACTCGCACACTCTCCATCTTTCACACTGGCTGCAGGCACTCCAGTCAGCCTTTTCAACCATGCGGAGAACGCTCGCCACGATACACCCACATTGGCTAACATGGCAGCTGCTGTCACACGGCGACTTATAATAAACTCATGATGACAAACATACATCGTGTATGGCGAAATGCCAAGAGTTGTCTTCCGAGTTTATTCCTCTTAATGAGGAGCAATAGCACAAAGAATGCAGTGTACAAGGATTTCTGACGAACTCGCCAGCTACAGTCACACTTACTACACTTTAGCTGCCTTGTGGTGACAAACGTTTACTCGAAAACACCAAGAAGCAAAAACATACGTTTCTTTGCATTTTACACCTCGCTAAAAAGGGGTGAGATTTTATAGAGAAAACGCACAGAATGGACGTCAAGGTCTTCTCACGAACTCACGAGTTGCTTTTACACCGATCATGAGAAACAGAAGCAGTGAAGGCAAAAATGAGCCACGTGCTGCTTCACTGAGACATTATTATCCAATTATGCCTGCTTGTGTAAATTTTCACTTTCACATTTCTTTTCCCCAATTGTCATCACTGGTGCACAACACACACGTGCACGCACACATTCACGCACACTGTACATCTTTTATTTCTTTTTAACAACATGTAAAATGTTATTGATTCGTTTTTACATTTGTATTATTTGTTTGTTGTGAGATTATGATTATTTTATGTATATTTTCTGTTTAGTGTCATTTATGTTTGTGTATACGTATATATACACACACACACACACATATACATACAGTATATATATCTATATAGATATATACACACACAGTATATATATATATATATATACACACACACACACATATATATATACACACACACACACACACACACACATATATGTCTTTTAAGTAAACTGATATGAATTAAGTACACAAAATTGGCAATAAATGTGAACAAAAATCCCGTGAAGCAAATAAAAACATGAAACAAGAAAAACAATCCCCTTAAAATAAAAATACATACATAATTTGTAATACAAGTGAATTGTATGTTGTTGTTCTGCAACAGGAGATTTATGTCTTCTCCATCGCCAATTCGTTTGCAAGCACAGTTAATGAATCATGCAACGAGCACCGCAGGGTTGTTCTGGCTTTCATTAGCCAGACCGTAAAAGCTTCCACAAAGAAAAGAAATCCACTCTGGTTCTCCACTATGTCGCCTTCAGCATACAATTCTCTCACATGACTAATCGCTTTTTCGTACACCACTAAAGTTGCGACGGCATGGAATAGAATGTAAATGTTACGTTAATCTTCATACTCAACGAGTGTGACAGAAGTGGCCTAAATAGAAGCCTGAAAAAGAGGGACATGGTGAGGAAAGTGACAACATTTAACAGCTGTGTGCTACACAAAAGCCCCAAAAAGAACGAGAGTGCATGCTACATAGAAGCAAAATGCTACTGTAACAGCAGTGTGCTACACAAAAAATCTTGAAAAAGAAGCACAGAATAAGAAGGTTACAAATGTGACAGGAGTGTGCTTTAATAAAAACTGATAAAGAGGCTCAAAGTGAGAGAGTGACTAAGCGCAATCGCCACATACTACACAAAGCCTGAAAAAGAAGCACAGAAAGTAAAACGTAATGCCTGGAATGTGCATTGCGGAAGCCTGAAAATGAGCAGAAATACGACAGCACTGTGTTGCACCTAAGCCTGAAAAAGAAACACAAAAAGGACAAAAAGAAAAAAGTCAAAGAAACAGGATGAGAAGGTGCCACACAAAAGTTGAAAAAAGAAGCAGAGGGTGCCATTGTGTGTGCTGCACTGAAAATGAAGCACCGAATGGTACAAGTATTTAAAGTATGATAGGAGTGTTTGACCACAAAAAATCTTGAAAAAGAAGCACAGATATGACAAAGCCTGGCAGCAACATGAGACGGCATACAGCACAAAAGTCCAGAAAATCAGCAGCCGTGTGCCAGCATATCAAAAATCAGCAACACAAAAGAAGCTTAAAATGAGAGAAGTGACATAAGCGTGACAGCAGTGTGCCACACAAAAAGCCTTAAGAAGCACAGAGCGACGGCTTGGAAAAAAAAGCTAGCTAAAAACAAAACCTGAAAAATAAGCAGAGAGAAATGAAAGAGTGCCAGTGGCGTGTCACACAGAATCCCGAAAAAGAAGTACAGAGTGACAGTGAAAAAAAAAAGCACAGAAATGACGCAGCCGCACAGCACAAAATTCTAAAAAAGTAGCAGTGGCACTGTACCGTGAATGTGCCATTAAAAAAAAAAATGGAAAAAGATTTTCACAGAATAGTAGAAGTTAGACACATCAAGTCAAAGTTATTTACATAACTCTGAATCACAAAAGAGCCTTGATGGTCTTTATATGCCCACATTTGACAAATTTACTGCAGTATAGCACACAATGGCTGCAAAAACACAACAAATAAAGAGGCACAGAGAGAAATTGATCAAGAGTGACAGCGCTGTGCCACATAAAATCTCGAAAAGAAGCACATAGGGAGGCGGGCGAAAAGTGTGCGACAAAAGCCTGGAAAAGAAGCAAAAGGGAAAAACGACAGCCTGACAGCGGCGAGCGACACACAATCTTGAAAATGATGTACAGTGTGAATGCGCAGTTGGTTCTCCTTTCCTCACACCACGTCATTGTGTCCATTTTGTTTACGCCACCGCGAAGGCTCACCTTTGGGATCATCCCTGACTACCAGCAGACCGTTCCGACACACCACCTTCCCCGTGGCGGCGTCCACGAACACGAGCGACGGGATGCTAGTCACCTTGTACTTGTTCCACAGCTTCATCTACAAACACACCAGAGGGGAGGGGAAAAAAAAGCAATGGCTTTAAGTCTTCCATTTTTAAACATACAGCTCAGCATTTTCCGCGCTGCCCTCAAACCACTCTGACACCCAGGCAGAGAGCGCAGACGATAGCTCTCACGGTGAGAGTCTCTGGAGGAGACGATAAGCGGGAACAATGACATGCGGTATTGATCCACTCCCCCCCCCCCCTACAAACATTGTTTCGTTGAATGCTATTAGAGACAAAGCAATAACGCTTGGTGTCTCCAAAGGGAAAAACAGTGTCACCTGGATACTTTTATCGTCACGTCACTTCTAAAAATGGCTGCTGCAGTAAAGGCCAGAAAAATTTGAACAACTTTTGAGTGCGTAGCACAACTGACAGCAGGTCTATTCGTTCTCTTTCAGTCAGCCGCCGAGAAAATAAAACTTAACTTTATATAGTACATGTAGTGGCTGGCAACCGGTTCAGGGTGTCCCCCGCCTACTGCCCGAAGACAGCTGGGATAGGCTCCACCCCCCCGCAATCCTTTTGAGGATAAAAGCGGTTCAGAAAATGGATGGATTGATTGTAAGTACAGTCAAACTTCGGTTTTCGAACGTCTCGGTTCTCGTCCAATTCGTTTTTCAACCCAAATTTTTTATTGTTTTTATGCCTTGGATGACGAACAAATTTCGGTTCTCTAACAAACTGAGCGCACTTGAATGCACCATTTGACTCCTCTCGCCTTCCTTACACAAGGAAGTGACGCTTCCTCGTGTTGCTTTCCATTGTGAGCAGACATGTTTAGTAAACATTTTTATTTTAAAAAGAGCGTGGTTTCGGTTTTCGAACAATTTCGGTTTTCAAACAGCCTTCTGGAACGGATTATGGACGAAAATCGAGGTTTGACTGTACATGTAGTGGCTGGCAATTGGTTCAGGGTGTCGCCCGCTTCTGCCGAAGACAGCTGGGATAGGCTCCACCCCCCCGTGACCCTTGTGAGGATAAAAGCGGTTCAGAAAATGGATGGATGGATTGTAAGTATATTTATCAATAAATAAATAAATGGATACATTCGATATCATTTTGACTTTTTGGGTCATTTTATAAGTACTTTCATGCAAAAAAAACAAAAACATGTGGGCTCGCCTGATCTAAGCGCTATCCCATGAGGGGTCTCCCCGCTATTGCCGCGTCTTTTATTGATCCCGTCATTTTAATCGCGAGGAGATCAGGGGGGATAAATTCAATTTTGAGACGTTGATGACTTCCCTCCTTCTTTTCCCCGCTGTCTCGCCACCTTTACCACCGCTCCTGTTGCCAAGGCAACCCTTCCCTGCCCCTCGGTGTCAAAAGAGCGCCAGACGTATTGTGTGCGCTTCCCCCGCTTAATAATTCAGTGATAAATTAATGGTTTTGTGACGGGAAACAGGTGCTAGAATGTCAGAGTGCTTGGGGGGGGGGGGGAAATGGAGGTGGAGGAGAGGCGAGGTCTCCCCTCTAGCACCACCTCCGTGCAACCTTATGTGCGGGCACAAAAGCGTCTCGCTTGAATAGAGGCCCTAAACTTAGCCTCTGTAAGGTGAACAGTTTTAATGGAGTTTAAAAAAAAAATAGGAAGAAAAGGACAAGGAGGCATAAAGGAGTACAAAAGCTCTCAGTAGCTACGTGCTGCATTGAGATTCGACAGGCATCCAACAGTCACAATGGCAGAGGGTACATTCTTTAGTCTTATCTGCTCTTTGTTCCTCGGTTTGATCACAAAGAGCATGAAAAGGGTGACAGAAAAAAAAAAAAAAAAAAAGAGTAATGTGGAAACTATTCGAAATGGACCATTGGGCAAGTCGGGAGGGTGGAGGCGCGCTGGACCGGGGACTGTGTGTGAGCAGAAAGATCGGAGCCCTCTGGGGGTATTTGAGGTTTGGTGTTGCACGGACAGTCAAAGGCTCTGCCCACATCCTTTTGTTTCAAGCCTGGTTTGGGGGTTGAAATAAAGGTTTGAGGTTTCACATGATGTTAGGGCTTCAAATGTGTACTTCAAACGAGGGTTAGAAGTGTTACAAGACAGGGTTGGGGCTTCAAAGTTCAAGTTTGGGTTGGGGATTCAAATTACGGCTTCAAGGTAGGGATTCGAATTCAGGTTTCAAGCCTGTCTTCGCGGTTTCAAAGTAAAGGTAGACTGATATTTTTTTTCAGGGCCAATACCGATTACCGTAGAACCCGCAGATTGGCTTTTTTTCTTTCTTTTTTCAATGTTTTGATATTTTTATTTTGGGGGCTTATATTTTCAGGGCCTAGCCCTAATTTTAATCTATATAATACATTTCATCTGTGGTGTGTGTTGCACATAGAGCATATTTGACAATAAAAGCTGACTTGAATTGACTAATTCAAACAAGGGTTAATGTTAGGGTTTCAAATTGGGTTACGGTTTCAAATAGGCATTTCAAACTCGAGTTTGGGTTCAAATGAGGACTTTACAAGAAGTTTAGAGTTTCAAATGAGGTTCAAATTAGCATTTCAAATTAGGGGTTGAAGAACAGATTAAGTTCAACTTTCAAAATAGTGTTAATAATATTACATGTTCATTTAAAATTTAAATAAATAAATAAATACAATGTCAACCAATCTATTTTCTGCTTAGTTGGAAATCAGGTTCAGGTAGTGTATTTAAAAAATAAATAAATTAATAAATCAACATTTTGCTGATGTGTCAGTGAGCAGCATTTTGCATTTGTCAGACCACCCTCATCCCTGTCCCCCTTTTTGGGCCAAATTGTAAAATTAAAACAATTTGCAATTAATAATAATAATTAAACATAATAAAAACAATCAAAAGCTACATTTCACTGATTACTCCAGGTGATTAAATTCATCCTGAGATGGAAGAAATAACGCCTGCTCTTCCAGGCATAGAGAAGTGAACCTGGTTGGTTGTAGTCTGGACCAGCTGCAACCAGCCAACGGTTTGACTTTTGTATGGACCAGCTGGACTCTCTCCATGTCTTTCCTCAGGCCTGAATCTGGTGGGCCGACTCGTGGCTTGGAAAGCCAGGTGCATTCTTTGTGTCTGCCGGCAGTAACGCGAGCAAATAAGACGCAATAGAGGCTCAAAAGGCCCAAAGGAAAAGCGGCTGGCGTAAAAGCTGAATGTGGCAGTGTTTACGGCTTCATAACATATTAATAATTGCACAAAACGCATTAATGAGCTTCGTTTGTAAGCGTTGCCGCTCAATTAGCCGCAGTCAAATACACACACACACACAGCAGACTCCATAGGACTGCAGTAAGTGGTATCCCGCTTTCTGCAACAAAAAAAGGAGGTTGGGGGTGGGTTGGAAAGCTTCCCTGCTGTGACCTCCATTTGACCCTGGATCTAACGTCCCACAGCTCCTCCACCTCCTCCTCCTCGCGTGCTTTCGACATCACAACACATGAATATTGATGCCACTTTAAAAGGGGAACATTTCACACGCATTAGGAGTCTTTTGCACCTCGTTGCCACAGCGAAGGATAATTTGAAAACGATATTCTTCTGCACATGCTTCACACCCAAATTGCTGCTGGGCTTCAAACGCAGGAACGATTGTTGGGAACATTCAAATACACTGCTGGGTTAGGGTTTCTCAGTAGCACGGTGGACTATTGGTTAGCACGTCGGCCTCACAGTGAGTGGTGCAGTGATTCAAGATACAGTTACAATTTCAAAATTTCGAATCCGGGTTAGGATTTAAAATTAGGGTTTCAAAATGGGTTAAGGTTTCAAATTAGGATTTGATGCAAAGTTATGGTTTCAATTTTGAGGTTTGAAGCCAGGTTTAGGGTTAAAGATAAGGGTTGAAGCCGTTTTAGTGTTTCAAATTAGGTTTTCAAGCCAGCCTTAGAGTTTCAAAAGAGGTTTTCAAGCCAAGCATTAAACAAAGCACATTTTGCACAAACACTGTCAGATTGTACGATGGATTTCATTTTTGTGACCCACTTTTTGTCTGCTTCCCGAAGCGGAGTGGTCGCCTCATAAATCATGATGACATAGATCTCTGCTTGTAATTAAAAAAAAAAAAAAAAAAAAAAAGCACACAGAGAGCTCCAAGGCTAAGTATGTCAACGTCCATTCAAAGAGTCTTTATTTATAGCCATGTCCCTACATGTTACATCTATTTGCTTTTCCACACACAATACAAGTGGGCTTTTCCTTTCCTGAGGGCCAGGATGTTAACCGTGTGTGCATTACCCGAGCTCAGTGACACAGTATACTGTATCGGCTTGTTAAGCCTTTTCCTCCCCTCGTTAAACCCTCACACCTGTTTGCCTCCTGTATGCCAGTTTCCAGGTGCAGCCTACCTCATGCATCTCCTTCCCAAAACTTAATAATGAGGAATGTAACCTTCGAGCCCTGATTCAATATCGCTTTGTAGGGGTTTTCAAGATGGAGTTCAAGCTTGGGTTAGGGTTCCAAATCAGGGTTAGCTTCTGACAGGTTGCACATTCCAGAATGTTTGGCCAACTTGGAGACGTGGTGATAGTGGTGGTGAGGGATACTGTGCTGCATGTACATAAAAGGATCCGCCCATTTATGGACACCTCAGGGAAAACTATACAGGCATAGCAGATTTTATTTTGAAACTTATCAAAACACAAAAAATAGCATTTTTTAAGTTTTTGAACAGCGGAGACATCCCAAAAAGCTTTGGTTGGCTGCTTATGTCACCTGCAGCCGGGTAGTTGGTTTTGCTACTAACGCAGCAGTCACAGCCTCCATCATCTGACTGCAATGGAGGCGAATAAGCAACACTTTATACAAGTATGGACCTCGCGAAGGGATTGCGAGGAGTAATTAACACAGGGAAAGGCGGAGAAGCCATGCTAATTGCTAAACTAACCTAATGTCATTGTGAAAGACTGGAATTAAAAGTGCTTGGGTGACTGCGTACACTTCAGAGAGGTCTCGCAGGAATCACACTCATGCAGAGCGTATCCAACTTTATTCAGCAAAGTAGCAGACAATTTAAAAAGTGTATCATTGTTACATCACGCTATAGCGTCCCCCCACTAGCTAGGTTTACAATTTCTGACCATATTGCAATATTGCGTAGTGTAATACGAATACTGTATATATTTTTTCTTTTGGCAATATTTGTGTCGCTCAGGATTATTTTGTTCCCTTGGAGCCCTTAAAAATTTGTATAACATCCAGCCATCCTGAACTGGGAGTTGCTGCAGCCTATCCCAGGTGACGTCGGGAAGAAGGCAGACACCACTCTGAACTGGTCGCCAGTCAGTCGCAGTGCACATTGAGAGACAAACGACCATTCACACCCACACCATCACTGAGTGGGAACCGATCCCATGCTGCCCGCACACAAGTCAGGCGAGTGGACCACTACACTATCAGCGACAACAATTTAGAAAAAAGATTTTGCCCCGACCCCCATCCCCGATTCCAATTAGCTGAAAATGATGTGATATGGACCAATTTCCAATCATTTGATTGGGACAGACCTATTTTTTAGTTGCGACAATGACCCAAGTATGTAAGAGGTATAACCAAACCGCACAGACACACACACACACACATGCTTCCTTTTTTACAACAAATGTTTACTTCATAGTTGCGTTTTTATAACATTCAGAGGAACACGCATACCCATTTTATCACATTATCCACAGTAAGCGTTTAGCAAAACAGGAAACCAGCCCAGAATTGCAAATAAAATAGAAATTTCTCTGAACACCGGCAATATAGGGATTTTTAAGCAACTATTTTGGGGACTTTTACAGTATGCAAGCAAGTCTGAATTTAGAGTGATATAACTTTTGCCATTCACAGTCTCTGTCTTCATGGGAGTCGCTGTTGTCAAGTGATGTCACCTTGACGCAACTCGAAGTCGGCGTAGGTATTTTTTTTCTCCGACTTAGACCTCCTAGTTTCAGTGTCCATTTCCCGGTTAGATGTCGGAAAACTCCGATTTGACACTTTGCTGGAATTCAGCATTTCGCTGATGCCATTGTGCTAGTCGACAGCCCCATTTAGCATCATCTTCGCCTTTTCTTGATGCATCCCTATGAATAAGAGCTTCAACTCACTTTTTAAAAACGTCTTTGTTCACCCATTTGAGCACATTAGCCACGTTTAGCTTTTAGGTCACTGTATTATGAATCATTCAATGAAAGCTGCTTTTTAAACATGATTTTTGGGGCATTTTTCATCAACTTCTGTCCATTCATCATCACTAAAAGCAAAATAACAAGCAAGCGGCTACTCTGAATGTGTTTTATTGCATTCATAACATTCATACATCTGCTATATGGACACATTGATGGCGCAACTCCCATTTTCCATGTCAATTTAAATGGTGATTTTGGAAATAGTGACACAATTTGACGGTGAGGCTGGAGTCCTGGCCCGGAGGACATTAGGAGGGTAATCAATCTGCCATATTGTAAGCCTTTATCCCTCAGGACTTAGATAGACATCGGCCTGCTTTTTATCCATCAGGCTCAACCCAGTGAGGAATGTGTGGTGCTGAACAATAGCCAGTCACTGCCTTTGAAAAATTTCCGTCGTATGACTGGAAAGCAAAGGCAAGGGGCATAAAGTCCTGTTTGTCCCCATGTGGAAAATTGGATTGTGCTCGCGAAATGTGACCCACTTTTTCTCACCACCACAAAAAGACAGAAATATATCCCTGAAACACTCTAATTTTGCCCCAAAATTTTCAATACATGACTTAAAGGAGGCTAGATAAACATCCTACAGACTTGTCAATTACTGTATTCCTAACCATTCTTTAATACTATAGTCCATCACTAACCTCCAATAACAGTAGTAAAACAATACCATAATTAAAGTGAATTAAAAAAAAACTTGAATGAATGGACAACTCTGGGTGTTTCGGAAACACCCAGAGAAACACGGCTTATCAGTAAACAATTTGTATGTTTGCGTTTGCCATGCGGCTTCTTGTTACAAGTTACAAGTGTGGCAGCATCAGCAGTGTTGGTCAGAAGACCTTGTGTACTGTATGCCGTGTTTCGATGCAACTTCTCCTCAACTATCACGAGCCAAGGTCATTTTGTGTACTCCCCATTCTAATCAAATGTAAACAATTTCCAGACGACCTTGTGTACTGCATTGCATATCTTCCTTTTCTTGTGAGAAATAAACTAGAAAGAAAATGTGGGTTTTCCCCAAGTAAAAAAAATGGTAAGCTCTTGTACCAATACGGAACATACGTGCAAGCATGACAAACATTAACCGACTTGCAGCCTCCAACTTCTCCAATAAAACATTCCATTGGCATAGCAACATGACACCATAAACAAAGTTGTTCTACATTTCGGGGGTCCATTGTGCTCTTTGCTGTTGCCTGTTCACAGTCACACCATACCAGTGACGTTATACAGAGGTAGCGCCCGAATGCGAAGCGGATCTAATTGGTTGCTGTTCCACACTAATAGGATTGAGCACTGCTGGCAGACTGTTGAGTGGCACTCGATGTAATGCTTACAAGCAGGAACATGGTGTTTTTTTTTTTGCCGGAATATACACATCCTGCTGAGCAGAACAGAGCCAAACAGGACAACCGTGTGTTGGGGTTGGTTGGACATAATGGCCATGAGGATGGCCATGAGGATGGTTAGGGTTAGGGTTATTATGATGAGGATTCGGTTCGTTTTGAACCTGACACCCATGTCATATGTTGCAGCGTATCAGTGTTTTTTTTTTTTTTTAAATCCACAAAAATATAGTAACAGGCAAGGAAGACACATGTTGCTACAGAAATAGAAATTTGAAGTTATTCCTGGCAAGGAAGCAGAGAACTTTGACATTGCACATGCATCCATCCATTTTATGATCCGTTTTATCCTCACAAGGGTCGCAGGGCGTGCTGGAGCCTATCCCAGCTGTCTTCGGGCAGTAGGCGGGGGACACCCTGAACCGGTTACCAGTCAATCATAGCACATGCAAGGAATGTAAAACAAAGTCTTCCGCTTATCATGGGAGCAGCTGTCACTCTTATACTAAACATGGAACTACCTCGTGATCACAACAAATACAATTGCTCAAGGCGAACGCCAACATTTTCTCTCTAGTTCATCCTTGCAAGAAAAATGAGAGCTTGTACAGAGCTTTTCAGACTTGCATGACAAACATTTACGAGAGAGCTGGGCAATACGGAAACGTTTTCTATGATGATATCGACCATTTTATATCATGATCATGATATATTCAGTTACTCTATAACATACTATGACTGCTTAACTTTTCTCACTTTATTTTGAAGTGACATTAGGCAGACCTGTATCAAATGAGAAATTAATCCACTCATGCTGCTGTATAAAACTATCAAATAAAACAGGGCAGCTGCCCGTCACACTCCTATCAAACGTCAAGCCACCTCATGATTAAAAACATGACATTTTTTTGAAGAGGAACAAGGGTCAGCGGAAAGAACTTCGGGTAATGAGTCTTAAACTGCTCCACGCAGATATTATGATACGATCCCACGTAGCAGCCTGCTCTGGTAAATTTCCACACTGAAGTCAATCTCTGCATTGATGCTCAATAAAGAGCCCCCACCTCTCCCCTGGGGGTCTTTCTTTCAGCATGGTGGGATCTTGATGAGGCGCTCCGGGAGAGCAGCATTCCGCAACAATGCGCTCACAGGCGCCCCCCCCCCCCCCCCCCCCACACACACACTTCCTGCCAGACGTCACCTGGAAAAAGCACAAAAGCTCATCTCACCACCACTTCCTCCTCTCGGCTAATGATTAAACACCCCCCCCCCTCACACCCAAGCACTAATGACTTTTTCTAAGTGGATCTTGACACCATGGTCTGCTCAGAATTAAGCAGAGCAGAAGTACAGCAAGCAGAACAAGAACAAGCGGCAGGGTTGCTTCAGTCAACCATTTTTAGCTTGGGAGAGTCCCCTCCTCACATGAGCTACAATTACCATTCAGCCCCGAAGGCAGTTTCACTTTTGGTCATTCCATGATGTGGGTGAAGGATGTCATTAAAATGACTCTTCGTGGCACATCCTGGAAGTGTTTAGAAAATTCTGCCCCCAAAACCAGTTTAGACTTAGGCCCAGTACACACAAAGACAATCGGGTTGTTCTTGGAAGCGGTAGTAAATAAAACAAAATATGTCGTGGCCAATGTTGTTTTTTTTTTTTTGTATGAAAGCGTATTCCTCAGATGCAATATTATTTTTCAAAGCAAGTCTTTTCTTGCCGACATGGCCGTCTTACAAACGCTCCGCCTCCGGTCCTTTTCAGAATCGATGTCCCCGCAGCATCTCTTCAACATTGTTGAGAGATCACGTGTGATTTCTGTCTCTGAGGACATCAGTGGGTGGAAGAAAATCTTTAATGTGTGTGGTGCCATGTGTTGAGATTTATGGAGGACCCCCCCCCCCCCCACACACACACACACGCACCAAAACTGTTAAATTCCTGATTGTTTATCTTTATGTGTGGGCTCAAAGATAAAGCTTTTAAGATTTGAAAAAAAATATGTGGACCCAGCTTTAGCGACATGAAGTTTGTGAAGCATGTATGGAGGAAAGTCACAAAAACCCCTCAAGGGGTCCTCTCCACTTCATTTCAAAGTGGCAATTGTAGGCTTATTTTGGCATATTTAAAGACTCAAATTCGGCTATTTCCAAGAGTCCTTCAAAGATTGAGCTGTGCTACAAAATATGTCCGATTTAAACAAAATTTGAACCTTTTGTAGTTGACAGATGGGTGGCACTGAATTGCCAAATATTAGAATTTTCGTTATTCATTGGGGCAGAGCATTAAAATACAAAATGCTAACAAGTCAGCTCCACAGGGTTAGGTAGAGCTTGACCAAATGTTGAGGCCATTGATTGAATTTGCTCCGGTTCTCATGGGTCAATGATGAGTTACGGACGGGGGTGAAGATACGGGGGTCAAGACCTGGAAGTAAGAGAGTGGCATAAAGTCACTCTTTTAGCCAATTTTCACATTTCTAGCCAATCAGTGAACCCATTTGTGTTTCTTTTGAGACAGTAACAATACTCAAAAAAGCAACATTGATGACATCATTGACCATATATTTCACCCACCCCTAAATCCACACTTGTCAAAAGTCACGACTAATTAGATCAGCTCTGAAATGAAAGCAGAATAAGAGCTATACGCCCTAATACTCCATATGGTCAAACCTCACCGAATAAACTACAAATACTTCACTTACGGGTTGTCTCAATCGGGTAATTGATAGCTTAAGAGCTGCTTTTTGATCTGCCAATCACACACAAAAGAGATGTGAAAATGGCAGTACAGTACATGCGACAGAAACCTGACCCACTTTGCTAGTGCCGTCCTCTTTGTGTCACTAAGTAGAAGAAGCAGAAACAACTCTGGGGGATTGACAAATATTATGATTCAAGGTTTTGTGCTCATATGAAATGAAAACTGTAAATGTTTTAGTTTTAAGATCTGAGGAACATCCTGTTAAGTAGCTTGGACTCTGCAAAAAAAATTTAAATAAAATAAAATAAAAATATGTCCTAGTCAACAATGCTTTGTACAGACAAAAGAGACAGCTGCAGTGCAAAGTCGCCGACTAAACGGGCATGCGGCAGCAATTATATCCAGCGTCCGCTTACAGCTGCTCGCCTCGCACAAAATGCCAGGATGTTGCCTCTCAGTCGTCGGCTCGACCGCGTGCCAACAGCATTAAACTGCGCCGGCTATCGTCGGAATCACTTCATCAAGAATAAACACCGGCGTGTTTCACTCAAGGATGTGTAAAGATACCATCGTAGATATCAAACGTTCATGGTTTCTTGTCCTTTGTGCTTAGAAATGTTGAATGAGTACATGAAAATGGTACAAAAGATCTCTGAGGGTTTAATTATTTAATCAAATTCCCTCGCCTGTAAGTGTCATTATCTCTACCAAGCAACCTAATATGATTCAACTTCATGCTACGGAACCAATTTCATCCAAATCTAGACAGATTACAGCAAACAAGAAAAATATTAAAAGGAAACAGATTAACCCTCATGCAGTATTTTTAAGCGGCTGCATGAAGGGTATTACGTCCCAAAAATGTCCCTCTTCCAATGTGCAACAACTTTTTTCACTTTTAATTTTTCTTCACTTTCAACCCCTCAAAATGTTCAGTGGGAATTGGCAAAGACATAGATATACATCCTATGCAAAATTTCAGCTTTGTGGAGTTATTTTTCACTGTTTTGTCTGTGGTGTCCATTTGTCCAACAGTCCAAAATCGTCCAAAGTGTCCGAAATGTCCAATTTTGGGATAATTACTGCATGGGGGTTAAGGATACAAATATGTGATTAAAAAAACAAAAAAACATCTTAATCCATGTTAAATCCTTTCACAAATCAAAAGCTAATCAATTAGTACTTTGTTCAGAACAAGTGTCATCCAAATCTGGTCATGTATTGTCTGATGCTGGTTCAAAACAAACATCCAAAAGAAATCAGAATTAATAGATTTATATGGTGTTTAAACATTGTGAACAACAAAGATGTGATTCAAGGATAAAAAAAATGCTTCTTTTCATTTGTGCGCTTCAGAGAACAAGCACAGGAGGGTAAACCATGTGACTGTATGGGCTTTCAGATCCGCCTGATTAAAAATATTAGACTTGGTTTTCAAAGTCAAAAGCAACTAAAAATTCCCAGAATGGAAGGGGAAAAAAATGAAACGGCAGACTTAGAAGATCAACTGACCAAATGTGTTTTGCAGATTTTTGTGTTCAAGCCAGAGTTTGCATGGGTTAATGTTCCAAGAAAGTGCATGGTCTGCCTCTGTCAAATCTGCTATCTCGGCACACACATTAAATTAAGACGCACTCCTTTTTTTTTATCCAAAAACATCCTGAGCTTTAAAGGCCCCCGCCAAATGACCGTGTTTAACTTGGCTCGAAAAGAACGGCAAAAGTGTAGCGCTTTTGTCAAAAAAAAAACACAAATTGGGTTACGTGGCCCTATCTCTTAGCTAAGGGAAATGACAGTATGACTAGATAAACATACACCATCACTAAGTTTGCGCCACAGGAAGAACATCTTTATGATGATGACGTCTTTCCTTTACACACCTGAAGCAACAAGGGAAGCGACAAAAACGCCTTTGATGAAACTGACCCAACTTGCAGAGAATCCAGCTCCAATAGGAACCCCCTTTTTTTCCCCCATTGTCTGTCCACCAGATTGCCACAACGCAAGAGCTTCGCTCTCTATCTGCCTGTGTCTTTAGGACAGGACTCAGTGAAGCGGGACTTTGCTTTGTTCTAGTTTTACACAAGTGAAAAGCCATTTAAAACTCATTCACTGCCATTGACGGCTACAGAGGAGCTAGAAGATCCATTTTAACAATGCTGGCATCAAGATGAACTTCAGGTCCGTGTACTAGTGCACTCTTTGACCCCATTTGTAATGCAATTCAGTGCAATAGTGGAATGACTATGGTGCACTAGTAGAACTCCGGTGTGCATAAGTCTCGACGCTAAATTCCATGTTTTTATGATATACATAAAAAAATGATATTAAAATGAACCTAGAACATCAGAATTTTATTTGGGACGAATTAGAGGCACTTTAAATGGTGGAAGGTGTGTACTGACTGAGTTTGAATTGAATCTGTTGCAAACATTATATATATATATATAGTCAAACCTCGGGTTTCAAACGTCTCGGTTCTCGTCCAATTCGGTTTTTGACCAAAAATTTCGGATGACGAACAAATTTCGGTTCTCGAACAAACTGAGCGCACTTGAATGCACCATTTGACTCCTCTCGCCTTCCTTACACGAGGAAGTGACGCTTCCTCGGGTAGACGAGGAAGTGACGCTTCCTCGTGTTGCTTTCCATTGTGAGCAGACGTGTTCAGTAAACATTTTTATTTTAAAAAGCGCGGTTTCCGAACAATTTCGGTTTTCAAACAGCCTTTTGGGACGGATTATAGACGAAAACAGAGGTTTGACTGTATATATTAAAAAGAAAATGAGATCAAAATGAACCTAGAACATAAGAATTTTATTTGGGAGTAATTAGAGGCACTTTAAATGGAGGCAGGTATGTACTGACTGAGTTTGAATGTTTGAACAGAATTGGTTAATTGCCAACAGTCGCCCACTCACATACACACACAGTTATAAGTGTGTACACACTTGTGCAACTCATATTATATATACACACACACACACACACACGCACACACACACACACACACACACACCTTATAGTAGTAGCAGTGCACCAATATAAACCAACGTCCTTATCCTGCATTGGTGCCTTAAGCACAGAACAGTGAACCACTAAAAAGGTGGTAGTTGGCCAGTGTGTAAGGGGTTACTGCCAGTAAAAGCCAACATTTGCCTGACTTCACATAACAGATGGAATTGGGGGAAAAAGGCCAACATTCCTCACATGAAACATTTTCAGGCTTTCGCCCTGTTAATCCTCTTTATTCCTGCAGGAGGTCATGTGCACCAGAGCACTTGGCTGTGATTAAATACGAGCGTGCAGGATGATGTCGCACTGCGGTCACTGCAGAAGTTATCATTATCATCCGAGCAGAAGAGCACACGTGCCGCTACCAACACAGCTATGCTATCAACATGAGCAGGTGACGAGTGACAGCCGGGTGAGCTGCCAAACCGCAAAAGCATCCCGTGGACTCGGCCTTTGTGGATTTGTTTGGTTCATTTCCATACAGCAAGGTCTCGGTTATAATGAATAACCGCAATGATCAAAACTTCATTCACCTATTGGTCATAATGAAGACGTCATCATGTAATTCAGCAGAGTAATAAACTATGTGCATGCATTTGTGTGCGCGTGTTCGTTAATCTCTCTTTGGTGGTGCGACCATCTCCAATTGGCTGGATGCTAGTGTGTGTGCATGAGTCCTTGGAGGATGAGGACTGCGGTACTTCTTACAAAAGGCTTAAGCTGAAAGCCTTTCATTCAACATGGCCGCCCCATTGCTATGGCGTGTGAACAGATTGGGCGAGAAAAGACCAATCGAAGTGACGATTAGCCCCCGACGAGACGGGAAAGGAGACTCGGCAGGGGGTCGGCTCCAGTGACTTACAAGCCATTTCCTCCACTTTCAAATGTTTAATGCAAAGTTTCAACACAATTTCGAATACGTACGTGCACATTTTTTGGGGGCCAAATACATTTCTGTTGATTTGTATAGTCCATAGTGAAAGTCATCATGAATAACTAGTAAGAAAAGCTAAGACATCATTTATGACACGACAACATGGCGCTCACCCATATGGACATTTTTTTATTTGTTTTATTCCGTGGATTATTTCCGGTCATCCTGTTTATTTATATTGTGTACAGTGGCGATTATGATAATCAACTGTCAAGGGGTGTACAATAAAGCATTCATCATATGACATGTACATTGCACTTGTGCATGACCTGGACAATTTTTATCCTTTTTTTTTTTTTTAGTCATTATGCTGATTTCTATTGTGCAAGGCAATGAATGGTTATTATAAATAGCTGGCTAGAGGAGCGACCGCATTAATTATATGACGTGACATGTATCTGTACAGTGCATTGCACTCCTGTGTGGCAGCGATTTGTTTTCCTCAGTGGATTACGTCATGTCATTCTGCCGATTTCAATTCTGCACTGTGGCGGTTACCACAAAACACTGGCGAAAGGAGCCAAAGCATTCATTGAATGACACATCAGCCAGTCATCTGGGGGGGAAAAAAAAAGACTTCTTGTTAGCACATCTTCGGCTGTTTACTGGATTAGCTCACGCAAGGCCAACCAAGAGAGTGAAGTTATCTGGACCACACAAACATACGCACACACACACTCTAGGAACATTTACATTAAACCATTTGGAATCTGCAAAAGCGTTAGTTTATCTCATGCTACATGGCTACATTCAATGATGCAAACTCAAATGTGCACAAGAACGCAGTGTGTGTGTGTGTATGTGTGTGTGCGTTTTATAAAAATAATGACCAAGAAAAACAGTGACGTTATTTTTGACTGGATTATTATCTGCTTTTTTGATAACAAACAAACAAACTAGAACCGCTTCTACTCGGGCACTGTGGCCATGCTGCAGTGCACTTGGCCCTCCTTGAGCCCCCATGATGGTCCCATGCGGGCCGGTGCTTGTGCCCGCACAATGCGCGTCCAGTGGGCCAAACCCGAACAAGAGCTCCCTTTCTTTTGCTGAATGCCCAGATGAAAGCACCAACTGCAGCAGCCGTTTCATTGGCCGCCGCTTCTCATTGATTCACACGTGACACTCCAGAAGAATGAATCCATCATGTCAAGACAGCGCCAGCAAGCAAACAGCTTTTCCCGCTCTCTCTAATGACAACAATGTTGTCACACATCTGACTAGCATACGTGGGTCGAATTTGGTAGCAAAATCTCCTGGACAGTTTTGTTTTCGAAAGAGTCCCAAAAATGGACATTTAAAAACCAAAGTGGCAGACTTTGTGTGTTTTCGGGCATAGCTTATTGAGATTTTTTTTAGTGAGTCTATTCATGATAGAAATGTCTACCAACGTTCATGTTGGCATGTCAAACTGATTTTGGGGTCTGAATTAGAAAGAAAAAAAAAATAAAGTGCTTGTTTCATCTTCGATGGAAAGTCGTCAAACTTTGTTGCCATGCTCGGCTCACAAACATTGAAAAATCCAAATCCTCCCAGTTTCAATTCAGTTTTCACGCTGTACATGTGGTTTAAATTTGGTAGCAATCAGACGAAATCTCTACTCCACGGGGTGCCACACCTTTTTTGACCAACGATCTACTTTTCAAGCAACCAACCTCCCACGATCAAACCATTACATGCCATGATGAGCAACAGCCATAATGGCTCCCAACATGAACGAAACAGGAAAATAAAATAGATACAATAATTTGCGAACAGGAAATCATAGCTACCTTAGTAGAGACCTGACACTTTTCCAGCGTGTTAAGGATAGAAACCATCGTACGTATGTGTACCGTTTTAAAATGTTTCTCCTGGTGCGCCAGATTCACATTCTTTCCCAGTGCCAACCAAAATGGCCAACTTGGTGTGTGTTTTTAATCATGGCTTCTTCAAACTTTTTTTGTGGGCCTACTCATGATACATATGTCTTCCAAACTTCATGTTGCTTCGTCAAACAGGTTTCAGGGGATCCATTTTTTCATTTTTTTTCAACTGAGCCAGTTTCAAGTTTCATGACGACTCATCAAATTAGATTGCTCCACATACAATGACAAAAATCCCTCATAATTTGGCATCATCCATCTTCCTAGTATGAACATGTGTCCTATTTGAAAGGGATTGGACAAAATCACTTTCTCTGTCGAGTCAATCTGCGAAGAACCCTAGGAAATGGCCAAAATGACGCTAATTTGGCAACTTCAAACAAAAAGGCTGACTTCCTGTGTGGTTTCACACATGGCTTTTTGAAACCTTGATGTCGATCCACTCATGATGAACATGCTTACCGAATCTCATGGTGCAAAGTCCCAGTTGAAATGCATTTTTAAACCTGGTCTCAATCGGCATACGGAGTACGATTTTCTTCACTGCATGTAAACATACTGAATGACTAATGTTTCCTGCAGTGGGACTGCTTGGCTGGATAACCCCAGATAACCTTCCAGGGGGTGAGGGGGGCGGAGATAGTGAGGGCAGGGCCCACAGCAGGAAGAGGAGGTACAGTGTGGGATTCCAAAAGGGGGGTGCTGGGCGGTGGTGTGAACAATAGAAGACAAATCGCTGCGCTGGAGCTAAGCTGCAGAAAACAGGGAGATTCTGGCTGGAGGCCTGAGGTGGTCACATGACCATTGGGTCGACAACAGCAACCTCAGACTGGTTCTGTTAATAGCACACACTTTATTTTATTGCACTGCTGTCAGGCTATTGAATAGACGGACCTGAAAACATGGACTCACCGCCACTCACCCATTTTTAATATGCTTCCATCTATATTTTAACATTTATATTTATGTAAATACTTTTTGTTCTTCCACTTCTCCCTTTCATAATTTTGCTGCTGTAAATTGGGAATTTCTCCATTGGGAATTTTTCCATTGTGAGACAAATAAAGGTTTTCTTATCTTATCTTAACTTAACTTGCACTGGAGTACTGCCGAAATGGAGACTTCATCTTGAATTTTACACAAATGGCCATATATGGGCATTTGGCAATAAACAAACAAAAATACATTCTAAAATATATTACATTACATTATATGAAACCACTTCTCTCCAAGAGGGTCGCAGGTGTGCTGGAGCCTATCCCAGCTGTCTTGGCGCAGTAGCCCGGGTACACCCTGAACTGGTTGCCAGCCGATCTCAGGGCACACAGAGACGAACAAACATTCACGCTCACAATCACACCTAGGGACAATATAGAGTGTTCCATTAACCTGCCACGTATGTTTTTGGAATGTGGGAGGAAAGTGGAGTACCTGGAGAAAACTCACGCAGGCATGCATGGGGTGACTTGCAAACTCCACACACTGGAATCAAAGCCTGCACCTCCGCACTGTGAGCCGGACGTGCTAACCAGTCAATCACCGTGCCGCCCTTATATTATATTCATTCAGTATAATACTTTTTTACAGAAGCAAAAAAAAATAAAAATAAAACAAAATTAAATAAATTAGTTTGAATGAAGAAAGCATGATGTATATCAAATATAACAGAAACTATTCTTTCATTATTATTTTTATTCAAAAAAATCTAATAAACAAATCAAATAGAAGCTTGAAAAATAGTCCTTTTTTAAATAATAAAAAAATTATTAAAACAAGAAACTACTGTAACAAAAGTTAATTGAACTATTTTATTACACTCACAAAAATGACAAATAAAATTGACAAATTTAAATGGCCGTACGTGTTTCAATGTATTTTTAAAATAACATACAAATGTGTATTTAACATACTCAATGTATTATATTTTAAAATATCCATATAAAGTCAAGTACAGATGATTGAAAACTCCAAGTATGAAAGTTTTTTTTTTAATATAAAAAGATGTGGCCTCAACTGGCAGGCTGGAATGCTGCAGAGGGAACTAAAAATCACACACACAAAGCACAAGTGCATTTCAATAAAATGCATTCTAAATGTAATGTGCATAATGTATGTTGATGAAGGGGGTTGAAATACCACATGCTGTGGACATGTCTCATGTTTGAAATACTGCTGACTGCTCCATTTGGTTACAACAAAGGCAACTTAAACACACACACACACACACCGAGCGATGCATGGCTATGTATGAAGCGGACATTGTTCGAGTCCAGGAGGAGACCGTCTCCATCCTTCTATAATGATTCCTCTATCGAAAAGCCAGATATTTGTCACAAATTCAATAACAAGTCGGCGATGGTGGAGGTGCTGCTGCTTCCAAGTCAAACAATAACACAACAATGACTTAACAACTTTGCAGTGTCACATACAGGCAGAAAGACTTCATTAAAAAAAACATATTATTGAACCGGATATAAAAAATAAGGAGCAGCTGAAAAGACAGACACACAGTTCCTACTTCTATCACTTATACCTGACATTGGAAATAGGACAGTTCAAGTATTTGATAGAAATGTGTTTGAGCTATACTAGCATTTACATATAATAAAGTATTGTTTTTTTAAATTCAATTATATAATTTTTACGGGTAAATAGTAACATTTTTTGCATGGGCCTCGTTGTATTTGAGCATATGATGGCCTCGTTTTCTCTCTTTGTGGTCATTATGGCAGTTTATAATTTTATTTATATTCAATTTAAGTAAACTGTAATTGCTTGTTTCTAGTCAGTGAACAAAGGAGTAACCATTACATTTTTCGAAAAAAATATGTAATATGCAGTTCAATTAACTCGCTGACAGTGCTTTAGTGTACCTAACCAAAAGTTCCACACAATATACATATATGTGTATATATACTTTATATAGATGAATGACTGACGACAAAATATAAAGAACATACACTTGATGGTGGGGGAGAAGAAGAACTCTGAGCTCTTCAAGGTTTCTTGTTTCCAAATGAATTGGAGAAGTTTTGATTAGACAGGGGGGATGCAAGACATTTTGCAACTCGGACATCCATATGATACCACCAACGCATGTAAATGTACCACTTCTTACCTTTTTGTGTCTGTCTTTGAAGGGCAAGGCGGGCCAGGGCATCTCCTGCAGAAAGTCCTGCCACTGCTTCTGCTCCTGGTCCGAGGAGACGAACACTACCTCCAGCTTGTCTCGGTGTTCCGAAGTCTGCTTGAAGCGGCCGTAGAAGTCGCACAGGCTGCCGTTGAACTGCCGACACGGCGCGTTCAGGCCGCAGCCAAAGAACAGGCCGAGCAGCGACACCCGCTCGCCCAGCGCCTGCACGTCCACCTCGGCTTTTTCGCGGTTGACGAGCCGCTCCCCAAGCACGTTCAGCAGAAGCTCCGACATCTCCGCTCCCCTGGCCCCCAAACCGCGGATAGGTGGCTGACGATTCCCCCTGCCTTGCTCACGCGGTCCGAGGCGAGTTTTGTCTTTGGGGTGAGCTCCTCCCGGCCCCCTGCGAGCGAGGCGTCGCGGTGTATCTCCACCGCCTGTGGGTCTTCGTCCGCGGGCACCGTGCACAGGAATGTGCTGCACTTAAATGCGTCTCGTTAGTAGTGTGGCAAAATCGATACGTGGTGTCGATATCCCGTACTCAAATTACAATACATTAGATTCCCATGGCTGGAGAAAGAACAATATTTAGTTTCTTTTTTTAAAACTTTTTATAATTATTGTTTATTCTAAATTCAGTTACAAAAACGCGTGACGCCTTGCTGGCAGTGTAGATTTATTTTCTAATTAATACCCATTGCAAATTATTAATATTTAACTACTTATTCTTCTTATGATTATTATTATTATCCATCCATCAATTTTCTGATCCGCTTCATCCTCACAAGTAACGGTAACTGGTATTGCACGTTGGTTGGTGGGGTTTGCATCGATATTTGAATGTGACTATCCCAGTACTGTAGCGTACTAAAATACTGAAAGGCCAATCGTTTTTTTGTTGAAATATGTTTTAAATATGTTTTACTTTTTCTTAACGCAGTCACAGGAATGTTGCTTCTCTGGTAATGTGGGATGGATTGATACCGTGATGTGCTATTGCAACAACGTGCCGAAATGATTGATACTTTGCTACTAAAATCCATCCATACATCCATTGTCCAATTTGTTTATCCTCATTAGGGTCATGGGCGTGCCGGAGCCTATCCCAGCTGTCTTCCGGCAGCACCCTGAATTGGTTGCCAGCCAATTGCATGATACTATAATCAATAATTTATAAAATGTCGGCATTTAATTCATTTGTCAATCTTTATTTGTTAATTTGAGGGTATTTTTTATATTTGACAAACTTCATGACAGTGGCCGATTTAACCACCATTGGCCTAAAAGTCTAATAACTGGTCAGCAGGTACTCCAGCCTCTCCCAAGTTCCTAAAACGTGCAATTTAAATTTATTAAACAGCCTCGTGTCCATAGATTTTAATCGCAATATCTATCTCAGTATTGTTTCTACGAGTCTGAATTTGACATGAAAGGACATTTGTTATATCCCTCACAATTATTTCACTATAAACCCAATCTCTGTTTAAACAATAATCCTGGCTCGAAATGTTAATTGAATATCCTAATCCTGTCTCGAAACTCTAATTTTAATTTTGGAGCACACAGCGAGTCAGCCATTTCCCGTAGTAAAGAGTAGACTAATACAAATGTCGATAACATTTATAGTAACGATAGTCTTGATGTAGTTCAAAACTAGATCAATATTTCATTTAATTAAGCATATAAAATAATTATTTGAAATTATTAGTCATCTACACTTTATGCCATTTGATTAAATGCATTTTATTTTAGTTTTGGACTTTCGTGAGGCGCTCGTTACTCGTCAGAAAGATATTGTCATCCCTATCGATGCGATTGACGGTATCGCACAAGACTAGACTGCACAGCTGCGGCTGCGCGGTTCTTCTCCACTCACAAGACTTCCGGTCACGTGACCGTCCATAATAAAACAACTTCACACGCAATACATGCTCTAAATAGTTTTGTTGTAGCCTTTAAAACATCCACTTGCGTTTTTTCATGTCACCTATGTCGTCTTTTTTGCCGCAAACAAACACAAAATACAGTACTGTATACATTGTATAGTTTTTATTGTTGAGGTGAATGTACTGTACAGTACTCATAATCCGCGATGATACCTTGCCATCTAGCGGTCACAGAAGACACCAACACGTAGTAGGCCATTTGAAATTAACAATGACATAATTAAATACATCTAGTTCTACTTTTTAAAAAGTAGAAATACTATATGTCTCTGAGCCTATCCCAGCAGTCTTCGGGGTACACCCTCAACTGGTTGCCAGACAATCTCAGGGCCCACTTAGACAAAGAGCCATTCGTGCTTACAATCACACGTATGGACGATTTAGAGCGTTCAATCAACCTACTATGCATCTTTTCGGACTGTGGGAGAAACCGGAGCACGCGTAGAAAACCCACGCAGAACATGCAAACTCCACACGGGAAGGCCAAAGCCTGGAATCGAACCCCTGACCTTTGTACTGTGAGGCAGAATCGACCGCCCGATGCCACACATACATTTAAATAAATACATCCATTAATAAATAAATAATGTATTCATAAGATTTCAACGTGGTGTTTAGTTCTTTATATGAATGATAAATTCTATTACATTTTAGTATTTAATCAGATTGCTATACATACATTAACAATATTGATAAGTGGTCCAGAGCGTTACTGTCACGCTTAAATTGATTACTTTTCTCATCATTATTAATCTGTTGAAATACAGAATGATGTCCATTGATATGTTCTTAAATTGTAATTTCAATTTAAAGAAAGTGACCAATATCTGCATGATCAGGCATGACTTTATGAAATGCTACGACAAGACATTAACACGGATAATTATAAAAAAGCATGACATTGTCACTATATTGAGTGTGATTAAGAAGTGTTTTATTGTGTTTCTTGATCCAACCGACAGTGGCTGAAGGCACATGTCTCTCAATCTTCAGTGAACATCATCCTCACTAGATCCTCTTTGAAGCATTCCTCCTCCACCAGTTTCTGAGGCTGAAAAATCATACACAGACACACGAAATATATGACTAAAGTACGTGTGTTTGTGTGTGTGTGTGTGTGTGTGTGTGTGTGTTTCTTACGGTGTTGTATCGCAGAAGGGTGGGGACCCCAGTCAGCTTGAGTGTTGTCTTGAACTCATTGCTTGAATCCTTCCAACTGCATTGAAAACAAGCAGCATAATAATCATATCCTGGGCTTGAAATCCGTCTTGAATCCCTACGCAGGCTCGAAATCCGACTGAAAACCTTAACCTTGGCTTGAAACCTTAATTTAAACACGTAAACTGCTCTAAAACCATAAGGCCATCTTGAAGCCCTAATTTTAAACATTAATCCAAACATAAAGTCTTAAATTGAATTTGAAACTGTATTTTCAAATCCTGATCTAGACTTGAAGCACGACTGTGACTTTGTCAACTTGGCTTAAAATGTTCGTATTAACCCTCTTACCTGTGTTTGTAGATTTGATACCCTAATTTGATGTCAACACCCTCCTTTTGTAACCCTAACCCTGACTTGCTGAATGTGGGGAAAAAAACATGCATCTCTTTTATTCTCGTCATTTATATTTATTGGCTATAATAAGAGGTCAACAAGGTCATTTTCTATTCTTGAGAATATGGCCATTAATTTGGAACTGAAGCTTGTTGCACATTTGCACATCAGAGCGCCTCATATTTAGGAAAATTGTACGGAGCATAAAAAAAAAACAGATATACTGACTAGTTCCTTTCACCAACTTGACAGTAGATGAAGACCGAGCCCTGGGGGAGTGAGCTCATTGCTCCCTTTATAATCGGCTCAGCTGCAGACAAAAATTGGGGAACCGTTATGAACATAGGACACACAAAGTATTCAAAGAGCGACCGACCATTGGAGCAACATCATTGTAAAAGTATTATTCCAGGTTGCGACATAATAAACATTTACCTCTGACACAGTCTGGACACCAGCTATTGCCTTTCTCGTCTTTGTCGCCAGAGAAGTAAGCAAAAATATCTTTGCCCGGTCTGTCTGCCACAGCCTTGCAGAATTCACTATAGCCACGCACGTTCACTTGTTCGTACTGGGCCATGGTTCGGTTCGGCGAAAACAGTAGCTTGGAGATGAGTTAAGATAGAACTGGAGCCTGCAGTTTGTGCTGTCTGCTGACATAGCATTTCCCAAGACAGGAACACTTTATGTCAAGTTGCAAAAAAAGCCATACGAGCACTTCCGGAGTAGAGATGCGTATCTAATTGTTATGTTCTTGTTGTTGTTTGTAACAACGTCATTATCGTTTTCAAATATCAATTACAATTTGATAAGAAGGTAATTCATACGTTATGTGGCTACGTAAACCCATTCATTAAATATTTTGTAAAAGCGATTCTTTTATGAGCTCTTTGTCTTACAGCTGAGATCACTTTCCTCAGAGCTGTTAAAATAGAGCTATTTCCGGGGAAGAATGCATTATTGTTGTAAAAAGCGTATGTAATGTACTGCTGTCAGTGGTCCTGTACTTACAATTCCGTAAAAGTTACTCCAGTACCATTTTACCTCTCTCGGTTTCCGTACTTCGTACTTCCTGTCAACGACGATTCGTTGTCATGGCGGTACAGCTTTATTTATTTATTTTTTGTTTTAATCACGGAGTAGTTTTAACAACTTTAAATATGGATTTTTAAATCATTACTCAAGCCCAGAAATTATACATATCAAGGTTTCATCAAAGCATCGGCATTTGGTTTTTATTAATTATTGGACGGAAATGTGCAACAAAATGCGATGTTTGCGAGTTTTAAGCTAATTTGACCCGACATGGCGGTCCATTCCGTTGTTATGAATTCATTTTTAAACTATAATCGCCGCGATGATTTCCACTGGACAGCAAACTAATGGTAGGGAATGGGTTGTTTTGGCTTCAAACCGAAACACCCACAACGGTGGCTATTTAACCACTGCGACATCCCAAACCAAGGTAAACTATGATTTCTTATCCTCATTGTCCTGTTGTTAGTCCAGTCTTTCCCAACTTTTCTTGAGCCAAGGCATTTCAGCACATTAGAAAAATGTCTCTCAGAATATACATACTGAAATAGTAATGATCTCGATTTACTCACTGTGTGATTGCCTTGTCTCATTCTTTTGTATCAATGGCAACAGCGGTTAATTCTTTTTTCTATCTAATTGAATATAATCTGCTTGCTGTGCCTTTCACTATTAGTCTTTGGCATAAATGGATGATCCTATAAATAACTTTCAGACCATAATTTTTAGTAGCACACGCGATGAGCTATCACAAAAGTTTACTTATTCAAATGGTTCATTGAAGCTTATTGTGATCAGTCACCAGG
Source organism: Hippocampus abdominalis (assembly GCA_018466805.1). Lineage (NCBI taxonomy): Eukaryota > Metazoa > Chordata > Actinopteri > Syngnathiformes > Syngnathidae > Hippocampus > Hippocampus abdominalis. Next base: position 8,778,947 of record CM031703.1, read on the forward strand.
CATACGCAGATAACTGAAGATGTACTTGGGTGTTAAATTTCATATGTGATGGGGAAGGAAGGCACACTATTAGTTTACAAACATTAAAATGTACATTTTTCCATGCTATGTCCCTTTTTACTCAGCTGCTGTTCAATGATGCCGTGGTGGCCAGCTTCAGGAACCGCGCCACAGCTGTGGGTCCTCCGGCCGCCATAGTCATTGAGAAGCTACTCCCGCTACCGCCAGGTGAGCGGCAGAAGGACGTGGACAGCAGTGTGAAAAACTCTCTCAGCTTTAGCAGTCTCTCCGAGGAAAAGCTGCAAGCTGCGGTAGACCTAGCCAAGAGGGATCTGAGGCGGAGACGTTTCCAAGCCATGTGCAGGCCGTCTGCAGACTCTTTGGGAGATGCTTCCGTGGTGGACATTTGCAACAGTACGCTGCCTCAGGTAATCAATGTAAATAAACAGTGTACAGTGAATCCCCACCTACTCTAGGTTTGCTATTCCAAAATTCATCTATTTGTGTTTTTCTTTTCTGGGGAACCTATCCTTAGCTAGTTGATGAGAAAACTTTCCCATTTTTTGGTTTCTGTGGTCTTTCTGTTGTGCCTCATTATGCCACAAGATGGTATCAATGTCCTGGCAAAAAAGAAAGTAGTAATTGTGACAAGCTTTATGTTGGGGAGGTGCTATGTTTAGCCTGTGTTGTTCAGAAGTTATGGAGAGTTTTCACCGCATGTGCATGTACTCATGCCCTTATGGTGCATTTTTTTCAAAGTCAAGTGCACCATTTATTTTAAAGCGTACTGTGTAAAATGAGTTTGAAATAAACTGTTTTGGGATATGAGTTGGTATATTTATTTTTTAAACTATTAATACAGTTGAACCTCAACTTATGAGTCTTCAAAGTTCAAACCCATTGCTTGGTTGATTTTTGTTTTGTTTTGTTTGGTTTTATGTTTGCGAGCAAACATTCGAGTCACTTAGCAAGCTTCAGATATGCGCCTCAAGAGTGAACTGCGGAAAAAAAGTAGCAAGATTTGCCTTGACTTGGTAATTTCTTCTTTTCCATGGAAGATGACAACCAAACTGAGTCTGAAAGAGGGACTGACGAGACCTGGATCCAAACAGCCCGCTTCAAAGAGGCATCCCGCGCATTCCAAGCAAAAAGGCCATCCAGCCACCTCAACAAGGCCGGTAGTAGGTGCAGAACAGCACAATCTCTTAAGGCAGGAAGTCCGCAAGCTTCAGAATGAACTTGAAAGTCTAAAAAAGGTACTTGACACCTGCATTTATATTGGTTTATCCATTCCTTTGTGTGTTAAGTCCCATATGACCTCTTTCTTTGCAGGGCCTGGGTCCAGAGGTAAACTCACTTGGAGCCAGACAACAACAGGACATGGCCAAGAAGCCCCCCATGACATCCAGGGTCCACATTCATCAGCCCCTCCCGACAGGACATATGAATCTCATGACATCAGATTTCCCAGACCAGGAGGATCTCCTGAGACAAGAGATATTGAAGCTGCAAAAGAACTCTGAGAGTGCACTAATACAGGTATTTACTACGTTGTTACTTTTTTTATCTAGAGAGTAAAAAAACTTTTAAAAAAGCACATTCTTGTGCCAAGTACTTGTCCAAGTAACCCTCCTCTCAGACACTATTAATTGTTGGAATACACCAATACCAATTTATTTTAGACCAAATATGAGTCTAAGTAGCATTTCATTACTCATTGATACCAAGAACTGATGCACGCTAATGCCATTACATCTTGTAATTGGGATCATGGTGTGTTTTTGAAGCCACCGGGGTCCGTGGGCCAGCAGGATCTCCTAGGCCAAGAGATGCACAAGCTTCACACCGAACTAGAAAACTTCATCCAGCAAGTGGAGAAACTGTCTATCAGAGACATCTCATGTGTTGAAAATGAGCACAATGTGGCGGAAGATCTGGAACCCAGTGAGCAGAAGAAACTGGAGGTACGCTGGCAGAAGCAGTCCGAGCGCTCATCACGGATCATCTACGCTCTTCACCAGCAGGTACTTCAGTTTGGCTATTCATAAACTCAAAAAGATCATTTTGGGTCCCTAGAATAACATTTATATTTGTTTGTTTTTTTCCTTCAGATCAAAGCGACACAACAGTACATTGAAAAGCTTCACAATCAGGGCATGTGGGATGATAAAAAGGTTTGTTTTAAGAGTACCAGTTATATAAATAGAACTATAAGCATCAGGTATGAAAATGGTCAACATCAACCTCTGTGATGTTTATACCGTTGTTTTTAATCACACAGTCTACAGCCATCCAGCGTCTTGCAGGTGCCCATCGTGGCACCCTGAAAGCTTTGCAGGTGGTCAACTGCCAACTTGCCGAACAGCGTCACAGCAAACTGCCACCGCATTGCGCAGAACTGAGCCGGCTCATTTGCCAGCTCTCCCTGTGCTCGGCCAGGATACAAGTGGAGCCGGGCTCGCCCATGCCAGAGATGTCTCGCGAAATCCTGCGTAAATTAGAGGTGAATGGAAATATGAATGTAAAAATGTTGGTGTCACATCACAGGCAGGTGCACTTGACGATTATGTCTCCCATTAGATTTTGGACTATGCCATCAGCAAACACGAATTACAGCAAGCCTTGCAAGATCCAGCTTGTCCTTCACAGAAGAAGTCGCCCACTTATCCCAGCACGTTGCCCGCCATCAAAGCACCTAGGGGAAGCGGTGTGACTCACGGACACCCGAAAGCCAGCAATCCACTGAGAAGCAGCCATGGTGAGAGCTCACTGAACTTGTGCACGTTTAAATTCAATACATTCGCTAAAATAATAAATAAATATTAAAATGTAAAATAATCATTGACTCTATTCAGTGTTCATTATCATGAATATTCAAACGTACTGGTTCATAATTACAGTATGTTATGGTCAAATTTGTAATTATTTAATGGAATTTCTGTTCATTTAATGAGGTTTTAAAAATGTAATAGATTTTGGATTTATGTAATTGTGTTTAATTCAATAGTGTTTCTGGGCATTTTTCATTGATTTAAAAAATATCTTTAAGTGCATTTGTACAAATTAAAAACTTTTTTTTTAAAATATTTTTTAAAATTGACCTGTAGTAGATTTTTTTCCCCCCGGCAATATGTTAACATTTTTGTTTAGTGATGTGCCATGAGATTTTACTAATGTGAAATGTGCACTTTGTCTCAATAAGGTTAGAAAACTGGTTTAAATGGCGCTGAAGTCAAACATGATTTGCTGACATGTATGCAAGGTTTAAATTTTGAGGCATCTTTTTCCAGAATGTTCACGTTGAACTCCAAATCCAATCTTTTGGCATGGGATTTATTTTTTTTATTTTTATTTTTTAAGTTTCAATTGTTGCTATCCCTAACTATACTTTCAAACGTACTCCTGCCCCAAATTAATTTAGGCACCCCGTTTACTTATTGTCAACCATTTGTTATGTTGGCAGTTCGGAGAATGGCGATGCAGAAGCGGCGTGGACTGGACAAGCCGGTTGGCCTGCAGGGGGCGCCGCAACAGTTCAAGAGAAACTCCCCTGGCAAAAAAAATCACCAGGCTCCAAAAGTGAAGGTGTTTATTGGAATTGTAAATGTCACAATTATCCCACGCTGACACGCAACATATGAAATGATTTATGTCTTGTTAGGGCAATTTTGGGAAGGAGGACGCACATTTCAAAGAACCCACAGTTTCCTCTCGCCTCCGAGTGAATGAGTTTCCTCACAGGGAGCCGTCAGTACCGTGGATACCGGCCTCGTGTTCTCTCTCGCCGCCACGGTGAGCCTCTTTGCTGTCTATTCCTGTAATAGGTGATGATTATGGAATCTTTGTAGCGTTGAAGTTATACTTACACTCTCAGGGTGTTCTTGAACTGCTTTTATACCCTTTTGGCTAGACTCATTGGACACTTTATTAGGGACACCAAGACATAATGGTTGCAAACAGGCTTTATATAAAAAAAGAAGTAGCCTTACTTTTATTAGCAAATTTATTGTATTGTATTTTTTTAACTACATAGGAGAGTATTTTATCTTGCAAAAATGTCTTTTAGCGAATGTCGATGTTTAAAATGAAACCCATCTTAATGAAAGATTGTAATGGACCTCGACAGTTCCCGTCACAAGACGACACCCGAGCCAAGATGCCTCTCATCTCCGGCCAAGCTGTTGTCCTCCTCGAGTCACGAGAAAGCCCATGAGGGATTCAGCGAAGCGGCTCACCCAAGCTCAGAAAAGAAGCGACAAGCCCAGAATGAAGCACTCAGGTAACATAAATTTTAGTCTTTTTTCATGCTTAACAGAAACCGTATTTCTGTATTAAATATTTATACAGATTTGAGTTGGGTTTTTTATTTTGCAGCAGTCGTTGGCACAAGAGAACAAATCTTGAACAAAGGGCAGTTTAACGAGTCCCTCATTTGTCTTCTCAATGTTATTTCGAAGTCCTGTGTCAGATTGGACTTACCCGCAGCCGCAGGCATCACTCACCAATCACTTAGTTTTTTGCCATCCACAATAAATTAATCAAAGCGCTCGCTCAATTCTAAATCGAGATCGTACGTCTTTGTGGGAGATTAATTCACTGCCTGTTTTTCTGCTCCGCATACGTTTATTTAATCAAAACATCATTACCACAGGGCGGCCCGGTAGTCCAGTGGTTAGCACGTCGGCTTCACAGCGCAGAGGTACCGGGTTCGATTCCAGCTCCGGCCTCCCTGTGTGGAGTTTGCATGTTCTCCCCGGGCCTGCGTGGGTTTTCTCCGGGTGCTCCGATTTCCTCCCACATTCCAAAAATATGCATGGCAGGCTGATTGGACGCTCTAAATTGTCCCTAGGTGTGAGTGTGAGCGTGGATGGTTGTTCGTCTCTGTGTGCCCTGCGATTGGCTGGCAACTGATTCAGGGTGTCCCCCGCCTACTGCCCGAAGACGGCCGGGATAGGCTCCAGCACCCCCGCGACCCTAGTGAGGATCAAGCGGTTCGGAAAATGGATGGATGGATCATTACCACAATTGGGCCTCTCAAACAATCAGAAGCCTATGAAAATATTTAATAAATGTGCAGTGATTAAAATGTGCATTTCAACAGTCAAGTACAGTACAAAGAAAAGCTAACAATAAAAGTCAATATAAAACTAAATACATCTGGAAGACAGAAGCCGAACATGTTTTCAGCATGGTGAAAATGTCCAAATTATTACCTTTGTCTCTGATTGTGCTACGTGCTAATTATGTCACCATCTGCTTGTTCAAATTAATTATTGTTGGTTGATTATCATACAACTAATTGCATTGCTCATGTTGTACTGGGGCTGTGGTTGTTATCATGACACTTTCTGTGGTGACATCACAAAAAAAGCTGTAGAGGTGAAATTAATAAATAAAACAAAAACATAGCAAAACTATTGCACCTTTCGAAAACAGGAGGGGAAAAAATGCAGTAAGTACCTGATCCTCATTTACACTTTGGTCATTACTGTAGCTGTATACATTTCACTCTGTCAAATTAACATGCCCGTGTGTAATTGATGGTCTAATTAATTGCATTGGTCACTCTTGATGTAGTGGTACATTCGCCTGACTGGGATGCGGGCAGCGTGGGCTCAGTTCCATCTCAGTGAATGTGAGTGTGAATAGTTGTCCATTTCTATACGTGCCCTGCGACTGGCTGACGGCCAGTCCAGGATTTAGTCCGCCTTGCGCCCGAAGCCAGGCTCCAGGACCCTGTGACCCTGAACATAATCAGTTGTATTGGAAATGGATGGATGGATTAATGAATTAACTGCATTGCTCATGTTGTACAAGCCCTTTCCGATAACACATTTCTTGTTCTCTGGCGATGGTCACACTTCTCCTTATGTCTTCACTGGTTCTCTTAGGAGCCACCAAATTGGGTTTTGTCATTCTTATTATGACAAAATACTAAACACACAACATTTTGTTCACCACAGAGCCGCATGGTTGGACAAGCTCACCACGCAACGACTAGAGGACCTTAACCAGCTGACACGAGTGGAGGCCGAACGCATTCAACGACTGAGGTACGGGTAAAGGCAGGGGGCAGATGCATGCAGATCCGGCCTGATTGCGACCTCAGAGGAAGAGAGCACATGCTCACAACTGGATACAAATGAAACTAATAAACTCTTTTGGTATACAGGGCCGATGTTGTCTCGCCGACTCAGTGGGCTGAAAGGGCTGAGCAGCAGGTGCGAGAGAGAATCGGACCGCTTCTGGATGGGGCCAAGGTGAGCGCGATATCACACTGTATATCTCGTGTAGACATTATTTTTCATCTTTTTCACAGTTTAACATAGTTCCCAGGGACCTCATGACTTGCATGGCATACAGTACGTCGCAGATCCAAAAAATCCAGAGGCATGAAGCCAAGCACACTCCTTTTGTACATCTCAATCAATGCGGACTTGTTGGAGGACCAGACTACCCCCTCGCCGCGCCCTTGCATTATATAAATATGCAAATTAGTATAAAAATTGCCTGTTCGTGGGAATAATCACTCTGCAGGATCTATTAACTCATTCACTCCCAAAGACGTTTTTAAACGTCTTTTGAGACTTGGTCCAGAATTGGCTGGTACTGAATGAGTTAATCAGATTATGAAAACATGCGTCACCAATGAAAAAAAAATTCACAAAATGTGAGCTGAAGTCGCCGGGAAACAAAATGGAGACCTGAAAATTGTTATCTTTCCCTTGCTGTCCTCTGGAGTTATCAACTTCTAACTGGGTGCTGAGCAGCAGCCTGGGCTTTTAGCTCAGCGGAGAAGTGATGGCCGCATGAGTTCGATCCCCGAGTTGGGTGGACGTTGAAATAGTCAAAACGCCCCCTGCGGCAACCCGTCAACAGAAAAAGTTTTCAGGGGCATCGAAACTGTCCATTCACCCTGGGCGTCTATTGTTCCTCCACACGCCACTGCACCCGCTACTGTCCAGCATCTTCTCTATGTCTCTCCATGGCTCTAAAGCAAGAAAAACATGTAGGCCAGCCAACTCGTTGCCGTGGAGCACCGCACATTTCCATGGTCATTTCACTCTTGATACATCTGAACGTGAGTGTGGAAAAGTGCGTATGCTCCATTTTTATGCGTATGCACCTTTTGTGTATGAGGCCCCCGGGTGTCTTTATAAAACATATCTGTTCATCACAGTACCCCAAAGATAATGATATGGAGACATTTTTACTATGTATTCCTTGCCCTGGTGAAATTCATTTTTGGGGTAGATCTGTCTCATCGAGTGAGCCAGCTCTTATCCGACTGACCCTGCTTACTGCTGGGCCAATGGCAACCCCGGCTTTGATTGACCACCAGCGAGCTGGATCCTTCCCGCTAGCAATTGGCCATTTCAAGCGACGGATGTTCACAGCGCCCAGCTTCTTGCTTTGTACTAGCAGAGCCCGACAATGCAAGCAAGCAGGACAATGAGAGCGTTTTTCTAGCACATGGGCACACAAAAGCCCCCACCCACCCTTTCTTTTCGACCAGCCGAGGTCATGTCATGGAAATGTTCGAGTGGTTGTTATGCACATTAGCCCCACTGTTACCTAACTGTTTAATAAACCAGCAGCGTTACATGGTTGTCTAATTTCACACTTGATGGGTGGACAGGCCCTCCTGAGACACAACTGTTTTGCAAACAAAACCTTAAAAAAATAAAATTTCCGTCTTACTCGTATTAAACTCTTAAGTGTGCATATCTAGATTCAAGGCCTTGGCGGCAACATCAATCTTGATTTGTCAGCTGCCTTTGTTTACTTGCGTGCGTGAATAAATTAGCTGAGTGATTGCAGAGCGAAAGTCTCACTAAGGTTTTTCTCGAACAAAAACAAAACAACAAAAATGCTACACACAAAATATTTGAATGGTGGTCAAGAGTGTCACCATTTCTCAACCGATTGAAATGCAATTAAAAGACAAAATGTCGTTTTGTGTTATTTCGCCCCCACATAATTAACTCATTCAGTACAGTACCAGCCAATTCTAGAGCCAAGTCTGAAAAGACGTTTAAAAACGTCTTTGGGAGTGAATGAGTTAACAGTACAATCACTGGACTTTTTCCCCATCCATCCATTTTCCGAACCGCTTGATCCTCACTAGGGTCGCGGGGGGTGCTGGAGCCTATCCCAGCTGTCTTCGGGCAGTAGGCGGGGGACACCCTGAATCGGTTGCCAGCCAATCGCAGGGCACACAGAGACGAACAACCATCCACGCCCACACTCACACCTAGGGACAATTTAGAGTGTTCAATCAGCCAGGCATGATTTTTGGAATGTGGGAGGAAACCGGAGTACCCGGGGAAAACCCACGCAGGCCCGGGGAGAACATGCAAACTCCACACAGGGTGGCCGGAGCTGGAATTGAACCCGGTACCTCTGCGCTGTGAAGCCGACGTGCTAACCACTGGACTACCGGGCCGCCCGACTTTTTCCCCCCCAAATGTCAAATACATGTGCCTGTTGCGTCTCTTCTATTACCATTAGGCCTACATAAGGCAACTAAATTGTGGGACTCGATGATTCAGACACAAAAACATGCATACGGTACATAACAGCATTTGTATTGCTTGGTAAAAATGATACTAGAATATAGGCTTTTCCCGCTTGAACATCAAAGACAAGATCATGTTGACAAATAACAGTGACGTGCCAATCTCATAAAGGATCTTCAAGTGCATTCAGGACTCCTCGGAAGTGGGTCTGATCTCATCGCCCGTTTCGGTTCACAGTTCCTCAGGGGACATACTGTATTTGGTGTTATCTTTGGCTTGCTATGACGCGCTATGATGCATTATTCAACAATGCGGCGTATCTCGGTGTGTGTTTTGTGCTTTTGTAACAGCGTTTGAAGTGCCAATTATCTTCATTTGTGTGTTTACCTCAGCATCTCGGAGAGTCCTGGAGCAGGAGCGACTTGCCGCTGAGGAATAAGCTGTCAGAGCAGGCTGCAATGAGGGTGAACTATAAAGGCTATTCTTAGCTGGGCAATTAAACAAGCCTCAGATGCACTTAAATTCAATTCCCTTAATTGTTCACGTTTCTCAGGTGGCCGAGCGAGGCGAGGAGGTGGGCGGGGTCCTTCCGGAAGATCACTTAGCGGAGGCAGCGCTGCGGGTTCTGCAAGCCCCCACCCTGGAGGGAATGCTGCAGCGCATGGAGGAGATACAGGTAAAGGTCGCCGTGGAAACCTCCCTCCCTCCCGCTTGCGGCGGAGAGGCTCGACGTCTTTACCGAATGTATTTCGGAGCAGAGGGACCATGAAGAAGTGAGGAGACGAATCGCCTCGATCGCCTACTCAGATGCTCTTCAATGGGAGCAGCCAGCAGGTACTCATCATCTCGTCATGCACAAGCATTTTAAACGCTCTATTAACTGCGCTCAGGCAATTAGGGTGAGCTCAACCTGGGCCATGTGTCGGTCTACTCGACACCTAAACTCATCTTGGTTTGAGTGTTCTTCTGCATACCTAAGATGGGTACACTCCCCCTCCTCTGGCATGATTGGAAAAGGTGGGCCAGAAACAATCAACAGAGTGATAAAATTCACATTTGTCGCACGCATGCACATGCGCACATTCACATGCAGCTATGTCATATGATGAATGCGATTGCTTTTCTCACCACTTATTCATAATAACCACCACTTGCATGACAGCAATAATCAGAATGACTCCAAATCTTCCACATAGTTGAAAAAAATAGCCCACGGCACAGATAGTCATACATTTACTCATGACACTGAGCACATCGCGGTAAAATATCCAATTTGCATGCCTGTGCAGTCTATGGCCCAGAAAGTAATCATGTAGTACCCTCCCATACCGCTAGGGAGCAGCAACAGCTAGCCAATTGCCTTGTGTTTCAACCACTAGAGACAAGCGAATTTCTGCCGCATGCAAGCAGGACGACAGTGAAACAATAAATATGAAAGATAATAAAATACTTTTTTCTTTGTGCTCATTTGATTCCAATTCAAGCTGTTACAGCGTCATTCTTCAATGTTAAAAACGGTTAGAGTAACAATATAACACGTTAATTGTTAAAATAAGCGTTTTTTTTTCAGCTAGTGGTGTGTCGTGAGATTTTTTCAATGAAAGAAATGTGCCTTGGCTCAAAAAAGTTTGAAAAACACTGCTCTAGGTGGAGAACGTGTTACGGTGGTAACCCAATCCAATTATTGCTTCACACTCACCTCCTCCTCCACCTTCGATCTCTTGCTGTTCTTCCCAGGCTCTCAGGTCGAGGTTCCAGCCTCGAGGCCAAGCTCTCCACAACCAATTAGAATGACCATGCGAATGCCGAGCCAGCCTGCGGCCGCTGATATTGTTCTGGGCGAACCCGTAGAAACAGGGTGCGTTTGTATGTCCTTTTATCCTTTTCCGTATTCTTCTGTCATTGGTCTCTTCTTTTTATCCTTTTCAGTGATACAGACGTTTTAGCAACCAAGAAGATGTACATGCATGATGAGCACAGATGCTACAAGCGGTTACATTTGAGGACAAAAATGGGCTTTTTGTAGTGTAGATTGTAGCCTGAGGGACAAATGTGTGTGCAAATGACAACAGGAGGCCATTGGCTATTTTCCATAATTAGGCCTCGAGACTGGATGAAATGTTTTTTTTTTCCCTACAGCACTCTGCTTTGTTCCTGGTGAAGTGTCAAAGTAAGTGCTTTCCCAGGAGGAGGTCTCCCTCCTTCAGGGCTTGAAAGTGCGGTTATTATACTCCCAAATCCTGCCCTGTTTTACGTGTGTGCTCGTAAAAATTTCATCTGGTCGCACAGGGTGACAGCATGTTTTGATGCTCCCCCCAGCACATACAGTAGGTATGGTCCACCTCTGCATCTGCCTGTCAGATTGCACACACAGAAGGTGCAACGCCTGTCAAGTTAAATCCATCCTGTATAAATCAAGTAAATAAGTATCGAAGTCTAGGTGTGTCCTTTGCCACTTAACTTAGATAGCACTATGTGCTTTATAAATGACAGTAGGAATCGAACCCTGCACCTCTGCCCTGTTAGGTCGACGCGCTAACCCAGGGGTCAGCAACCCAAAATGTTGAAAGAGCCACATAGGACAAAAAAACCCCAAAAAACAAATATGTCTGGAGCCGCAAAAAAATAAAAGCCTTCTATAAAACTTACAATGAAGGAAACACATGCTGTAAGCATGTAGGACACTCTACTGTCTCAGAATTGTTTATGTTATTCATTCCTTTGTTGTGTATTCACAAACGCCCCCATAGAATTTATTTTGTAATTTCCTCGCTTGATTTTTTTGTTTTGGTGCATTATTTTTTTCTTGTCTTCAATGTCAGTGAAGTGATCATTAATTTCCGTTTTTCTGAGGCTGTCTTTGAACGCCTCTCGAGTTGTACGAGAAGAGAGAAGGCACGGAGTCGGACGCATATGTGTCTGTGTTTGAGACTGTTAAAAGCATAAAAAAAGTGTACGTTTTAAAAAAACAACACCACAGCTCTCCTTTTTTCGGCGCTGCAACATGTATCTATATCTATTTGAGCTATATTAGCCTACTATCAAAATATTTTTCCATTTTCAAACATTTTTATAAAGACATCCACTAGATGTCGCTAAAGAGCTGCATGCGGCTCTAGAGCCGCGTGTTGCCGACCCCCGCGCTAACCAGTCGACCATCAGGCCACCAAAGAACACGCGTCGGCCTTACAGTACAGAGGTGCAGGGTTCGATTCTGGCTCCAGACTGCCTGTGTGGAGTTTGCATGTTCTCCCCGTGTTGTGTGGGTTTTCTCCGGGTAGTCCGGTTTCCTCCCATATTCCAAAAACATGCATGGCAGGTTAATGGGACACTCTAAATTGTCCCTGGGTGTGAGTGTGAGCACGTGTGGTTGTACGTCTGTGTGTACCCTACGATTGGCTGGCAACCAGTTCAGGGTGTACCCCGTCTACTGCCTGAAGACGGCTGGGATAGGCTCCAGCACACACCGCGATCCTTTTGAGGAGAAAGCTGATCTGAAAATGGATAAATGTTCTCTTTTTTTATATACCACTTAGCACTCCGAAGTGCTATTACATTAGCATCATTCTCAAGTCTTACCAGAAGGACTGACTGAAATAGATGACTCTTGTATTGACTGGAGAACAGGAGCAGAGCTGCTCTCAAGTCATGCAATGTGCACGAAGCAACTTGGTTCCTCCCAAGTGCAGTGCGTGCCCGGCTCCTTCCAAGGCAAATAAGTTGAACATGGGGGAGTCATTAGGGGTGAGATAAATGCAGAAAGTGTTTAGTTGTTGACTTCGACAGGCTGCAAGTTGCTGTTATTTAAGCCTTTGCCTGTCTAATTTAATGTTCAAATATGACGACCTCGATTAGACATTTTGCATATCCTGTATCCATTCTTCAGGACATGTCAGAATGCTTTGTTCCTCAAGAGGAAGGAATCGGACTGTATTAGTCAAAGCCCCTGTATTCCTTCTGTATTCTTTCTTGCAAGGAGCGACCTAGAACAATGACTCCACATGGCCACTGATAGAATCATGAGAGATTTCATGGTGCAAGATAAGATTTATGTAGCCATGGTGAAGAGTCGAGACGCAGACGCTGGTCAGGCCGCCACCCCGGCTGGCCCTCAGCGTCTTCCATCATAACCAATAGAAAGATGAAAGACGCACTCAGTAATCTTCCAAACCTTTCATGCATGCTTTCTTTCTTTTATTTTAATCCCCTCGCCTCTGTTGTTTGACGGGCTGCAGTTCCGGAAAATGTGCTCTCCACTCCAACACAATTACTTCAGGACATCATTGATGGCCAAGCATTAAAGTGTTTGTCAATGTCAAAGACTGCTGAAATAATCACACCTATTTTTCTTATTTTTTTTTTTACCTCAGCATTGATTTTTTTTTTTCCAACTCTTCCAAAGCTCAGCAGTCCATCTGTGAGCTATCCTATCTTGAAGCTATCTTTGTCTCAGTTCTGGCTCAGTCTTTATTGACACATCCTTGAATCAACGTTGAGACTCCACTCGTGAGTGTCTATCATGAAAAATATGATTCAAAACTTCATATGCCTGTCAAGCACCAAATGATGTCTTTCTAATGTATTCCTGAGAGAAGAAATTGCATTGAGTATGCATCTACTCAGGGATGGCTCCAGGATGTTTTTCTAGGTGGGCCCAAGCCCCGCGGGGTGTTGCACCATCCATGCATCAACTCTTAAGCCCCTCCCCTTTCTTAAATGGAAAGACAACCAGCAAAAAAAAAAAAACTGCGAATGTTAGGGGCGGAGAATTGATGTGATGAAGCAAATTTGAGGATGTTTTGGGCCACAAGTCAGTTCTTTAGGAGCACAAGTGGCTCTTGATAAAGGCGTGTGTGTCGGAACTGTCGCAATACTAAATATAGCTCGGAGAGCACAAGAAGCAGGCCGATCCGTCCAAGTAGGGAGGATTAGAAAGCGCTCAGCTGTACCCAGCTGAGCCCTCTGCAAACCGTTGCTTTAGAAATTCATTACCGTGACTTCAGACAACACCACCCCTGAGTAAATTGACCTAAATCTGGGGGTGGGGAGGGGCATGGCCCTTGAGCAAAAAGGTTTGCCCACTTCCTGTGGAAAAATTCAGGGTGAAGAAAAGCCATCATCACACACAAGCATCTTCTTGTTTCGTCTCACTAAAGAGTCGTCTCCGAGAGCAGCCTGATGGAGGAGGCGTCCCGGGAAGACGGCCATCCGATATTCCCCGGTCCAAAGGAGGGTGGCGCGGTGAGCACGGTCATCAGCGTGCCCGGCAGCATGCTGAGAAGCATTCGACACTACCGTGAAGACTTTGATTCATATCTACGCCGTGCGGCAAATGAGGGCGGGACTGGCGACGTCAACGTCTGGTCCATCGCAGACAGGTAACAAGACTCGCAAATGCTTTGTTATGCCTTTGTAGTAAGCTTCTGGTTGCAAACCTCTGAAATTGGCTCATGAGAGGTCATATGTAGTGGGCACATTTCGGCAGGCATTTTTTGCTCAACGTGAATCGACTTTGATCAGAGAACAGCAATGAGGTCCATGCGGACCACTCTGATGTAAACCTGGGGTGGCCAACCAGTCAGAGACTAAGAGCCATTTTTTTTTACTGTGTTACTGCAAAGAGCCACATTATACACATGGGCGCACATAAACATCACCCCATCCTTTCCTCTCTCACACACACACACACACACACACACACACACACACACAGACCTCTGCTCAGCCACATTTATTGTAAATGTCACACACCGACATGATAATGACAGGAATTGACTCCTACAGTTCGAAGACCACATGCCAATGAATATTGTGTGCACTGCCTCACACACACAAACCCTGTTCAACCAAAAATATAATAATTTGCAACTTACTTTGCATGTTGCTTAGCGCCTTAGTGCAGGGACTTCTGGCATTCCTTCTCTTGAACAATCCTCTTCAAATCTGGCTTGAAGCAGGCACTGTCTGGATGCAGCGGTTACGTAGTCCTAGGGTCAGCTTGCCACATAGGGCAGGGGCCGCCGAAGTTTTTCAACCGGGGACCAATCCGCTGGCTCCCAGTTGATCGCGATCGACGTATTGGGCACCCCTGCCTTAAAATCAGAGGTAATTCGCTGACTAGCTTAGCGCTTAGCGCCGTTGTTTGCGCGTGAGCGGCGACCTAATGGTCAGAATTCATCTGTCATCTGACTGCTCGCCCTGTATGTCAATCAAGTAACGGGATTCATGATGGACTGACATCGTAAGTTCTGCTATACTTTGCGCCGATGTTTGAATGGCAGCGCCACCGCCGAGGCATTTTCAACGCTTGTCATGTGAAAGCCAGAGAGCCCCATTGAACCAGCCAAACAGCCGCGGGTTGGCCACCCCTAATGTAAACAGCTTCGAATGGTCTGACGTGACACTTGGGTGCCCCCCACCTCCCTTAAACGTGCCTGGAGTTGAGTGGCATTCATTATCCGATTTCTCAGGGCATTGTTCACGATGTAGCGATCATCAGCATGGGACGTGACCAAAGGACGTCCACTTCGACATCTTTCTGTGACTCTTCCCGTTTCTCAGTATCTCTGTTGTAATCTGCTGATGACACTCTGTCACAGTCTAAGCTCAGTGGCCACTTCTGTCTGAGAACGACCTGTTTGAAGCATCACAATGGTAGGGTACTGTTGATCCATTGTGAGGAGTCATCTTGGTCTCAAGATGTCAAAACGCGAACAACATGGTGAGGATGGCTGTTTGAACACTATCTCTAATTGAAACAGGACCCTTGGTCGATTCAAGGATCAAACGCCTGTTGTGAATTTTGCTGTTCAGCTCCTCGTTACAAAACAGCATCTTGTGCAAAAAGTACTGAGACATTTAACAGTTGGACATGTGCATTTATAAGCTGAGAGAAGGTCACGTTAAGTTCACCTGTTACGGTTTCAATGCATTTTAGGCTCGTCCACCTGAAAGCCGAACTGAATGCCAACCTTTTTGTGAGCAGTGTATCATGTTAAATATTTGTCTGGTTTGTGTGCTATTGTTTCCTTCTGTATTGTCTCTGCCCACCGTTAATGCTTGTGGAGTTACTCACGTGGTCTTTGGAAATAGCCAGTCCCAAAAATGGGATGTCGACATGAAATGGGGATTTGCACACTTGCCCTGCAGTATAAATCCAACACATATTTGCATATTTTCTCTCAGACCCTCCTTCTCTGTGCTTAGCGAAAACCCTGTGTGTCGTTATCCCAGTTAGACTTCTACTAAACTGCACTGCCGAGTGTGTATTGTCGATGACATGGCATTGTCAGTCCCAAAGCGGAAGAAGCAGATTTTTATAGTTCACACTCGCGCTCTTTCACCCACTCTTGCATTTACATGTCCTCAAAGATTCCTCATATGGTTTTATAGTCAGTTTGCGTTGGAGCGCAAACAGACCAATGAATCAATTTTATGAGTCCCCCCCGCTAATGTTTGGAAAGACACATCTGTTCCCCGCGTTGTGCTTAATTTGCAGTAACACGTCAACACTGTCAGTATGTCACATCTGCCTGCGGCTCGGCCGCACAAAACATTTGTTTACTTGCTTATTTCTTTGACTTCATGAATATTCACAAGCACTCACCTCGGCGCGGTGCTCAGACAAACAAGAATCTGGAAGGTCATTTTAGGCGTGCTATTTTACATACATGCAGATTGCGGGCATATCAATTTTCGATTCGTCTTACAAAATTATGATGAAACCAAAATAAAATAATACAGTGAAACTCCTACAACGAAATCATGTTTGCAGCAAGACATTTTTCACAACAGGGGGTTTTTCACTGTAGCAAATTTGAAACAGGAACGTGCGAATGGTGTTAATGCATGAAGACTTTTTCACACTAGGGGGTATTTTCACCCATGTAGATTTCGTTCTAGAGGAGTTTCACTGTCATTGTAAAGCTTTCAATCATTAAGGCAAAGCTTTAAAACTCATCTGAAAAGGACATCAAATCTTTTACAGAGAGAACATCAAATTAAAAACTGAGATAATGTGGTTGCCCAAGTGTGCACATCCTTTTATAAGCGGGTATGTGGCAGTGATCAAAATTAATCAGTCGCATTCAAATTCATGTGAAATGTGAGTCAGCACACACCCGCCATCATTTAAATTATCCCTGATTAACCCCAAAGAAAGTTCCGCTGATGAGTTAGATATTTCCTGACATTTTTTCATCACACCCAAGAGCACAAGCCAAGGTCTGCAGCGATGCCACAGCATCAGAGAGACCTCATTGCTCAAGGATATCAGTCATGGGAAAGGGATACAGTGAAACTCCTCTGCAACGAAATCTACATGGGTGAAAATACCCCCTAGTGGGAAAAAATCTTCATGCATTAACACCATGCCCACTTTCCTGTTTCAAATTTGCTACAGTGAAAAACCCCCTGTTGTGAAAAATGTCTTGCTGCCAACATGATTTCGTTGTAGAGGAGTTTCACTGTAATAGAGTTTCCAAGGAATTAAATTTACCATACTACAGCAGTGACATTATCAAGACCTGGATGTCACTCCAAAATTTACAAAAATGACCAAAACTGGTCAAGGCGGTTGCTAAGAGGTGCGTGTGTCTCTATGTCATCGTCTCCTTTGTCGTGCTGCAGCCTGGCAGACGAGTTGTTGTGGGACGCGGCCGGTGACGTGGCGGCTGAATTCCAGGACGTGATGGAGGAGTGCGCCGAGGCCGTTTTCACCGCCGAGTTCCTGCAACTGATCCACTCGCCTCGCGTCGCTTCCTCTTCGTCCTCCTTGGTCAACCAATAGGTGCTTGCAGCTCATGGGATTGTCTTTTTAATTTATTATGTACAGGAGGGAATTGAATTAATTGGGAGTATGCGTGTCTGTGTTATTTGTATTTTTTTTTAAATAAACTAAAACTCCAACAAGGAAGATTGCCGCCATGCCTTTGATCTGAGGGCCGCTTCTCTTCCTACACCATCGGTTATGTGAGATTGTATTCCACCGGGAAAATTAGTTTAGATAAGCTTGGAGAGACCATTACTACATTATGGTGGAGGGATTATGAGATTACTGGATCTCCCGCGCGGATTACTCACACATTTTATTTCCGTCCGGGAACAATGGTAGTGTGTGATTGCATATCAAATGACTTTTGCCACTTTCTCCACCGGTGTCAGGGATGGACAGCTTAATTGATGAAGGGGGCCACAATTTTTCATCAGCGCTACTGGGGGTCACGTAGGACCACGTACTTCCTAAACAGCTATATCACAAAAATGCCATTTTACATATGAACAAGATACAGGTACATGCATTTGTGTCTACTTTTTATTAAAACAATGTACATCAGAGTATCTTGACATATTTCTTTTTTCATAATACAGGACAGGTACATTTCTCAAAGCATTTATAAAGATGTAGCTTTCAATAACAAACGATTTGAGCAGTGAAAAACTAACTACACACTGATTTTTTAATTTTTTTATTCAGTGCAAAGTGCTCGTGTCCATAAAGTTAGATAGATAGATAGACAGATAGATAGATAGCTTTTTTTTTTTTTTTTACAAAAAACAACTTATTCTAAGAATTATTATTATTCAAGTGCTATGTATTTCTTGCAAGTAATTTCCAAATCCCCCAAAAAATGATTCGGCCCACTCACATAGTATACTGTCTGTATAAGACCTGGTGGGAGCACAGCTGCCATCTAGTTGTGAATTGTGATATTACAACGTCAAACTATAAAGTGAAACCTTGCTATTCGTAGAAGATCGGGACAGAGCTGGTTTACGAATAGCGAAAATCTGTGTACAGTCTCCTCCAAAGTTATTGGAATAACAAGGTCAGTTCATTTCTTTTTGTTGGAAACTGAAAACATTTGGCGTTTCAGATTAAAGGACGAATATGAAACAAAAGTTCAGAGTTTCAGCTTTTATTTCTTTGTATTTACATCTAGGTCAACACCTCAGGACAGTGCATCTTTATGAAGCCACCCAGTTTTCAAGCGAGCAATCAAATGGAACAGTGACATTACATTACAGTGAATAGCATTTAATATTTATCCAATAACTGCATCGAGCCTGTGATTACTTGACTTCACCAGACTGTTGCATTCTTCATTTGAAATGCTTTTCCAGGCCTGTACTGCAGCCTCTTTCAGTTTTTGTTTGTTTCTGGCGGATTCTCCCTTCTATTGTAATTGCAATATGTTCTATTGCAGAGGTGTCAAACTAATTTTTGTCATGGGCCACATAGTAGTGACCGTTTCCTTTGGAGGGCCGTTACGACTGTGAAAACATATAAAGTACAGTAGTGAAGAATAATGGCTCATTCAACGATTGTTTAAGTTAGTGTAAGAAAATGCTTACAATATCTCGCCCATTTATTACATATGAGAAGTTGAATTATTTTGTACAGATGTTAGCAATCATTGTAGAAGTTGACATGTTTGATTGGCTTTCGTGGGCCACAAAAAATGATTTGGCGGGCCAGATCTGGCCCCCGGGCCTTGAGTTTGACACCTGTATTCTATTGGATTAAAGAGTCTGTATCATGCAAAATCTAACTAACCCTAGCTGTTTTAAAATGCTAACTCATCATTAATTACAGCCCCAAAGTGTTTTTTTCTCCCCTCCATTGACCAATCTCTGCCCATTCCTGCCCATTCCTGCTCTCTAAGCATCAGCTCCACCCAATTCAAGAAAATGATTGGGCCCTCAATGTTCCATTTATTACATTAAGGAATCATTCCCGTACCGCCCCTGCAGACGAAACACGGGGCCACTTTCCCGGCTGGAGCTCCACTGCTCTGAAATGTTTCGCATGCATGCCCAATGAAGGCGCGCTCCGAGTGGTCTCCCCTCCCCGGCTAGAGTGCCGCTCTTTCAAAATGTTGCTAAGTAAACACACGCCCACTTTCTCCGAGCAGACAGCAGGACAAGTGTATCCGGGAAAGAGCCGTTTGTCTCTGATCGGCATTTCTCAGAGGACTACCTGGTGAACCTTGGCCGAGAGATTTAACCTTAAAATGAGTACAATTTTTGTTTTGTTGTATAAAAGTAAACTTAGTGATTACACACATTATCATGTGCATGTGAATAGTACATCAATGCTTTATAAGGATTGCCACTGTACTCTAAATCGAGAACTTAAGGCTCAAACAATATGTTCTTTTATGGTTAATTCTATTTCCTGTTTCATTGGTGATGTGCTTCGCAGCCATCAAATGTCATGAAAGGAAATTCAAATTATTTGCATTCTCAGATCATCCCTCCATCTGTCTCGCAATGAATGGTTCAAATTTGCGAGCAATTGGAGAAATGGTCTCAGTGGAGTTCATTAAAGTACCAAGTGTATTTTCCCCCGACTGAACGGGTTCAATACACTGATTTGCTCAAAAAAGAAAATTGTGTGTGTGTGTGTGTGTGTGTGTGTGTGTGTGTGTTTCTTACGGTGTTGTATCGCAGAAGGGTGGGGACCCCAGTCAGCTTGAGCGTTGTCATTGAACTCAAGGTAAAATTTCCCATTGAAGTAAATGTAAATGCAATTAATCCGTTCCAACCCCCAAACTGTGATATTGTTGTATTTATATTTTGTGTGTGTGCGTGTGTGTATAAAGCTGCAAGCGTCGATGCCTGAAATAAAAAAAAGTGTGTAAACATATCTGTCAATCCATCTATCTATAAATGTAGTAACCATTATGTTGTAAAAGGCAAAAACCTTCAATATTATGCAGTGCGAGTCAAGCGTAGATGCCTGCAAACCCTTTTAAAAAGTTCTGTGTGCTTTTAATGTTTGAATAAATTATTTGCTAATGAATACTTCATGTCTCCCTCCCCGTTGAAGAAGAGCGGCGGCGGTCTATTAGAACGCTGAGTATGTGGAGACAATACATCTCGGATAGATTTAATTCAATTAGCCGTCTTTGGCACTGGGCTCCATGAACAGACTTTTTCAGCGATATGATACGTATCAATACGTTTCAATATAAGAACTAATAATTTGACACAAAGCGAAAAATCGCTTTTTTTGAAGATTACAATTCCATCCATCCATTTTCTGATTCACTTTATCCTCACAAGGGTCGCGGGGCATGTTGGAGCCCATCCCAGCTGTCTTCGGGCAGTAGGTGGGGGACACCCTGAACCAGCCAATCGCAAGGCACACACAGACGAACAACCACCCGCGTTCACACTCACACCTAGGGACAATTTTGACTGTTCTATCAGTTTGCCATGCATGTTTTTGGAATGCGGGAGGAAACCGGAGTGCCCGGAGAAAACCCCACGCAGGCACAAGGAGAACATGCAAACTCCACACAGGGAGGGCGGAGCTGGAATTGAACCCGGTAACTCTGCACTGTGAGGTCGACGCTCTAACCACTGGATCACCGGGCCGCCACAATTCGATAGAAGAAAGACAATTTAAAATATGATATTTTGAGACATAACAATGGCTTTTCTGTCAATAAACCTACACTAATTGAAGGTAATCCATCCGTCCATCCATCCATCCATTCTCTACCACTTATTGGGGGTTGGGTCGGGGGGCAACAGGTTTCGCAGGGAAGCCGAGATAAATACACACACCGACAGAGAGAGAGACATTACCTTTAATTAGTGTAATTCAGAGTAGTCTATTTTCTCGTATATGTGGGTCAAATTTGGACAAATCATCTCTGAACGAGACATGAAAGTGGCCATAATTACTTGAAAATAGTTTTATGTGTTTTCCCAGCTCGAGGTTGTGAATACGTTTGGTTGTAATGGAGTGTTTCTTTTTCCACACATTTTTTTTTTCCCCACGGCTTCTCCATCCTGGTGTGCTGATGAGGTGAGACGGGTCATAAAAAAAAGGTGACATAGGTTCACTTTGAAGTGTACCGGTGGTGGTATTGAGGGTTTGGACGATTATTTTACAGCCCATGTGGGTCAAAAGCGACAGCAGCCACAAAGCGTCGTGTCAGATTAGTGCGGATCACTACTGGATTTCAGGCCAGTCATCTGCTCCATTACTATCCCCCCCCCCTTAGAAAACGCAAGAGACAAACAACGGACTTAATGCTGGTGTTATTTTAAGCATTGTCTACTCTGTGATCACAACAGTGGACTGCGAACTCAGAAACTCTTTTGTTGAATGCCCATCAGTCACTACAGTGGACAGCAATAAGGCTTCATATCAAAGTTGCACATTCGTCACGACCAGGGGTCAGCAACCCAAAATGTTGAAAGAGCCATATAGGACAAAAAAACCCAAAAAACAAAAATGTCTGGAGCCGCAAAAAAAAAAAAAGCCTTCTATAAAACTTACAATGAAGGAAACACATGCTGTATGTATGTAGGAGACTCTACTGTCTCAGAATTGTTTGTTATTCATTCCCTTGTTGTGCGTTCACAAACGCCAACATAACATTTATTTCCTAGCTTGATTTTTTTGTTTTGGTGCATTATTTTCACTTTTCTTAGTGTCAGTGAAGTGATCATTAATTTCCATTTTTCTGAGGCTGTCTTTGAACGCCTCTCGAGTCGAAGAGAAGAGTTTTGTCACCCTTTGTTTGTGGAGACTGTTAAAAGCATAAATAAAGTGTACGTTTAAAAAAAAAACAACACCACAGCTCTCCTTTTTCGGAGCTGCAACATGTATCTATATCTCTTTGAGCTATATTAGCCTACTATCAAAATCTTTTTTCATTTTCAAATTTTTTTTTAATAAAGCTCCAGGGAGCCACTAGATGTCGCTAAAGAGCCGCATGCGGCTCTGGAGCCGCGTGTTGCCTACCCCCGGTCACGACAGTGGACAGATATCCAAAAGCTTTTTTTCTTTTATTTGTAACTGTCACTCCAAGAAAAAAACTAATAAAAAAAAAACTGTTTTCGTCTATAGGCATCAATTGATATTAGAGATGTTCACTGGGCTGCTTGTGTCTGGGATCTTGTTCTTTCCGTCATGACCCACAGCTCGTGACCATTGGTGAGAACATGAACGTCAATCAAACGGTAAATCGAGAGCTTCACCTTTCGGCTCAACTCCTTCACCACGACAGATCGATACGGCGTCTGCATAACAGCAGACGCTGCACCGATCCGACTGTCGATCTCTCGCTCCATCTTACCCTTACTCATGAACTGTCATGTTTCGGTTTGTGACCACCAGGTGGCATTGTAGGGCTCTCCCTGCAGCTGCACACCTGTTGGTTGTTATGTCGTTAGCCGTTTAAAAGGACTCCCGGCACGATAACTCAGTGTTGGGTCATTGATTGTTTGCTTCTGTCGGGTTTGTTTCAGTAATGTTTCAGTCACTGTTATGTTTTCGCTTCGGTCATGTTTTTTTGTTTGATACTTTGGACTTTGTTTGTTTTGGATTTAGTTTTCTTTATGTTTTAAATAATACAATTTGTCAAGTACACTCTGCTCCTCCCTCTTGCCTGCTTTTTGGGGTCCTCCACCACCACGCAACGTGACATGAACAAGACCCCAAGATACTTCCAAGTCCTCCACTTGGAGCAGGAGCTCGTCCTTCAAAATCACAGGTGTCAAACTCCGGTCCTCGGGAGCCGCCATCCTGCATATTTTCCATCTCTCCCTGTTGCACACACCTGATTCAAATGAACAGGATCGATATCAGGCCTTTTGAAGAAAGACTTGTTTTGTTATCAAGACTCGGGGATACAGAGATAAACAGCTTGAGAATAGCTGGCCCATGTAGTGACTGAGGCACACGCATTGTGCCCAATGTTCCATGATCTTGATAGACGCGCGTGATAGGCTGCACTTGATTGACGTAAATTAGAAACGAGCCTCCAGCATTCGGGGACCTGTGCAATCAAACCGCAATTCGTGCTTTGGATTGTTTTCAGCGCGGCAGTTTTAGTGGTGGTGACCGCCTGGGAGAAGGACGCCCTTCAGCCGACTCGGACGGGCGCACTGCAGGAGGCAGTGGCGCTCCAGACCTGTTCTCGGTTCCTTTCTTCTGGAGTTAAAAAAAAAAAAAAAAAAAACGTGGTGGAGGGAGGAGGACGTAAGAGCTGCTGGGGTGGCAATGTGAGCCAAGTCTGCACAGAGACAACAAACCCTCCCCAAAGTATGCGCGGCGGTGAAGCGGGTGCGGGAGGGGGCGGGTGGACGTTTGGCTTGACACAGGTGGATGCGGAGCGAGGAGCGCGGCGGCATCATATCGCCGCGTGAGGAGGCGCATCGGGCGGCTGCGGCGTCAACATCGCGTCGGTGTGCTCCTGGAGCGTTTTTTTTTTTTTTTTGGAAGCGCTGCGCATCGCTCGACCTCATCGTTTTAGTGATCGACTAGTCGAGGGACGAGGAGGGAGCTCTCTGTGCGGAGGACAGCATGTCTCGGGAGGCGAGAGGAAGAGGTAAGAGAAACATCTGCATGCATGCATGCCCGCCCGCCCTGTGTGCTGCGTGAACAGGTACCGCCACGGTGTGGTGTGCCTCAATCTGCTGGAATGTGGAACACCTCGCTGTGTGCTTCGAACCTGTTCTGCTCAAATGCGAGAGAATTTCAGGTTAGACAAGGAGAAGTAGCAAAGAGAGTACGCTGGATACATTTTTTCCCCTTTTGATTTAAGTACAATTTAGTCCCCGTTCGTGGTAGTGTTACAAGTAACGTTGTCATCCAGAGGTGAAGCACAATTTCAGCTTCTCGCCAGGGTTAAGGTTTCAAATTAAGCTTTCAAGGTAAGGTTGGAGCTTTAAATCAGGGTTATGGTTTGGAGGTGGCGTTAGGGTTTTAAATCAGGGTTCGAAGGCAAGGTTAGGGTTTGAAATTAAGGTTTTTGGATATTATTAGAATGCCTGAGTTGGGGTTCGACAAAAAGGTTAAGGCTTCAAGCTTCAAGACAAGATTAGGCTTTTGAAGTAGTGTTATTGTTTTAAATATTTTTCCAGACCAAGGTTAGGGCTTCAAGACAAGGTTAGAGTTTCAAATTAGGGATTAAAGGTAAAACTAGGGATTAAAATTAGGGTCTGAAGTCAAGATTTTAATTGACCTTTGAAGGCAAAATTAATGGTTCAAGCTTCATGGCTGTTTGGGTGTTTAAAAGTAGTGTTATGGTTTTAAATCAGACTTCCGAACCAAGATTAAGGCTTCAAATTAGGGTTAAAAGGCAATATTGGGGGTTTCGAATTAGTGTTTGGGGGAAGGTTAAGGAATTCAAATGAAGGTTTGAAGGCAAATTAAACTTTCAACCATGATTATAGTATCAAGCCGCGATTAAGGTTTTCACGGGGTTTTGGCAAGGGTTCGAGTTCAAAATTACGGTATCAAGATGGTGATAGGGTTTGAAGGCAAGGTTTGGGTTTCATGTTTTAAATTAGGGTTCTATACCTGGTTTAGTATTTCAATTTAGGGTTTCAAATTCTGATTTTCACATGTGGTAGGGTTTCAAACAAGGGTTACTGTTTTAAATTGGTGCAAGATTAAGGTTTTAAGACAATGTCAATGTTTGAAGGCAGTTTTAGGTTTCAAATTAGGATCCGAAACCTGTGTAGGGTTTTAAGCAAATTTTAGAGCTTGAAATTATGGTTTCATGCCAGGTTTAGAATTTCAAACGAGGGTTTCGTGTTATGTTTTTGAAGACAGAGTAAGCTTTCAAAGTAGGGTTTTAATAACTTTGAGGATTTTGAAACAGTTTAATTTTAAACCCTGGTTTAGGGTTACAAGCCATGGTTAGGCTCTTAAATTATGGTTTCAAACAAGGCATATAGTTTCAAATGAGAGTTTCAAGGCTGGATAAGTTTTCAAACCACAATACAGTGACAATTCTTTCTTAAGACAAGAATTGCTGAAGGTTAAGATTTTAAACGAGGTCTCAAACCAAGGTTGGTATTTACATTTCGAATCATGATTTATGCTTTTGAAGAAGAGTTTCCAGGCACGGTTTGAAATGCCAATTTCAAGTCTGGGCTAGAGTTTAAAATTAGGGTTTCAACTGAGTGATTATTTTACTCCAAGTGAGGTCATCTTTGTTCATCTATTAATGCCAGCACTTTTTAGTGACAGGCACAACAATTGTATGCTCTTCCACCAGATGGCAGAAATTACAAGGAACCTGTGAAGCCACCAGTTGCCATTTACCACCCTAATAAATAGCCTTATGTTCACCTAAACAGGCCCTAGATCTCCCATGCATTGCAATGGTAAACTGAAAATGGTCATTTATGTGTGAAGACGCAGACATGCCAATGTGACGGAAAGCACTAAACGCTAAGTCGTTATCTCCATAACATGTGGTTGTTTCGGAATATTATTATTATGATGATGATGATGATTATTATTATTATGATTATTATTATTTTAGTTTTCCCTCTGGTCTCACATTGCAAGGCTCGGGAGGGGGGAACACAGCAGCCACGGACCGATCAGGGAAGAGAACCCCATTTTTTTCATGTCAGGACAGTCGATGCCCACATACTTGGGGTTCAGCACCTGCAAATTTACATATTCGAAATGTTCCTTTTTCTCCACAATATTTTAAAATATGTCTTCATATTTTTTGGGT
Organism: Hippocampus abdominalis; assembly: GCA_018466805.1. Lineage (NCBI taxonomy): Eukaryota > Metazoa > Chordata > Actinopteri > Syngnathiformes > Syngnathidae > Hippocampus > Hippocampus abdominalis. The sequence goes on from CM031703.1 coordinate 8,804,964, forward strand.
GGGGAATTTCCTTCTCCATTTTGCCCAGTTTTTTTTTTTCCATGTTGAGTTTATCAGCGTTATTTGAAGAGTTCCTTGTGTTTGAAAAAAAAAAAAAGTTGTTGCCTGCAGCACCAAGACAGTATTAATATGACCTGTTAGCGTATACTATAATGTTCGCATATTGTTATCATAAAAGAACGGCTTTGTCTTTGCTTCTTTCTTGGGTGATGTGCCCAAATTATCTTTCGGCCTTGACAGAAGTGACCTGCTTTTAATGAGAGATAATTACATCATGCTAGTGCAATTTTATGAGGAAAGAGATGACGATGAGATAATATCGACCGCCTCGAGTGCTTTGCCATGTTTTGCTCAAGGCACTGGTGAACTTCCTCTTTATAACCCTTCTAATTTGTAGACTTCCCAATATTTGGGGGGGGTGGTGTTTTAATACACTCACAATATTTTAACTTCCATTTTTGTTGGTTGAAACTTGCAAAAAATATCCTACGAGAGGCTGGCTCATGTTGCCATTGAATTACCACAAGCATGTTGACGCTTATCTGTTTCCATAGTCTAGTGGTTGTCATGTTGGTCTTACACACGAAAGGTCCCCAGTTCGAAACTGGGTGGAAACGATCTTGGCGGCCCGGTGGTTGACATCCAGAGCGAGGAATAATGTTTTAATACAGTGATCACCAACACTTCATACACAGTAATATGCTTATAAGTCAGCATGCTGCACAGAGATAACCTCACTCAGCATCGTGGCTTTTTTTTCCTCAATTGGTAAAAAGGGGATTGGTGAGGTGGCGAGTGGACGATGCGAACCCTGGACAACATCGCGTCTGCAATTGTCATCTTGGCAAACGCATATCACAAGTATCCAACAACTACTTTTGCTTGTTTTCCTGTGTGGGCAATATAACTCCGTTTTTTCAAAATAACCAGAACAACCAGTGTTGCAGGTGACGAGTTCAGTGGTTTCCGTAAAATAATCTGTAACATTTGGCCGCATTTAGATCAAAATGAAAGGCTCGGCTTTCACTCTTTCACCCACCGGACATGAAATTAAAACCTGCTTTTAGCAGGTTTATGACATTATGTGAAAACAAAGTCGACCTTCTTATCTTTTTTTTGGTGACTAATTGGCGCTAGGTAGCATCTCCTGAGGCCATAGCTCATTTGTTTAGTCAATATGTCTGCCAACAACAAATAAGATTAGCTTTTCTTTCCAATTTGCTCACAGTCATCTCTGTCATCGGTGCAGCTCCTCCTCCCCTCTCACTTCAACTTAATAGTGTGAGTAATGGCCCCCCTGAGCATTTTATATTCCTGGTATTAAATGAAAGGCCATCAATCTGAAAGTTTTCCTTTTTATTTGTCTCCCAATTGAATAAACGGGCATGGACTTGTTGTTCTGTTATGCGGCTGGCTAAAAATAGCAGCACCTATAAACCCCCGTCCTCCGTCTGTGTTATGAATGCTAAAGCGCCACTTCCGCTAGACATTGCTTGTTGCCGTCTCGTCGTATATGCAGGGTATATTGCATTGTATGGTATTGTCCTGTTCAACAGGCAGCTGCCATTGAGCTAATGCCTTCAGTCGATGAGCTTTGCTGCATCGTGTTTGAGCACAAAAAGCGACTTCAACCCTCATGCAGTATTTTTAAGCGGCTGCATGAAGGGTATTACGTCCCAAAAATGTCCCTCTTCCAATGTGCAACAACTTTTTTCACTTTTAATTTTTTTTCACTTTCAACCCCTCAAAATGTTCAGTGGGAATTGGCCAAGACATAGATATACATCCTATGCAAAATATCAGCTTTGTGGAGTTATATTTCACTGTTTTGTCTGTGGTGTCCATTTGTCCAACAGTCCAAAATTGTCCAAAGTGACCGAAATGTCCAATTTTGGGATAATTACTGCATGGGGGTTAATTGGAACGTAATGGATGTATGTCATGGTGAGGCCTCGTTGTCTGCTCGCCAATGTTTCAGGTCAAGGCGATGGCAGGGGAGTGGCACGCTGGTATTGCCTTTTTTCTTGATGGATGGATGGTGGGATCATGAATGGTTGTATTTATGATGGGATGGATAGATGATTCGTTGGGTTAATGTATGGTTTTAGATGGGTGGATGGTGTGAATTATGAGTAGGTTGGTGGATAGATGGTTGGATTAATGAAGGGTTGATGATTGATGGGTGGGCAAGATCTGTGAGCTGGATGATGGTGGGACGGATTGCTGGTGCGTGCTATATGGATATAAGGATGGATGATGGAAAGGGTCAAATGGCTGATGGCTGCGTCATGGAATGGATTGATGGGTGAGTAAATAGATGGGGTGAAAAGGTGCTTAGCGGCGTGAGGCTTTTCACCACATTTAGCCGAATGATGCGACTCCAAGCTGGGAATCTCATGTGGAGAATAAAGGAGCCAATGCATTCTCTTTTGATTGAGAGCCCACGTTTTATTTTTTATTTTCACAGAAAATTGTGCATAAACGACCGCAAATGGCAATACAGTGAAACTCCTCTGTAACGAAATCATGTTTGCAGCAAGAATTTTTTCACTGTAGCAAATTTGACCTCAGATGTAAACACACTCACACAATCGTATGTGTACACGCACACACAATCATATGTGTACTCTTTTTTTTATTCCAATAGTGCATAAGTATGAGCACACACTTATTTGACACTTCATATAGTCAGTGAAGAAAGAAAGAAATTGCGAAATTTACGATCAGCATTCACTTTCACTTACATCAATTTCTTGGATAATATTTTTTATTTTGCTTCCGCCGTCTTTCATTTTGATCACTTTTACCTTCTCTTCCAGCGTCAGAGCGCTTCTTTTCTTAGCTGTTTGACATCCAAAGGTCCGTTTTGTAGCCATTTTAGCAATGCAACGTTCATGCGACGTCTGAATCCAACAATAACAGATACTTCCTGGTATCCCGGTGGCTTTTCTTTCCACTATCTCACTGTCTCTAACTCGACCTACCCTCGATCGCCAACCCAAGACGGCGTTTTTCGTCGTATGGGGGGGGGGGGGGGGGCAGGAGAATGGGAATGGTGTTAATGCATGAAGATTTTTTCACTTTAGGGGGTATTTTCGCCCATGTAGGTTTCGTTCCAAAGGAGTTTCACCGTATTATTATTCCTCCTGCATTTTACCCATTCTGCTCAGCAGCTTATTGATGTAGGATCAGTGGAATTTATGGTCTTGAGGGGACAGATGGAGAGAAAACATAGACCAAAAAGACGGCAACGGCAATTCACGTTGGGACTTTGTTGGGGTTCAACAAGGAGAAAATGGAGCATTAAAAACTAAGAAAAGTCACCTGTTGGGAACCAAGCAATCAACAAGAAGAAATGAGCAAAAAGCACCTGTTGGAACTTAGCTGGCAATCATGGCATAGACGAGGTGGAAAAGAGAGCAAAAGGCAACAGCAACACCGGTTGAAACTTGATTGGGGATCTTTTGATTAATAAGGAGAGAAGCAACAACTATAACAGCTAAAAAAAAAGGAAAGCTGAGAGTTTGAAAATCATCAAATAACACCTGTTGAAACCTGGCTGGAGAATCTGGGTATCAACAAGGAGAAAGGGAGCACCAACAACATTCAGTTGGTTTTAATGAGTTTTTTGACCGGGGGGATGTTGTTATTAATTTTTAAAATCAGTTATTAGTTTACCGGTAATCTAATTAAAAACGCAACTGTCATAATTAACTCCTAATTAATCGTGATTACGCGCATTTTTTTACCGTTTCTGAATTTCCTTTTATGTTTTTTTTTGTCCTATTTTTTTCCCGTTTTAACATCAACATGGAATCATGGATCAGTTTTCTATGTGCAAAAAGCAAATATTTTACTGAAACAACAATTTCGATTTTCAATTTTACATGAACATTTTTCACTTGGAGCAGTTACTCACACATAATCAGAGGAACATGCGGACAAACCATGTGAAAAGAGAACCAAAAAAAAAAAAATCAGAGACCGAAGACCCGTTATTGCCGCTTGGAGGTCCTCATATAAACAAGAGAGAACAAAAAAAAGCAGCAACAAGTACTGCTGCGACCTTCACTGGAGTCGTGCCTGAGTGCGCACGCTACTGAAAGTGACAACCGCAGTGGACAAAGCCACGACAAACGCAAAACGGCGAACACAACCCAACTGTGGGACCTTGGCAGCGAGGCAAATTCAAGCGACGAACACGAAGAGCGAGCCTGTCACCCGCTGCCGTAGTGAGGATGGATTTCGTCCAGTCTAATGGCGTTATCGTGTGTGGTCGTGCGTGTGATCATGTGTGTGTGTGTGTGTGTGCGACACTCATTTGACTTTTGGGGATGGCAGATTAATGCGAACGCCGCCTCTCATCAACTGCAGCAATTGATTGTGCCACGATTAGTTTTGATTGAATTGGAGGGGCGAGCTATTAATAGCAAGTTTTGGCGACTCACCAATGCGAGTATCGTCATGCAGTCAGCTCAGTTCATCCTCTGCTGCTTTCAAAGGCTTCTGCCAAAGGGACCCCTTCAAGAACATGGGAACAGTCTAATGTGTAATCGTGTTGAGTCATGCTACAGCTCAGACAGGATTATTCCAACATTTAATATGTTCAAGAGAACGAGTTTTGTTCAAAAAAGGTCCCACCTGAAATGTATTTTTAATATCACAAGAAGAACATTTGAATTTTTGAGTGGGGGGGGGAAAAAAAGTTGTAATATTACAAGTGAAAAAAAAAATCTGAGCTCTGAGGGAAAAAAAGGTAATAGGAGGAAAATACATTTCATATGAACTATTGTGACGAGAATGTTGGAGTTCTGTGAGAAAATAATTTTGTACAGATATAAAGATTGTGTAGTAATCAGAGAAAGTTGAAAGCCTCTTTTTTTTCTGCCTTTCCTCATCCAACGTGAGGGGAAAAAAGTGATCATTTTACAGTCATAAAATTTAAATTTGACAAGAGAAAAAGATTTATGAATGAGGTTGTATTATGACAAAGAAATAGTTATAATATACGAGGAAAAAAAAAGTTTGCATTATAGAAGAAATTGGAAAATATATAAATACAATAAATTTGCATTACATAAGAAAGCCTGAACCCAACAAGAAATAGTTGTAATTATCTTAATATTACAGCAGTGTACTGCAAGTGTAAAATGTAACGGCAAAAATAAAAAAATCCCGATTTTATGCGGAAAATATTCCAGTTTTATTTGAGCTACAATACTAATTTAGTCACTTTTTTTAATATCAAAATTGTTGCATTGTTGCTGGGGAAAAAGTTGCAATTTCACAGGAGGAAATTTGTTTTGTGATGTAAATTGTGAAACATTAGGTTAAAAAGGTTGAAATCTTACAAGTTGTACGAAAGAAATTGTACCCAAGTAAATGTTTCAAAACAAACCATTTTAAAAGATTGAACGCAAATGCATTCATTTAAAAATGAAATACAAATGCACTGGACTGGATTTAAAAACACGTTTCAGCCACTGCCTCATAATTCACCGTTTGAACATTTAATTCCTTTTCCTCCATGCAAGACTTGAGTTACATGTCCCGCACTGTGAATCATTGTTTTAGATGACGCAAAAATTCTGCAACCAGCTGAGAATTGAATGTTTGGTGCATCCATCTTTTCATTTGAAAGCAGAATGAGTTTCAGGCGTTTATTGAACTGTTTTATTGTATCCAGTGCACGCACATGCTGCAGGCAATCAATAGAAAACACCCACTGTGTGTTATTTTTGGGCCATTGTCACCATCACAAATGTCACGTGTTGTTCAACATTTGTTTCTTTCAAGCTTTTCCTTTCGTACGTACACACAAACAAGGGTAGTCATAAAAGAGAAACATCACGAGAGCCACTGCTGAACATTGATTTAATTTAATCTATTTCCAACCCAAACACTTTTTATTGCTCTCTTTTGTAATCCGCACTGAATGTTAACCTTTCTGTAAAGCGCTTTGTTAAAGGTGCAGCTATTGTGAAAGCGCAATATCAATAAAGATGTATTGTATTCATGACATGCTGTATAATAAATCTATATCTGAAACGCTAAACATGTTTCTGTCCAACCATCTTTCCCCATTGAAATGAATGGAAAAGCCATTAATCCGTTCCAGTGCCCCTTCCTCCCCAACCAAAAAAATCCCCCAAAACAAAACTGCAGTCTTTTGTAATGTGTTTTCAGAAGAAAAATAGTATGCCATAATATGATACTTTATAAAAACATGCAATATTTAAATGGAATGTTAAAAATTTAACAGTTTGTGCATCGTGATTTTAAACTTCAATACCCATTGACATTGTCACCCCTGTGGTGTGCATGCCTTGGCCAACGGGGGCAGTATAATACAAACATATAAAATACAGTCAAACCTCGGTTTTCGAACGTCTCGGTTCTTGTCCAATTCAGTTTTCAACCAAATATTTCGATTTTCTTATGCCTCGGATGACGACCGAATTTCGGTTCTCGAACAAACTGAGCGTACTTGAATGCCTCACTTGACTCCTCTCGCCTTAGCGTTCCATTACTGACCAGACGTGTGCAATAAAGATTTTTTTTTTAAAAAGAGCGTTGTTTCGGTTTACAACAGCCTTCTGGAACGTATTATGATTGAAAACCGAGGTATGACTACACAAAGAGTCTCACAACTAAGTGAATCAGTAAACTGCAGTAAAATGAGTCATTTTTCGCATCGGACTAAGTACCTGTGAGTATTGTTTGATTTTCAATCTGTGTTGTTGCAATGTTTATGTTGAGATATCTGTTGCTTAAATGATCCATGTGTTTGTGTTTGTGTGAACCCAAAGGTTCGTCACGCAAGCACAGCGCCACCCACTGGTGTCTGCAGAATATTGCGCAAGAATCTGTGGACAGCTCCGATGAAGAGTTCTTCGACGCCCGAGGTTAGTGTTCCACTTTTTTTCATCCCACTGTCTTTTGCTTCTTTTTTTTGTAAAGTGTGTGCCAAAAAGCTAGTTGGCTATTAATCCCAATGGAGCTCGATGTGTGGACTAACGGCGAATGTAAATTGGCTTTCCTGAATGTACACGAAGTCGGGGAAGGATTTTTCTATCATGAAATCTGAAATCAATTTTGTCAGGGCAAAGACGTTGCATGCCAACAATGACATTTAAATGGCCCGTCGCTTTCTATGTTTAGAGACACTTTAAGCCCGCAGCGACAAAACTGATTAAAGTCGAGCTCAACGTACTGTGACAAGCTTTGCACTCCCGAGATAACGAATTCACCCATGCATGGTTTTTTTCTCAAGTGAAAATTGGCATCATGGAATTTTAACTTAAAAAGTTTTTGCAGATACTCAACCTTTTAATATGAATAGTGTATGTTGCAAATACTTCAGCGTTCCTTCAACTCTCTGTTAATGACCAAGAAGTAGCAGCCAACATGTTTACGCTGTGTTTATCTTATAAGAATAAAGCTTTTTGTAACATGAAAAAAAAACAGGTTTTTTTTGTGTTTTTTGTTTTTTGACAGAGTTGACAATTAGTCTTTTTTTTCCCCAAAAGTATTTCTTATTTATTTAGACAAAAAAATGGGGAGGTGAAAAGTCTTGATTGTATGAGGATGGTCTTATTTTAATTTTTAAGCCGTAGTCTATTATGAAAAACATTTCAAATCAATAAAGTTGCATTTAGCGAGATTTGAAAGGGTTTATAGTCTTATAACAATGATGACATTTTTGCTGCGTGAAAATATTCATTGTAATCTTACAAGAATGGTCATATTTAGTCAATATCAAAAGTCATATTCTTACAAACAACATTGTTTTTTTAATTTTTTTTAATTGTAATCCTAAAACAAGAACATATATTTTTCTGGAACAGTTATTAAAAAAATAGTAACGATGGTAGCAAGCGTCCTTCCATTTTCCGATCCGCTTATCCTCACAAGGGTTGTGGGGCGTGCTGGAGCCAAACCTAGCTGTCTTCAGGAAGTAGGCATGGGACACCCTCAACTGTTTGCCAGCCAATCGCAGTGCACTCATCGACAAACAACCATCCACACTCACAGTCACACCTAGTGGCAATTGAGAGTGATCAATCAGCCTGCCATGCATGTTTTTGGAATGTGGGAGGAAACCGGAGTACCCGGAGAAAACCCACGCAGGCATAGGGAGAACATGCAAACTCTACACAAGAAGGCCGGGGCCTAGAATCAAACCTTGCTCCTCTGCACTGTGAGGCAGACATGCTAACCAGTCATTCACCATGCCGCCTGAATTTGGAAGCAATTGAAAAAAATATCTAGGACAAGTTGGTTTTTGAGGACCTGTGGAAATTGCCAAAATGTCTTTAAAACGGCCACTTAGACCTAGATGTGTCTGAGTGTTGTTATACAGCAGTAGTCCCCAACCACCGGTACCTTGCCTCGGCCCGTTTGGGACCAAGCCGTGAGCCACTTTTTCTTCATCAGACGTGGCGGAATTTTTTTTTTTCTAAAAGACTCAGAGAAATTGAAAGAAGGAAAATGTTTGTTTTCAGGATTTACTTGGTGAGACTTTTTTGTAGGTCCACTCCTGATTGGCATGCCTGCCAAATACAGTCAAACCTCAGTTTTCGTCCATAATCCGTTCCAGAAGGCTGTTCGAAAACCGAAATTGTTCGAAAACCGAAACCACGCTCTTTTTAAAATAAAAATGTTTACTGATTCCGTCTGCTCACAATGCAAAGCAACAGGAGGAAGCGTCACTTCCTCGTCTACCCGAGGAAGCGTCACTTCCTCGTGTAAGGAAGGCGAGAGGAGTCAAATGGTGCGTTCAAGTGCGCTCAGTTTGTTCGAGAACCGAAATTTGTTCGTCAGCCGGAGCATAAAAAACTCGAAATTTTTGGTCGAAAACCGAATTGGTATAGAACTGAGAAGTTCGAAACCGAGGTATAACTTTATCATGTTGCTCAGTGAAACTGCCTCCAATGGCTGCATTAAAATGTTATAAAGGACTTGAAAAATAACATGACACTAAAAGGGCTGCTTCAAACCGTCTTTTTGTGTTTCTGGCATGGCTTCATGAAACGTTGTTTTGTACACATGATGAGGGACAGCCCACAAATTTCCTGTTGCTCAGACAAACTGCCCTCAGGGGCCTCACTTGAATATGTTTTTAAAGGACACCGAGAAATTCCCAACATGACTACTCAAAATGAACGTCTCAAACCAAAGTGGCTGCCTTCCCGTCTTTCCGCACGTGAGCACGGGGCACGCAACGCTGCACGATGTTAACACTGCATAGTACGAACGTTTACTTCGCTACGGCAAACGCATTCGTATACAGACATAATTTCCACGTGGCGGATTTACTTTCACGCTCCGTCTGTCAATTCGCCTCATTATGCAAATGGATGCCATCAAATTCGGATTAACATTACGACGAATTTGTCAAGGACTTGCGCCGATCGACATTGTGGAGATTGAATTGGCAGCCGCGGGAGGCCCTGGGGTGGCAGCCCGTCGAGATCAAATATTAGCCCCGACTCAGCAGTATAAATAGTACGTGCAGCGACAAACGGCATGTCGAGCCAATGAAACGCCTCTTAAACTTTTTCTATACTGCGCAGGAACAGATGCGAAATCCGATGAGAGCACACCACAAGAATGAGCTGACGCCTCGCTGCGTCCGGACAAATATTGAAAATTGTGTCTCACTGAGCAGCTGATGAAGATAAGATGCCGCCGGTGGCTGCGCGAAGCTGCTGTGAACGAAGAATACAATACACAGCAGAGCCAGACAAATGAATGTGCGCAGACAATCTGGAATTGCGTCATGTCTTATTCAATCTGATTTCTGAGGCCAAATAAATCACATTCTCACCTCCTACTTTTTGGGGGCAATTCAGCCCCCCCCCCCGAAGCCAATTTCACCGAGCAGCATGAACTTTGCTCGCCGTGTCAATGGCAAGCTGCCCTACAAAAATAATTCTCTCTTGAAGCTAAAACTGAAAATGCACAGCAAGTGTGCCATTTTGGTTCAAAGTGGCAGTTTACTTTTACTTTTTTTTGGGGGGGGGGGAGCATCCCCCAAAGCTAGTTTCACTTAGCCACATGAAATTTGGTAGGTGTGTTTGGCGTGAGTAGCTGTATTAAAAAGACTAATGAAGTCATGCCTGAAAAGACATGGCAAGTCTGCCATTTTGGTATGAAATGCCCATTTTTGGATGATTTGGGCCATTTCGAACAGTCCTTCAAAGATAAACTCCTCCGAGAACGTTTCTCTGTTCACTATCAAATTTGAAGCACATATTCTGGGGAAAAAAAATCATCGCCCAAAGCCATTTTAAAAACATGAAATTTCCTATCCATATCGATCATCAGTCGACATTAAAAAAAAGTCTCTTGAAGTCATGTCAGAAAAGACACAGGAAGGAACTCAGTCATTTTGATTGGGCATTTCAGGGTCATTTTCACCATTACTGGTACATGGTTTGTTTGAAAAAAAAAAAAATAATCTCATAGATTTTGATTGCAACTGAATTTGAACCATATATATATACAAGACACATAGATGGCACTAAAGTGTGACAAGTTTCAGTTTTTGTGTGTTGGGCTGACCATGGCAACAAAATGTCATGAATCATCCTAAAATGCAAAACCAATAATAATTTAGCTTGTGATTTTTTTTTTTTTTTTTTTTAACCCCCAGAGCCAGTTTCACTTCAAAACATGACATTTGGTTAACTTGTTTATTTTGAGTAGACACATTAAAAAAAAAAGAAAAGTCTCCAGAAGCTGAAAATGTCATGTTTGTGCGATGATAGAGGACCTAAAAGCAGGAGATAACTCAAAGTAACAAAAAAACATATCAGTAGTACTATGGTTAGCTGGACAGTCCTTTTAACAGAAAAAAAGCTAATGACATGATGATAACGGGATCAGGCCTCCTCAGGTCCTGTGGGGTCCATTTTTGGTTGGATTGTCCTTTATAGTTGTGCCATGCTGGAGGACCAAAAAAAGCGGGGAGGCAGGAGAAGCAGGGAATGCTCAACAAAATATATTAACGGAAACACTCACAAAAGCACATTGGTAAAGCTAAATCCAAAACACAAAGTCCTGAAAACCCCAATGATCCAAAGTACAGTCAAACCTCTGTTTTCGTCCATAATCCGTTCCAGAAGGCTGTTCGAAAACCGAAATTGTTCGAAAACCGAAACCACGCTCTATTTAAAATAAAAATGTTTACTGAACACGTCTGCTCACAATGGAAAGCGACACGAGGAAGCGTCACTTCCTCGTCTACCCGAGGAAGCGTCACTTTCTCGTGTAAGGAAGGCGAGAGGAGTCAAATGGTGCATTCAAGTTTGTTTGAGTACCGAAATTTGTTCGTCATCCGAGGCATAAAAAAACTCGAAATTTTTGGTCAGAAACCGAATTGGTCGAGAACAGAGACGTTCGAGAACCGAGGTTTGACTGTAACAACAAAGCACATTACTATGACAAATAAAACAACACGTGACAGCAACCGAAACAAACAAATCAATAAACAAACATGACAGTTACACAATGATCCGACCCGGAGTAGCCGGCAGTCCGAAAACGTCAAATGACATGATGACCAGCAGGTGCGACGCTGGAGGAGAAACCCTCGAGTGCAACTTGTTGGTCACTAACGGAACAGAACCAAAACTGTAAACTATGAAACCAAATCTAATCGAAACAAAAACAGGATCATGACTTGCAGGAAGTATGACATTCTTGTTTGAATCCTGCTCTGTCCCACTCATATGCTGTTGTGTCCTTGGGCAAGGCACTTCACCCACCCAGCCTCCGGTGTCACTCACACTTTTGTTCACCTTTTGTGTGAATGTTTGGCGGCGGTCGGAGGGCTCGTCGACGCCTACTGGCAGCTATACTTCCGTCACTCTGCCCCAGGGCAGAACCTAATTTAGCAGCATCAGAGTATGAATCTATGATCGCATGAATAATGTATCTACTGTGAAGCGTCTGAGTGTCCAGAAAAGCGGCATATAAAATTGCTACATTCTATTTATTTTTTTTATTATGATTCGAACATCCAAGGTAGACAATCAGTGTATTTTTTTTTCCTTCCACTTCATACTCTGAGTGACGTTTAGCCAAGAGCCTATCCCCGCAGGCGTTTGCAAACAACACATTTGTGCACCGTGTACCTTCTCCAATCCAAACACTGAAAGAGATCTTGAGGGGAGAGTCGTCATTGAGCAAAATGTTCCACGCCTTGTAGAATTAGTGTTTGTCAAAAGACATTCAAACACATTCAAGCTTTTGTCACTTTTTTCTTTTTTGTCGTCATTCCTCATTGAAAGGCATTCTTTTCTCACTCTCGTATGTTATAAATACCGTATTGGCCCGAATATAAGACAGCACTGATGAAAAGACGACCCTTCTTTTTCAAGACTCAAGTTTGAAAAAAGACTTTTTGAACAGCAAATTAATTTTTATACAGAAAATAATTGCAGTACATCTGAAACAAATGATTATAACAATATATTTGCATGTTATTTTGCCTCATTCAAATCTAAAGTGCAGTCACATTCGTAAATGAATGGCTTCTGGTTTTTGAAATGTAAATGACATCATAACTTCTCCTCAGCTGCTGGCGAACCTGGCCGATCTTCGACCCAGTTTTTTTCCAGATTGTCACGACGTTTCTCCATTTTCTGTTATCTCTTCTCTTATTTTCTTCTCTTTTCCTTCTTACCGCTATTTGTTATTTTTCTTCTTCGTGCTACCGCTATTTTTATTTTTATTCTTTGTGACAGTCAAGTTCAGCATTCGCTTTAATGATATCTGGCGCCATCTAGCGTCGTGAATGGGTATAATGTCTAGACCCCGAAAATAAGACGATGCCCACTTTTTCAGTCTTATTTCAATGCAAAAAACACAGTCTTATATTCGGGCCAATACGGTATATGAGTTGAGTTGAGTTCGACCTAAGGACTGCGTTGTCAAGGTGTGAATAAATACGGTGGAGCTATCGTGAGCTTATTCCTATAATGCTTCAACTCATTTGGGATCGCTTCATGAGGTTGTTTTTCTGGGATTAGGGTTGAATGACGTGAACATTTATTTTTCCTGATTTGATTTCATAGTGGCTTGACACCTAAATCATTTCAGAGCGGCAACTTCCTTTTGCAAATTCACCTTTAGAGTTAAGTTAGTAGTGTTCAATTTCTGTGGTTTTGGCAAAAAGGCTTTGCAAATAAGCTTGCCCATCGGTGTCGGAAACCTGGCTCTGATCTAATTGGGTGAATTATTTAGTAGGTGCTCCTCAAAGCACAAGCACTAGAATTCACCTGGAATTCAGCCACTTGTGCTCGACTTCCTTTGCGCTTCAGGGAAAGGGCCTTGAAATTTTCCTGTGCCTGCTGTTATGTTAAACTGGTTCACATTATTAAGTGTCCATTTGTGAAACTGCAGCGCAGGGGCCTTGTTGTTTGAGTCGTCATCTGACCTTGGGGAGCTGAGTTGTTACAGTTTGTGTTCAACGGTGAGTCATCTAACTTTGCTGCTATGCTGAGCCCACATTGAATACGAAATAACGACAGATTTTCACAACTCGGCGTCAGTCATACGTCTAGCATAAATGGTTCTTATTTGGTTGCAATTGAACAAAATATGTTAATCTTTGAAGGACCCTTGGAAATGGCCAAAATGACTCTGATGACTGCTTTGAACCAAAATGGTGCATCTTGCGTCTTTCCAGGGTCTTTTTTTTTTTTTTTTTTTTTTTTTTTTTTTTTTTTGTGCGTCCACCCATCACATCACAGATATACCCCTGTTTACATCAGAGATCAAATTTGCTACAGTGAAAAACCCGCTGTTGTGAAAAATTTCTTGCTGCAAACATGATTTCGTTGTCGAGCAGTTTCACTGTACACACAAACAAATCCTGGTACGGACAAAGCAGCTGAAATGAGATCCTTTTTTTTTTTTTCAGGGGGTCTTGGTGCACTTCGAAACAGTCTTGATGCAGTTCGCTGCAGAACTGAATACAGTACAAACCACTGCCAAGTCGCACCAAATACAGAATGCAAATGTCTTTTTGGGCTCAACGAGCCACCGTAGCATAGCATCCTGGGAAATGTTAGCCCGCAGTGAATGCTGATCATACGTGATCCGTCCCCTTTTGTGACTGCTGCTAGCATGTTGTGGGTCGAAGCACGCAGATCACACGCTCCTCCCGGTTACTGCATTTGCCGACGCAGTTCCCAAAATTTTGAAAAATGGTGATCGCAAAACGTGCAATGAATGGCGGCTCCTGACACTCCAAATTATTTTGCAGCTCTAATAACAGCACCAATATGCAGAGCAAGAATGCAGCACGTAGGAATTACGGGTTTTCCTCCATTTTTGGGTTTGCGCTTTTACCTTCATCCAATGGTACCGAAACAATCATAACATTTCCACTTTGAAGCAAACTGGAGGCCTTCCCCTGTCATTTTATGCATGGCTTACGGAAACGTAGTAGCTCTGCTTGTGATGCACATTCCAAATAATGGAAAACGTAGCACCTTGTGGAAATATGGCTGCAGGGTAAAGGTAATTACAGCTCTCTAGTGGCCGACTTAACCAGAGAATCACTGAGCAAGGCCATGATTTTTGAGGACACGCAAGCTGCTGTTGTGTTGGGAAGCTAGCGAAGCCATCGGAATACTGTTTTTATGGCTGCCATAAGCGTAATGGACAGACTCAAAGCACCCCTTTATCTGCGGTGGCAGCGGCGTAATGACAGTTGGACTCCATCATGGGTATCGCGACTCTATCAGTGAAGATGTTACATCATTGAAATGACTCTCTACCCAGGGGGGGGGGGGGCACCGCTAAAGAGGATGTCGACGCAAGTGTACTGTGAAATCACCAAGAAATAATAACGACATTGTAGGAACTCTAGCGTGGGCAGTATTAGGCCAGCTTTGGATGCTGGAATGACAATGTGTCTTTATTTCTCAGTCTCTTTTTTAAGAACGGTACAAAATTGTCTCCTCACTGATACATTTATTTCTTTTTGTCATCCAGCTTTCCTTATTTGCTGAAATACTCACTTGTTAGCCTCGGAAAGTGAAAAAGAGTGAAGAGGAAAAAGTTTCTATTTTAGGTCTTTCGAGCAGTACATTCGTTACATATTTCCTCTATTCGCTAACGTTTATCATCATGAGAGAATGCCAAAGGCTGAGCTTAATGACTTGATACCATTTGTGTCAAGTGCTAGCTAGTGTGCATTTGTTTACCCACGTGTGATGTCACGTCACTTTGTCCTTGCATGTAATTTAGGCTAGTGTTTTATTGTTTTTGTTCCCGATTGTAAAGTGTCCTTGGGTGTCTTGAAAGGCGCTTATAAATATAATGTATTATTATTATTATTAATAATAATAGCTAATAATATTGATGTGTTTAATAAATAATCATACCACCGTCTTTCCTTTGATCATCTCTTTGCGCTGACAGGTTTGTCAATTAATCGTGTTTGGTTTTTTCCGCAATTTGAAGCATGCCTTGGTCTCTCCCTATCCTCTTCAAAAGCAAGAGTTCATGTACAACACACTTGTATGCTTACAATTTTAAAACCAAAATTAATCCTGCCCTGGCCTAGTGTCGTGTTACAGTACATTTCTATATGTTGAATGTTGAATATTTTTTGCTGTTGCGGTAATTGAAATAAGGAAGTAGCAAAAAAGAGTTGCAGGAGGGATATTCATGATATTGGAAAAAATATGCAAAATGTAAATGATACCTCTAATCGAATTACATAATGATGAGGATTTTTTTTCTCCAAGTAATATTTCCTTTGATGTTGGTGAAGCAGCATGAGGTTCAAAACTTAGTTTTTTTCTGTATTCTTCGTGATCTAAACGTGTTTAGTTGTGCAAGTCAGAGGACCTCATGTAGTACTGCATCCTGTATGTCTGAAAAACGGAATACTTTGTTGAAAGTAATAATGTACCTCTAAGCACAAACTCATTAAAGCCCGAAAGCTAATAGTTGTTCTCAGTAATGTGTAATGTATTGAGGCAATGAGGCCTTTCTGCTGTCTCATTGCCATTTCTTTGTAACCTTCACACATTACATGCAAATCCTCCCATCTCATCTGATTGTGCGTCATCAGATGTGGAACGATGCTAAACAAAGGCTTTCGCATAATTGCAACCCGCGCCCACAAGATGAGATCAAGGAATTTCCAGAAATTTTCCAGTTCGTTTAACAATCAGCCCCCCCCCCCTTTCCCTCCCTCCATACCCGCTCACTGCGAGCTGACAGCTTGAAGGATGTCTCAAAATGTATTATATATTTTTTTACCAACTTCCTCGCTGCTCGCCGCCACTTCAAAGCATTTTCCCCTATTGCCTTTCATTACCGAGGCTTCTGACAGCCTGCCTGGAATGAAAAAAAAAAGCCCCCCCAACAGCAGCTTCATCGATCAACACTACATCTAAATTTGGCGAGATTGTCTTTCATGACATGATGCTCCAAAACATATTATGGGCCTGTTTCCAGAAATGAAGAAGCAATCTGCCGTTATGGTAATCGAAGCAATTTTTGACCAATTCCAACAGGTGGTACTTCAACCATCTCCCCCCTCCTCCAATGGGATTATTTATCATGACAGCAGGTGTGGAAAAAAGTCTCAAGGATCTATTTCCCAAAATAAACAGGAAGCCACTCATGGGGTGGGGCAGATGAGCCCAAGAAGAAAAAAAGCAGGAACAAGTCTCAAGGCCCCATTAGCTAAAATGGAAGGTCATCCATTTTCATTCTTTGTCCATTGTTGTTTGAGCTACAGTCAAACCTCGGTTTTCGTCCATAATCCGTTCCAGAAGGCTGTTCGAAAACCGAAATTGTTCGAAAACCAAAACCAGGCTCTTTTTAAAATAAAAATGTTTACTGAACACGTCTGCTCACAATGGAAAGCAACACGAGGAAGTGTCACTTCCTCGTGTAAGGAAGGCGGGAGGAGTCAAATGGTGCATCCAAGTGCGCTCAGTTTGTTCAAGAACTGAAATTTGTTTGTCAATCCGAGGCATAAAAAACTCGACATTTTTGGTCGAAAAACAAATTGGACGAGAACCGAGACGTTCGAAAACCGAGGTTTGACTGTATTTCCAAAAGGTTGTACTTCAACTCCTCAAATGTGATTCAATCAAATGTAGCCGCAGTTGGAATCGGAAAAACCAGACAAATCGGGCATGGTCACACGAAATTACAAACACTGAAGAACTTTTTGCGCCACTGTATTCTTGCGTTGACTCTATACCCTCGCGTGTCAGTGGCCTGGCAATTTAGGGGAGTGTCTTAGTGATTGATGCCAGGACCTGCAGTCTGTTGGTCTATAATTGAGCGTCTGGGAGCAAGTTGGCAGCCGGCGCCACCTCTTTGCGAGTGTTTTCCTTTTATACTTATGCTTGGCTTTTTTATTTTGTTCATGATATGGCTCAAAGTGCGTTGATGACATCGTCTGTCCTTGTCCATGAGCAAGGGCAAAGTGCCTTAGTTAGGATTAAAACCTTAGAAATTGGGGCACTTAGAACTAATTGTTATTATTTTGTTGAAAAGTTGGCTCGCTCTCCATTTGCTTTCTCTCACTGGATTTGCGCAGTCTTGGCGGAAAAACTTATTGGGTCTGACGTAATTGCAGTCACTGCCAAGTCGTCCATCTATCAGGCCTCCAGAGACTACACAAACAAGTTTATATCGATCAAAGTCCGCACAGTGGACAAAAATCCATCATTTCATCCATCATGTAGATCTCAAGTCTGTTGACAGCCACATTGAGGCACCCTGCCTCCGTTAGGAGTGCATAATGTGGGCTGCACTCCAAATTGGCCCCGCCCCCCCATCCGAAGATTGAGTGAAGTGCATTTTGCATTCGCCCACTGACCAAATACTGATCCAATAGCTCGTAACAAACGCTGACCATTTGAGCCCGCGCTGCGCGATCCAAACGGACAGCACGTCGGCGTATGTGGGAGGAAGAGTGAGAAATGAGAGAATCTGTCATTTTCCTGCCCCCTTCTGCTCTCCCACCACCATTTCATGACTCATTCAGAGCCCTGCTGACAAAAACACTCGGACCACTCGAACCGGCTCCGCTTGTCCTTGTGCTGTAAGCCTCACAAGTGTCCAATAGAGTCTCAGCTATCATTGACCGTGACTGCCTGACACCTTGCGGCACAGCTGTTTGTTTTTAACCGCCGCCGCAGGGGGTGCTCTTCATCTAAGCTGAACTGCCAACACAGTAGGACTCGCTGAAAACAATTAGAGTTGCTTTCACACCGTTTAGAATTCAGGAGCTGCTATAAAAAAAATTTTTTTTAAACACCAAAGCTTATTTAACCAACACAACATTTTGGGGGCTTTTTCAGAGTGGTGGACTGCATAAAATAGTCTCAAGGACTTGAATTTGAAAATGGACAGGAAGTCTGTCATCTTGGCTAAAATACAGTCAAACCTCGGTTTTCGTCCATAATCCGTTCCAGAAGTCTGTTCGAAAACTGAAATTGTTCAAAAACCGAAACCACGCTCTTTTTAAAATCAAAATGTTTACTGAACACGTCTGCTCACAATGGAAAGCAACACGAGGAAGCATCACTTCCTCGTGTAAGGAAGGCGAGAGGAGTCAAATGGTGCATTCAAGTGCGCTCAGTTTGTTCGAGAACTGAAATTTATTCGTCATCCGAGGCATAAAAAACTCGAAATTTTTTGTCGAAAACCGAATTGGTCGAGAACTGAGACGTCCGAAAACCGAGGTTTGACTGTATGTCAATTTTTGGCCAATTCCTATGAGTTGTACATGACAAGATTTGTAGCAACACCGCTCGAGTGAAGCGCGACTCAGCAGTCGATAGTAAGCTGTTCTCCGCTGTGCGTGCATCAGCGCGGACGTGTACGCACGCACGTCTCTTGGCTTCAACCAATCAGTGCTGACGCAACCGACGTTACACATCAAAGAGCTTTGATTTCTTTCAACAGCTCAGCTAGCCTAGCCACGACAAGAGCTAAGCTAAGTGAGTTGAGACGACACCACGCTCGAGGTCGGACGGACACGCTCTCTCTCTCCTTCGACTGTATGTTTCTCTTCTTTTCTTTTTCTATTCAAATATATATTTTTCTACAAACCATAGCTGTCCTGTCCACATCCTTTTTCGTTCCACCGGGGTTTAGCCAGTGTATTTATAAAGAGACCTAAAATCTCTTTAGATCCATGAAAAAGTCCCAAAGATCCGTGCTGTAAATAGTACAGGAAGTCAGACTTTTTGAAGGGGCTGTTCCATGGGGTCCGACTTTAACCAACCCCTCCAAGACAATTCAGCCAAATTAATCCAAACTGGAATCAGGAATGGGGCGTCATCAAGGTTTTCATTTTACAATGCAGTATGTGGGCTGAGCCTTTTGACACGCCATGACACATGAATTTCCACTATTAATCACGACAAACTTTATACTGTCTGACTGTAAAACTATTTTTGCTTTCCTGTGAATCACGGAACTAATAATTAGTTTTAGAAACATTGTTTCTGGGAAGTGCTTCACATCGTGGAATCCACTAACTACTGGCAATCAGGGCCACTGGAATTATATTCCGCAGTTTTGATTCAAGTCAAGTCAAATTTATTTCTACATCCCGTTTAATCAAAGAAAAGTCTGAAAGGGCTTCACATGCTCACAGTTGACAAATATTAACAGCATCTCCTGATTTGAGCCCCAGGAGGGCAAGGAGCCCCCGCCCACCCAAAAAACCCCCAAACAAAAACAAAAAAAATACCATCAGGGGAAGAATAAGAAACCTAGAGAAGGGGCAGCAGATGGCGGAATCCCTCTTCCAGGATGACCAGGCAGCAATGGATGCACAGAGGGCAACATTAAATGCAAAATGGTGCTATACAATGTCAGTTAGAATAATATAAGAGTCAATTTAATACGATCAAATGCTGCATGAAGACACCTCAAAACCCAACTGGTTGGTCAATAAAGAAATCTCCATACCAGTACCTCGATGTAGTCGGTCCACCTTCAGATCTTTTCCAGATCAGTCTGACCAGAATTCGTACAGCGACATCCAATTGTGTCGTTGATGTGCCACTCACTTTTTTTTTTTTAAACACACTCTTATTATTCACAATAAAACTGCACTGACAGTAAATATGACAATGGGGTGGGCAAAAATATTGATATCGCAATGTATCCTGTCACTATGCTAAAGTCAACAACCAACATGAAATGATTCAAACCACAAAGCAGTCATCAGATAAAGTCAATACATTTGTGATTCTATTAAATGTTTGATTATATGTAGGTTTAATGTGTGTGTGTGTGTGTGTGTGTGTGTGTCTGTCCCAGCAGATGTGATGGAGGGGAAAAATGCCATGCTGCTGGGCATGAGTCAGTGGAACTCCAACGACCTGGTGGAGCAGATTGAGACACTGGGACACATGGACCCGTCTCATGGTATATACACACACACACACACACACACACACGATATATGCTTGACTATACCTTGCAAAACTCCAAAAACAAGACATTTCTAACTTGTTCATGCCTGAGTAGAAAGAGGAAACCTTGTACAGGGCGAACACAGAAAGTCTTCTAATACAGTGATCCCTCGCTATTTCGCGGTTCGTTTATCGCGGCTTCGGTGCATCGCGGATTTTTTCAAACCTATTCATTAAAAAAAAAAAAAAATTCCGCAAACGGTCCGCGAGAAGCTCGCAGTTGTTTTGCAGCTTCTCGCGGACCGTTTGCGGACCGTTTGCGGACATTTTGCGGACTTGTATATGTTAATTGGTCGCTACTTCGCGGAGTTTCGTTTATCGCGGGTGGTTTTGGTCCCCATTAAGCGCGATAAACGAGGGATTACTGTACTCCAACTGCTGTCACACTTAAACGAAGCTTCAAACACACCCTAGATCAGAAACCACATGCCCCTAATCGCGTGGCAGCTTTTTTGTTCCAAGTATCTTAACAATTGTATGCTTGCGATTGATGCACCTCTGTTTTCAACTGTCTATCTGTGACTGCAACTGCCGTGTGAATCAAAAGACCTGGTATACTGCATTCCATGCATCTTCTGTGTACAATTTTTTTTCTCTTTCTGACATGCACTTAACTGGAAGGACAATTCTTATTGTTTTCCAAGTAATTGTACATGTGTGATTGCCAGCTGGCTCCACGTATGCTGTTAATGTGACCTTCTACAGTTATGGCATTCCACAAATTTGTTCTCAAAAAAATTCTCTTCCTTGCAAGGAATAAACTAGAAAGCCAACATCTTGACGTCATCTAAATCACAGGTACCAAGAACATATTGCCGCAATAACAAATGAAACTTCCATGTGCTTGAACTTAATTTAGTTTTTGTTTTTTTAGTTGCGAATTTCTCCATTGTGAGACAAATAATGGTTTTCTTATCTTTTCTTATCTTTTTTTTTCCGGAGGTTTGTGGTTTGCTGCTGAAAATGCCAAAATGCCAGCATCCCCCCCCCCCCCCCCCCCCCACCCCACCCCCGCATTTCATTTTAATACCACAAGCAATATTCCAAATGTCACTGGTCTCATATCAACAAGCAGCCCAGTAGTGGAGGGAGAAAAAAAAAAACTGAAATACCCAAATGAGAATAGGGAGCTTACAATCTGATGCAGTGAGCTGATTCTTTGGTGCTTTGGAATAAAAGGAGCTTGAGCACAGTGAGGCCAGAAATGAACATAAGAGGGTGCAGGGGGGTTGAGAGATGATGCGGGGAGGGGAGGGGGCAGATGAAGACATGCAAAATATGCAATCTGTTTGAACCATACAGCACTTTCCTGCTCGCTCTCGCCGTCTGTGGGCTTCAATTGCTGCTGCTAGCGGAATAACAGCTAGGAGCTCTCCAAAAATGGTAAAAAAAAACTGCAGTATTCAATGCAAGGTCAATGCAGCTATTTTCCAATTTTTTTCCATCAACATCATGATCACATACATGCAATTGTTCACAGGGCGTTGGCGATTCCCTGTTGTTCCCCCGAGTTGTCTTTTGTGTGGGTTCCTTGCGGTAAAGAGGAATTGTTTCGACCAAGTGTGTAGAATGCGGTACACACGGGAGGTCTTCCGACTGCCACGGAAGCTCTACTCTCCCACTCAAAACGAAACGTTGGGTTGCCTTGTGATCACAAGCGTACAATTCTTTACTGGGAAGCAGTTGTCAACGTAAATTCCAGACAAAAAGAAGAAGAGATTGCATCGAGTAGACACGCTGAGTGCAGGATACAAGAAGTTCCGACTCCCATGGCGACTGCTGTCACAATTAAACGTAGAGTCGCCTCGGGGCATTTTCTCCCGGGTGCTTCAGTCAGAAAAGGCACGCTGCTGCGCTCTTTAAATTTTTTTTTTTTTTTTTTTTAATAAAAGCCTTATATAAAACGTACAATGAAGGAAACACATGCTGTATGTATGTAGGATACTGGACTGTCTTGGAATTGTTTGTTATTCATTCCTTTGTTGTGTGTTCACAAACGCCCCCATAGAATTTATTTTGTAATTTCCTCGCTTGATTTTTTTTGGATTTTGTTTTGGTGCCTTATTTTCGCTTTTCTTAGTGTCAGTGAAGTGATCATTAATTTCCATTTTTCTGAGGCTGTCTTTGAATGCCTCTCGAGTCGAACGAGAAGAGAAAAGGCACAGAGTCGGGAGCAGACGTGTCTGTCTTTGTCGAGACTGTTAAAAGCTTAAATAAAATGTAAGTTTTAAAAAACCAACACCACAGCTCTCCTTTTTCGGAGCTGCAACATGTATCTATGTCTATTTGAGCTACATTAGCCTACTATCAAAATCTTTTTCCATTTTCAAATACTTTTTATAAAGCTCCAGGGAGCCACTAGATGTCGCTAAAGACCCGCATGCGGCTCTTGAGCCGCGTGTTGCCGACCCCCGGGCTAAAGTGTTACACACTTTGGGTGGAGTGACCTTCAAAATGGAGCCGCTACCTGACAAATTCATCTGTGCACATTCTCCCATAGCATATTTTGATTTTGGTGCTCTAAAGGCTGTACTAAGGCAAAACATCACATTGCACATTTTGAGTCATTTTGGAGCCTCTGACGGCAGGTAATGACTGTGATCTGCTGAATCGGCCAACTCTGCTGATTCATGCTGACATGTGGACGGAGGGCTTGGGGGCACACTTGTCCCATATACGCTCACTGACTGCCCTATGCTATGCTCGGTGCGCCAGTCTAGACGGGAGAATCGCCGCGCCTTGGAAGCGAGCAAGAAAAGCCCGTAAAGAATAAAGTGCGGACAGGAGAACGTGCCCCCCTCACATGCCTCCATATTACCGTATTGGCCCGAATATAAGATGGCCCTGATTATAAGACGACCCCCTCTTTTTCAAGACTCAAGTTTGAAAAAAACACTTTATGAACACCAAATTAATTTTTATACAGAAAATAATTGCAGTACATCTGAAACAAATGATTATAACAATATATTTGCATGTTATTTTGCCTCATTCAAATCTAAAGTGCAATCACATTCGTAAATGAATGGCTTCTGGTTTTTGAAATGTAAATGACATCATAACTTCTCCTCAGCTGCCGGTTAACCTGGCCGATCTTCGACCCACTTTTCTCCAGATTATCACTACGTTTCTCCATTTTCGGTTATCTCTTCTATTATTTTCTTCTCTTTTCTGTCTTACCGCTATTTTTTATTTGCCTTCTTTGTGCTACCGCTATTTTTATTCTTCACTTTGGCCTGGGTAGTCAAGTTCAGCATTCGCTTCAATGATATCTGGCGCCATCTAGCGTCGTGAATGGGTATAATGTCTAGACCCCGAATATAAGACGACCCCCACTTTTTCAGTCTTATTTCAATGCAAAAAACACCGTCTTATATTCGGGCCAATACGGTACTATCTACATAGCGGCGTCTCAATAAAGAATCCTAATAGAATCCATTCAGCCAAATCGTAGCCATCCTGCGTGACGCACACAATGTGCTGCTGACACAACGGTAAATTTTCATTTGTTCTCTCAGCGGTCATAAATCAGCTCAAGGTGCAGAGTGTTTGGGATTTTTAATAGATTACTTGAACTCTCTCTGCAGCTGCCGAGGGATTTGATCCATAGCTGTGAGACGTGCATTGCGATTAATAATAATCATGTTCATATTTAAGCTTTTTGTCTCCTACCATTAATGTCTGTCAAGTGTCTCTTCCAGTAACATGCAGAGTGCTAAATGTGAATGCACTGTGCAGTTTAATCAGTCAGTTCTACTCAATGTAACTTCAGCTCAGTGAGCATCTAGAGAATCATGTCCTCTTGGCCTTTTGCGTGTGTTTAGTGTGTGCAAGCATGTGCCGGTGATGCCACCACAAGATTCATTGTTAAGATAGGTGTAGGGTTTCAAATAAGACTATCAACCCAGGTTAGGCTCTCAAAATAGTGTTTTAAAAAAAATTGTATTTAAGGTTTCAAACGAAGGTTATTGTTTGGGTTTCAAGGCAGCTTATGCTTTCATATCAGGGTTAAAGTTTCAAATTAAGGTTTCAACCTTAGATTACAGATTCAAATTAGGATTACATTTTAGGGTTTGTAACTATGAATGGGATTTCAAATCAAAGTTTCACCCTAAGATAAAATGTAATTACTTACATGCTTTGCAATGATTTACAGTGGCACCTCTACTTCCGAACGTCTCTTCATACGCATTTTTCAAGTTACGAAACGCCTCAACAGGAAAATATTGCCTCTTCAGGATACGAATAGTAAAAATACAGTATGGGCTGTTCCGAGTTTCCTGAACGCAACATACTTATAGCTGCTCTGCCATTGGCTACTACCGAGCATCTTCCTGGCATCCCATTGGCTAAGAGAGACCTCTACCACATGTGTCTATGCAGCGTCCTCGTCATACGCCCCATGGGCCATGAGGCGTTTCGATTGTTTTACGTAAATGTGAATCACCCAGAAAAAGTGTTCACCAGTCCGGCGATCGCTCACTAAGCTGATGTTTACAGTTGGACATTTTCCAAGATTGTTAAAAGGTGACAAAAGCAAACGCCCTTTGCTCAGTTCTTTACAAAATGCCAGACAATACCCACTTCTGGGAGACAACATGAACCAATGAGGGCAAAAAACCATGAGGATGCTGTTAAAAGTTAAATGACCATCATTTTTATTCTTTATTGTATTCTTTGTTTTTTTACATTATGCACAAATCTTATTTATTGTGCAATAATCTAATTGTAACAGGTATTTGTTACGTGTTTTGATGCATTTTTATTCTTTAGGAAACATTTATGTCTGAATTTTGGGGTGCTTGGAACGGATTAGGGCATTTACATGGAAAATGCGTCTCTACTTACAAAATTTTCTAGTTACGAAATTTCTTCCTGAACCAATTAATTTCTTAAGTAGTGGTACCACTGTACTCACAATCAATGCTCTTAGAGTTGGTCAGTAACATTCACGATATCATCAGTTTTATGATAGAACGGTCTCACCTTGGAGCCTTCCCATTATTTTTATTGGGGGGGAGGAAAAAATGGAGCCTTACAGGTGAGCTGTGAAGCTTCCAAATCAAAGTTAAGGGGATTCTTTCAAAGACTTAACTTCAGTTGGAAACGTCAGCATGCTCCCGCGGAGATCAAAGAAATATATCCTGCAGAGATGCTCCACAAGGTGCCTTTCTTTCTTTTTTTCTATCACACACGCGCACACACACACACAACCACACACGCACATAGATGAAGAGGAGACCACTCACTAAAGCATTAAGGACCTGTGAAGTGCTCCACTGTTACACAAGTATGGGACACTTTTGAGCATTTCATGCACTCATGTGCTTCCGACCCAGGGTGACTGAATGTGCAGTGGACTTTTTTTTATATCATTTATTTATTTATTTATTTATTTGAACTGAGTGGATGATTTCAAGTCATCGTGTACTTCTCCTGTGCAAGATGGACCAATTTAAAGTAATAGTATGACACGTCTACTCCCTGAGTGACTTGCAATTTCATTACAGTAACAGAACTTGTACTTTTTTTTTTTTTGGTCTCTGCGGATTATTCGGTCATTGCGTTTCTTTCTATTCTGCAAGGCGCCGGTTATCTTGAATAACCGGCACGAGGAGTGATCACATTAATAGCTCCCATTTTTTAGTCCCATCCTCATTTGGTGTGCGCGTAATAAGCGCTGACATTAGTGTGGGCCGCATCGGGGTGCGGCGTGGGTCCGCCTCAAGCCTTTAAGGGGAAATCTATCCGCAATTAACGCCTGAAAAGTGCAGCGGGCTCGTCACAGTCGGCGCCGCCCATTAAATGGTCTATTTGTTGCTTCCTCTGAAGCCTTTATGGGTTCCTAACCTTGCCAATTAGTCCTTCATCTCCATTTTTTCCAATTGTCCTCATCCTGTGTGCTCCCATCCCCCCCCCCCCCCACTCTGCCCTTTTCGTACATCACCTCCCTTCTCATTATGTCCCTCTCTGACGTCTTTCTGCAGGCGTTTGTCACTCCACTCATATAAACGCTTTTACTCGAGGCCGAGTAGCAAGAGATGGAAAACCTCACAAAGACGGGGGTAATCGAAATTTAAAAAGTAGTTGTAGTAGGTGTTAAATAGGAATACGCAAGTAGCAAAACCAGGTATCGGTATTGCGTATGGTGGAAGCCGCCGATATCAGCCAACGATACTCAAAACGCCTCCAAAATCAAAGTTGGGGTTCCTGTCAGGGTTAGTTTTTCAAGTAAAAGTTTTGAATCCGAGTCAGTGTTGCAAATTAGTTTTTGAATCAGGTTTTGGGTTTCAAGTTAGAATTTCATGTCAAGGTTAAGGTCTTAAAGGTTTTTAGACAGGCTTCAACACTGTGAGCATTTGAAACATTTTGTTTTCATATTAATAGTGGCGCTGAAGACCTGAAGAGAAAGTCTGCATGCATTATTCCATGTAACCGCCGAAGAAGTCGCAGCAGCCATTCGTTGAGATGACAAAGATGGCTTTCCTCACGTCTGCGTCCTCCTGCGGCGCTCTTTTCCCAACCATCTGCTTGGCTACACAAGATAAATGTGACACCGCGACGGCGCGACAGACCTGAGGGGAAACCGCAGCGAATGGGAAAGATACACGCAAAAAACATCCCGTTTAAGGAGGCCGATTCACGCGAACCAAACGGGAGAATCAATATTTCCTTTCATTTCATGAGACTTTCAACCATCTTGTTTGTCTCATTGACTATGTTAAAAAAAAAAAATGCAAATCTTGCTGTATCAAACGGATTTCAATTGCGATTACTGCATTTAGCTGGTATCTGATTCCAAATCTGGTATCGGATCCCAAATCTTGCGTTTGATGATTGGTATGAAGATGTATCATTCTGTGTATCGACACTGCTTGCCCAATACATGGTTTACGGCTCGTCACCAAATATTGAAAAATCAAATCAATTTGCAAATATATTTGCAAAACCAACCCTGTACAGTCAGACCTCGGTTTTTGTCCATAATCCGTTCCAGAAGGCTGTTCGAAAACCGAAATTGTTCGAAAACGGAAACCACGCTCTTTTGAAAATAAAAATGTTTACTGAACACGTCTGCTCACAATGGAAAGCAACACAAGGAAGCGTCACTTCCTCGTCTACCCGAGGAAGCGTCACTTCCTCGTGTAAGGAAGGCGAGAGGAGTCAAATGGTGCATTCAAGTGCGCTCAGTTTGTTCGAGAACCGAAATTTGTTCGGCATCCGAGGCATAAAAAACTAAAACTTTTTGGTCGAAAACCGAATTGGTCGAGAACCGAGACGTTCGAAAACAGAGGTTTGACTGTATTTACGTATTATTGAATATCAATACCAAATGTTACAGTATTTGATCAATTTGATTATTCAAACGTGTTGCTATCACTATTGGTAAGTATAATAGGAGCTTTTTTTTGTACTTGGTATTGAACATCGATAGCAACTCTTGCCATTTCGCACACCGCAGCCTCTCGAGAAAAATGCTGAAAACCAATCATTATCTTTAAGTGGACACATGGCTGCATTATGACTTGCAGCCATTAACCTTGGCCAGTTACTCCAAGCGTGTAAGACCTCTCGTCTTGAAATAGTCCTTTTGTGGAACCCGACAATGTTTTGTCTCCAGGGAATGGCGGAACTTTTCGCTTTCCTCCGTCCTTCCTTCCTTCCTGCACTCCTTCCTTCCCCCTACGTTTTAACAAGAAAACCTCCCTTCATTGATTTTCTGTTGCTTTGTGACCAAAAATAGTGTCGCCGTGCAGCGAGCTCCCTTTTGTGCGGCAGGGCTGCGAATAGAGGACAGAGTAAATCCAAATAAACATGCAATTTAGAGAGGAAATTGAATGAGATGACATGGTCTTCAGAAGCTTTTAGAACATGGCTGGTTTTTTTGTTTTTTTTTGTACCCGTGGGGGGGAAAAAAAATCCTTCTCAACTAACCATATAGGAGTGGCAACACCCAGTCTGAAGGTGCAATGAAGACAAATCAAAAGGCATTTGTGCAATATCAACCCCCTTCACAGATCGGTATTGTTTGCAGAGGGAGGAGTCATGAGTACATTTCAAATCTTAACCTTTAATTTTCAAGCAAATCGAGGTTACTGTGGAGAAGTCACGCAAATCAAGTTCAGATCCCCAAGCAATTTGAGTCCAGTCAACATTGTTGTCAAATGTGCTACGTGTGCAACATACAGCACAGATGAAATTTCTTTCCTCGGGAGAGAGAGAGAGGAGCCGCTGCGGGTGCCCGCGCCGCCATCAAAAGAACACTTCACATAAAATGACAAAATAATACAACACAACACGTAAGACACAGACAGTCATGCAATCTTAACCACTTTTCTGCATACACTTTGTTGTTTGAAGCAGTTATAGATGAAAGATCCTTTGATTAACCCCCATGCAGTAATTATCCCAAATTTGGACATTGCGGACACTTTGGACGATTTTGGACTGTTGGACAAATGGACACCACAGACAAAACAGTGAAAAATAACTCCACAACGCTGAAATTTTGCATAGGATGTATATCTATGTCTTGGCCAATTCCCACTGAACATTTTGAGGAGTTGAAAGTGAAAAAAAATTAAAAGTGAAAAAAGTTGTTGCACATTGGAAGAGGGACATTTTTGGGACGTAATACCCTTCATGCAGCCGCTTAAAAATACTGCATGAGGGTTAAGCAAGTCAAAAGTCAAGTCATAAAATCCTGCTAAGGAACAACATCCACCGCTCACAGGAAGTTGGTGATGTTCCAGCTTTCGGGTGAAATTGCAGAGTGAACCTGAAATTCACGGTTACCTTTACATCAGAAGAGGTGGCCTTTAGACTGCGAGTATCAGCTTAATGGTGGGTTGTTACTTGACAGGTTTGCTTAGGCCACACAAAAAATACTTTTCAAATGGAAACAGGCCTGAGAAGACAGAAGTGAATGTCTTTTCGTGAGTATTAGACAAGCAAGTTTGAAAATTGGCGTGACTTGAGTCCAGTTATATGACCCTCATGTGTGGTTGGGCCTTGACTTCCCGTATTTTCCGCACTAAACGGCGCACCTAAAAGCCTTCCATTTTCTTAAAAGCTCACAGCGCGCCTTAAAATCCGATGCACCTTGTGTATGGTCATTACGGTAAATTTTCGACCCCAAAATGGCTCCTTGCTCGAGACATGCTGACAACGCAGAGTTCAAACTGAAGCCGATCGTTTACGCAGTTGAACACGGAAATAGAGCAGCGAATAGAGAGTTCAACGTTAACGGGTCAATGTGATAACCTGTTGTTGGTAAAATGAATTGTGTCGCTGCTTTATTAAATAAGTTTTACTGACATCTGATTGTTCTGTTGGCATTTCCTTGAGCGTAGCTACATCTAGTGGATGCATTGTAGATTGCATCTTATAATGCGGTGCGTCCAATATATGAAATAAAATGACAAAATAGGCCATTCATTGAAGGTGCGCCTCATAATCCAGTGCGGCTTTTAGTGTGGTAATTACGGTATCCTGTTATTTCTCACCCCGTCACAGAGGGTCTCTATCAGCTGGACGATCCACGCTGTGCCCCACAAAGCGGCATCGAGGGACTGGAGCATGAAGAGGTATGATGCTTACAACTCTTATCTGAAACATTGAACTTCACTGTGATTACAGAATTGATAGCAGTTACTTGGAACATAGCGTAGCTGTCAAGAATTCAACTAGACAAGGTCTAAGTAGAACCACCTTGTGATCACTAATACACAATTGTTTTACTTGGAAGATGGAGTACCAAAAAAAAAAAAAGTCTTTGGTATCGAGCCACACGCTGATTCACCATTGGGTCCCGTCCGTCTTCTGTAGAACTCCAAATGTCCGACCCACGTGCTGCTTCTGGTGGTGCACGGTGGCAACATCCTGGACACGGTGGGCGGCGACCCCAGTGCCAAGGGGGGCGACGTGGCCACCCTGGCGTCCGTGCTCGACAAGGTGACGCAGGCGCACTTCCGGGCCGCCTCCGAGCACGTGATGATCAAATTGGTGCCGTGCCCTGCGGTGTGCGCCGAAGCCTTTTCGCTGGTGTCCAAGTGAGTGTTTTGTTATCCTGGTTGGAATTTGCCTATCTGCAGGATTTTATTTTTTTATTTTTGTCCCTAATACTCTTCACTTACCATAATTCCCTATCTCTAACAGCCCTTTTGTAGTTATTTCTTCTCACATTTGCATTAGTTTGGTCCTGCTCCAATAACCTATATTTCTTATTGGTGCCATCTTTTCAATGATTAATTTCACCTTTGGCCGCTTTCAAGCATGTGAAATAATGTTCCCTGGCAGAGGTATATTTGTGGATTAAGTGATAATTGATGTTTGATTTGGATCCATCTCCCATTTGTGGCGTTCTTTTCTTAATGGATGTGGACGGCTGCTGTCAGCTGTGTCCTCGTTATGAATTATACAGCCTCGCATCCAGTAAAAGTCACATTTTTTGCAGCGCAGAGCTCCTTTTGTTGAAAATATGAGGAGACATAACACCTTTTACAACTTTATTTGCTTTCTTTTTTCAAGGTGCAAATGATGCCGTTTCACATTTGGATGGCATCGTTTGGTTTTTAAGGCTTAGTGATGTTTCGGTTGAATTGTCGCAGACGTGTGTTTGGCGGCGCAGAAGGAACCAGAGCAGTCCTTTGGGCGCGATACCGCTGCTTTAGGTTTGACGTACACGAGCTGCACTCCATCTGGTTAGTTTCAGAATTATCCGACCATGGATATCGTAGACTCAGATCAATTTCGGCATGCTTTGGCCAGCCAGGGATGACTGATGGGGACAGCAGGAGACCGCGTTAACGGAGCTCCGTGGTGCGGTTGCCCTGCTGGCCCACCGGTTTGATGAATTAGGTTCACGCGTTGAGCAGTTGGGCATCCGAGGAACGCACCCCTGGGATTCCCGAGCTGCCATGATTGAGATGCCTCCTGCCCCAACAGTGTATCAAGAACCAAATTTGCCTCATCCGTCAAGCTATGGTGGTGAGCTCGCACTAAGAGAGCAATTTGTTCACCAGTGCTCATTAAAACATACAGCTGTGTGTGTATCTTGCATACATGGCCGATAAATCTGATTCTGATAGCTTGATGTACAGTCAAACCTCGGTTTTCGTCCATAATCCGTTCCAGAAGGCTGTTCGAAAACCGAAATTGTTCGAAAACCGAAACCACGCTCTTTTTAAAATAAAAATGTTTATTGAATACGTCTGCTCACAATGGAAAGCAACACGAGGAAGTGTCACTTCCTCGTCAAATGGTGCATTCAAGTGCGCTCAGTTTGTTCCAGAACCGAAATTTGTTCGTCATCCGAGTCATAAAAAACTAGAAATTTTTGGTCGAATAGTGAATTGGTCGAAAACCGAGACGTTCGAAAACCGAGGTTTGACTGTACTTAATTTATACAGTAGAGTGAACAAAGCTGTAAAAAAAAAAATCATACAACGTAAGCCAATTGAACATAATTTAAAATCCATCAAACGGTAACAAAGTTAAAATCATTAAAAACAAAAAAGACACATAAACTAGGTTTAAGTTTGTGACATTTTGTGGACCGAAAGCTATGTCTTGCAGAACCTCGCAGGTCCGGTTTCCTCAGTGTAAGAACCATTGTTCCAAGTGGTGTTGGCGGTCATTACAGTGTTCGTTGTAATGGTGTCAATTATAAACAGTGTTAACCGCCATTACAGATAACGTCATTATAACGTTTATAAATGGTGGCATCTGATAAGAATATTGCTCATGTGGGCGTGCTCACCCTCATTTGGCTGACATGACACAAACACAAACACAAGGGATGAACAGGTGGGAAACCGTCGCTGGCTGATTTCCACTTGCGGTGGCTACCAGCTTGCCTGACAAAAAAAAACAACAAAAAAAACAGCGCGGAGGTTGAACACGTGAAAAGTTTCACACAAACACGCCGCTTTGGATGTAATTAGAAATGGTGTACTGTCGTGCATCCACGTGGAGATGCTTCTTCGCTTGTTCCTTTGCTGGAGACAGCTTGTCGCCCCCCCCTGCAGTTATTGTCTAATTATCGACAGGAGCTGCTGATGGTAGCCTGTCAAAACAACACAAACGCTGCTTTCCATAAACACACATGCACACTACAGGAGGTAACTTGCAGCGTTGATTGGAATGTTTGACAAATTAGGTTTTCAAGCTAAGGTCTGGTTTGTAAATTGGTGTACTAGGAACTTATTAGCTTTTCGTTTTCGGCATGGGGGGATGGTGGAATTGCGCAATGCACAATGCACTACCTCACTTTAGCCACAAATGCCATTGTTTATATTATTTATATTGTCTATACTGTTTATATAAAAAAGTTGTTTTCTTGACTTGGAACGGATTAAATTTTTTTACATTGATTCCAATGGTAAACATGGTTTCGGTTTTCGAACAATTCGGTTTTCGAACAGTCTTCTGGAACGGATTAAGTACGAAAACCGAGGTTTGACTGTATGTCTTTTTATACAGTGTAGCTGCTATCTTGTCTTAGCTGTGTGTGTTTAATGCGCAGCATGTTTGCATTGAGGAGTGAGAGGAAGAAATGTCATCTATGCTGCATGTCATACATAAAGCATACCTGTATTTGACAATAAAGATGACCTTGACCTTGACCTTGAATTAAAATGAGGTTTACAATATCAGATTTTTAGGACTGGGTTAGCAGGGTCTGATGTTGAGCCTTTTTGGATGACGGCTTTGCTAAAACCAGCATTGGCCCTGATTTAAAAAACGCTCTTTTTAAAATAAATAAGACGTGTTTACTGAACACGTCTGCTCACAATGGAAAGCAACACGAGCAAGCGTCACTTCCTCGTCTACCCGAGGAAGCGTCACTTCCTCGTGTAAGGAAGGCGGGAGGAGTCAAATGGTGCATTCAAGTGCGCTCAGTTTGTTTGAGAACCGAAATTTGTTCGTTATCCGAGGCATAAAAAACTCAGAAATTTTTGGTCAGAAACCGAATTGGTCGAGAACCGAGACGTTCGAAAACCGAGGTTTGACTGTACTATAAATAGATAATGTGATTTTAAAACAATACTTCATGCCGGCCTACCACTGGAAGAAGGAGAGTAGCGTGTCGTCTCAGGGCCCAAAATGCACATGCGATGCCAGAGGGCGATCACGGCAGCCACTTAAACCCACACATTTTCACACCCCAATATTGGGTTTTTATTGTTATTGGTATTTAAAATATGTTTAACAAAGTTTATGATTATATATGAAAGCAAAGTTCACAATTTCAAATTCTCAGCCCAACATGGCTGATGCTGGCGTCAGAGCCAGAACAGCATCGGGGAAAAATGTTCCACAGTATAAAAGGCTGCAGGGTTTTTCCACAGAGATTTCCTTTCACACCCACCTGCCTATGGAGCCTGCCCACCACCTTTCTGCTAACTTGATGGAAAAGAAACACTTGGACTATTAAAACGCTGACATGAGCAGAAGGATGGAGAGAAGCCCCGGAGGACAGATTAAGGGAAGGGAAGATGAGGAAAAGGAGGTCTAGCTCGGACTCTCATTATTCTGGCAGGTAGCGAGTAACAACTGCGACTATTTACGTTCTCACTCTGTTCATGAAGAGATTCCAAGGAGCAAATTGGCTTGTATTTCTACATCCAGAGTGCAATTAAGCCAGAAGCTGGCAGTCAACGCTGTTTTATTCCC
Organism: Hippocampus abdominalis; assembly: GCA_018466805.1. Classification (NCBI taxonomy): domain Eukaryota; kingdom Metazoa; phylum Chordata; class Actinopteri; order Syngnathiformes; family Syngnathidae; genus Hippocampus; species Hippocampus abdominalis. Next base: position 8,839,121 of record CM031703.1, read on the forward strand.
CCCGCCCCCAAAGAGTGAGATGTTTTATCTTTTAACAGCAGGGAGAATATCCAGGTTGATCGGTAGTGCTATCTTCTGCTCTTAATGAAGCCCCCTTCGGCAGATCGCCTGCGTTGGGCCTGCAGGAGCATCTTCAAAGGCTCTCTAAATGAGAATTAAGAGAACCAAATCTAAAATAAGATCGAGATCAAGAAGTCCCTCAAGTGTTCATCACTGTGCTCCTTTTTTGGATTTCACAACTAAGTGACTCAGTAAGCTGCAGCGATACTAGTTGATTTTCTCGGAGGATTAAAAACAAAAAATACAGTCAAACCTCAGTTTTCGTCCATAATCCGTTCCAGAAGGCTGTTCGAAAACCGAAACCACGCTCTTTTTAAAATAAAAATGTTTCTTGAACACGTCTGCTCACAATGGAAAGCGACAGGAGGAAGCGTCACTTCCTCGTCTACCCGAGGAAGCGTCACTTCCTCGTGTAAGGAAGGCGAGAGGAGTCAAATGGTGCATTCAAGTGCGCTCAGTTTGTTCGAGAACCGAAATTTCTTCGTCATCCGAGGCATTAAAAACTCAACATTTTTGGTCGAAAATCGAATTGGTCGAGAACCGAGACGTTCGAAAACCGAGGTTTGACTGTATTATTGAATTGTCTGGCTACCTGTTCAAATAGACATTGCTAAAAGATTTGGAAATAGTGCAACTTTGTTGCCAAGTGTGCATCTTCACAAAAGACTGCTCGACACGTCTTTTGATACATGGGGTGCGATACAATTCAAAGACGCTTCATCCTCAGTTGAACAGATCATTTATCTCTACCCCCGAATTGAAATTATTAAGAAATCTAATCTACTTGGAACTTGGTTCAGTTTTTCATCTTTGCTTCTTTGCTGAAAAAAACTACTTAGGCCTTTATTTTTTAGGAGGGTGACAATATTGAATCGTTTATTTAGTATGTGCTCCTTGCTGTGCCACCATTTAGCGCCCAGACCCGAATTTTTTTTTTTTTTTTAGCTACTCAAGACAAAAAAGCTTGCCCTAGCGGCATCTCATATCGTGAAAAATATGTCATTCAAGTCATTCGTAAATTGAGGTATTACCGTATTGTGACCCCACCCCTCACCCCTCCCCCAAAAATAAGCATGACATACCTGTACACTTAGGAGTATTTCTACATTCCCACCACATTTTCCAAAGCACATGCATGTTCGCCGTTATCTTACAAGCATGCTGGAGCTCTGCTTTAAAAAAAACAAAAAAGCAATCTCTCACAAAGGAGGCCTCACAGAGCGCCAGTCAAACGGCATCTCCAGAGGATTCGGATGAGTCCTGCATGCCAGACAGCTGCGTATCACACAGTCCACCCATCGTGACGCATCCCGGGATGCTTCACAGCTACGCATCCTTCTTCATAACTGCTCCGCTGGGACACCAGCCAGGGTTTTTAAAAAAAAAAATGGAATACATTTGCTCACCGTGTATTAACAAGCGGAGGTGACAGGAGCCGGAGAGCAACTGACAATATCTCTTTTCATCCGCGTTCATGAATCTGCGTGCCGTTAATTGTTTTCGCAAGTACAATGAATTTGTGTTTTCACCTTCTGGCATTCACACAATAAAATAATATATTTGTTTAAAAACAGGCCCAGACCTTACACTGAATTAGAACATTAATTAGTAAATTGAAAATAAAAACCTTTTGTGACATTTTTTTTTTTGCTAGTGTGGGGTAAGATTTTTTTTTTTCCACTAAAGGTTGGGAAACACCGATTCTGATCAATGTTTTATTAAAATGCATTCAAGATTGTGTCACGTTTTTGCATGATGGTGGTAGTTGGAGGACCCCAAAAAGCAGGAAGGAGCAGGGTGGAGTGACCAAGATGTATTCAACAAAATTGCAAACAACAAACCGGAGAAACTAACTTAAAAAAAAAATCACTCAAATAAAGTCCAGAAATCACAGGAAACAAAGTAGCAAACAAAACCCAAGACTGAAAACAAAACATGACACATGCACAGAGACACACAATGATCCGACAGTGACTGTTTGGGCAGGGAGTCCAATAATGAAACCATACACTAATGAAACAATGACCAACAGGTGTGCCACTGCAGGAGGAGCCCTACAGTGCCACCTGTTGGTCACAAACAGAACCACCCTAACAAAAGGGCCTCTTTCTCTAACTTCTCAATAATGTCTTAATCATCTGCTTTTTATTGAAATGGGAGGTTAGGACGAGGGTCATTTCGGGTTATTGTTCGTGTTGACTCCTGGTTCCGGTTAGGGATACACTCTTGAAATTGATGGGTTAAAAGTACCCCAAATTGGGTGAATTACTGTAGCCAAACCAGAGCCGGGTCCAAAAGGGACAGAGCCGGTGTTATTTATACTGTCAACTTCAACATCAGTACAGTAATCCCTCGTTTATCGCGGGGGTTACGTTCCAAGAAGAACCAGTGACAAGTGAAATCCGTGAAGTAGGATTTATTTTAAAAAAGCCCAAAAATGTGAAAGGGAACGAAATTTGTGCTGTGTGTTTCACATACAGCACATACAGGCCAGCGATCCCCGCTGCGTGCAGCCGACGTGTTAATGATTAGACAATTAAGGATGATTAGACAATTAAGGATGATTAGACAATTAAGGATGAAAGAGATGCTGCTTTTTTTCTTATAAGCCTCCTCTCTCTTTCGCTCAGCCACACACACACACACACACACACACACACACACACACACACACACACGGCGCACACATGCACACACTAGCCCGCATGTAAATAACACTTAGACACTGATTAAAGATCAAAGAGTAACCCACGTGATAAGATAGAGGGAGGGGTGCTGGGCGGGGCTGAGAAGATGCAAAGCCATGTTGATTGGCATGTTGATGATAGATGCACTCGTGCTGTCATTGGTGGACGTCGGCGTTGGTAACCAATCAAGTTACAGCCATGCACAAAACATCTGAGTCATTCTGCATTTTTTTCCGAATACAGTATACTGGGGGGGGGGGGGGGGGGAACGTGATGCACTAAACAACCGCGATAGAGCGAGGGATCACTGTAAACCACAAAAGTGTTCAAAATGGCGACCGACTTTAGCTCGTCAGTGCAAAGGGAGCGCAAGTTTCTTGCGGGGCCATTTTCACTGCGATAAGAGTGAGCGAGTGTGATCCAAACGGCTGACTTTGGGGATGATTCTTAGTGAGTTATTCACTGACTGAATTTATCTCGTTATGCTTTGTTTTATTGATGTGTCTGTCAGCACATGTAAAAAGGATCCAAATAATTGATTGCTTTGGTAATTATTCTGCAAAGACCCAGCTTGAGAACCAACGCTATCAACGCTTGAACGTGCTCTCACGGAGCTGGCGCACCTCGGCCACTGACGCGTTGCAGCCTTGGCCGAGCTTCGCTGCCATTTCATGTAATGCCGCCGATTGATGGATGGCGTTGACAGTCAGTCGGCGCAAGGAGAGCATGACGGGTCTTTTCCCCCAGCGCGATCACACTGATGCATAAAAATCCATTAAAGTCAACTTGGCTGACAAGCACATGCAGGCGCTCACTGGCGCGCGGGAGGTTTTATTCTTTGTGACACAACAGCTTTTTCTCCTTATGCACCACCGAGAGAAAGTTTATTGCCACACCTAAAGGAAATGTAAATGTAGACTTTTGGATTTCATTCATTCATTTTTTTTTTTTATCAGGATACTTTCAGGCCATGTCACTCCAATTAAAATTCATGCTTCTCATTTACAAATGGGTCAAAGTTTTATTTTTATATTATTTTTATTTTAAATTCTACATTAATAGAGAGTTCAAAATGCTGTCCAAATTTAGTAAAAAAAGAGAAAATATTTTTTTGTGTTATGTCATTATAATTACCGTATTTTCCGCACTAAAAGGCGCACCTAAAAGCCTTCGATTTTCTTAAAAGCTCACAGCGCGCCTTAAAATCCGATGCGCCTTGTGTATGGTCATTACGGTAATATTTCGACCCCAAAAGGGCTCCTTGCTCGAGACATGCTTACAACGCAGAGTTCAAACTTAAGGCGATCGGTTTCAACGTTAACGGGTCAATGTTATAACTTGCTGTTGGTTAAGTGAACTGTGTCGCTGCTTTATTAAATACGTTTTCCTGACATCTGATCGTTCTGTTGTAATTTCCTTGAGCGTAGCTCCATCTAGTGGATGCATTGTAGATTGCGTCTTATAATGCAGTGTATCCAATGTATGAAAAGAATTATAAAATAGGCCATTCATTGATGGTGCGCCTCATAATCCCAGTGCGCCTTTTAGTGTGGAAAATATGGTAAGAAAAATTAGGATGAAAAAAAACCAACTCAATAAATGTCACACGAAAATATCAATTCATCCATTCCTCCTTTTTTATCTGCTCATCCAAGGTCAGGTTGCGGGTGCAGCTCTGTTTTCAGATTTTAAAAACAAAAACAAAAACTTAAAACAAATAAAATTAAAATGTGATTATACAGGTAGATAAAAAAAAAAAAATTTAATCCTAAATGTTTATTCTTTGTGCTCTTCAAAGGTTTACAAGCTGAAGATGATTTTTGTGCATTTCTTCTTGCTCCTTCAGTCTTAACCCATACAGCTACGACGAAAGCTGCGTGTCGAGCAGCGTGGACCATCTGCCGCTGGCCGCCCTGCCGCTGCTCGCCATCGTTTCTCCGCGCTACCAAGACGCCGTCGCCACCGTGATCGCCCGCGCCAACCAGGTCTACCGCAGCTTCCTGCAGTCCGACGACGGGCAGGGCTTCTCGGGAAAGGTACGTGCATTTGCTCTTTGGGCAATTGTTGGTGGTTTTTCTTCTTTGTTGCTGAAAATATCCCCCCCCCCCCAAAAAAAAAACTGTTGTGAAAAAGTCAAGTGATTATTGAAGCTGGAGTTGATTGTTAAGTGACTTGACCAAATTTTACTCTACAATTTGACTTATGACAATGATTTGTTGCGGAGGTTGATTTTTTAATTAATTTTTCGGTCATCCAAAGTTAGCTTCTGCGCCACAGTGCACAAAAAGCCACTTGCAGGAGTCGATACAGTCTTGATTAGCCAATCAAGCAAAGGAAAGAATCCAGAGCTGCAGATTAAACGTGGCAAAGGTGATTACAATCGCGGTACAATAACGATCTCCCCTGTGGCTTTTGTTCTTGATTTGTTCGAGTCTTGTGGCGACGCAATGATCTCAGTGACTGCACACCGAATTTCATAGGGTGCATTTTCCTCTCATGGGAAATGATACTGTATTTAGTCCAGCCTAATCGGGGTAAAATTTACACTTCGGAAAGAATTGAATAGTCAGCGTAAACTTTACTGAAAGTAGTGGATTAATTGTACGACAAATGATTAAAATCTGCTGAGTAAGGAGATTTTGATCGATTCTGGAGATTTAGTCCTGCATTGTTTATACACAAGAATTGGGTTTTAATGAAGAGAACTGATTATTATATTTGTCTTTGCTCAGTGTTATAAATGGAATAAACCTCCCGGGTACAAGCAATGGAAACAGACAACAGGAGACTACACAAATGATTAAGCAGAGGAGCTCATTTCCAACTAATAAATTGGAACCTTGACTTAATGTTCAAAGTCACCAAGTACACTGCAGCGTATGTAGGAATAGTTGTTCCGATTTGTATTTCTGTCAATCTTTTATGTGATGTGTTCTGTTGTATTATTGTTCTTTTCTGTTAAAAGTTATAGAAAGCGTTTTGTTACAGCTGCAGCTGTTTTGAAAGCGCAATCTAAACAAAGCTGTATTGCACTGCGTAGGGTGCGTACTTTATTTAAAGGTCCCATGCCGTCAAAATCCAAATTATCCACTGGTTTATGCATAACATCGATTAAAGTTCATCTGTGACATTAAATTTACCGTGTATGTGATTTGTCATTTGCATGCTACAGGCTTTGAAAGGCCTGAAAAATGAGCCAATTTGAATTCCGTGGTGGTGTACATGTGTGACTCATTTAAGTACCTGCTGACTAAACTCAAGAAAAATGGCTGACAGCAACAAGGAAACCGCGTCTTGTGCGAAGCTGATCGTGCCATTCGATGAAAGCCATATCTTTGACGCTTATTTTCCTGCAGAAGTTACAAAACAAACATTTATACCCCAAGAGTCCATGTAAATCTTTTTTTTTTAAATGTAGTGGAGGCTCATTAAAGCGTATGTATGCGTGTTGTATGCAGGTGTGCCTAATGGGCGACTGCGTGGGTGGCGTGTTGTGTTTTGATGCCTTGTGCTTCAGCAACCAGCAAAGACCTGGCAGCCCAAACAACAACAACAACAATGCTGCCACCAGTGGAAGCAGGAACAACAGCACTGAGAGCCTCAAGGTGATTGTAAATCCTGCTAAGATCGACACAATTAATGCTCACTGTTGAAATGCTAACATATGGCAATGTAGCGACCTATGAATAAAAACCACAAAAGAAGGTCCATAAGGAAAAGCGGAACAGAAAATGGATGGATGAATGGATAATACAAATGACATTTACTTAAATGCTAATATGCTAACAGTTGGTATTCTAACAATTTTAACAAGCAGCAAGATAGCAACCTTAGTGCAAAAAGTGCTCATGTGGATTGACACAGATGCGACTTCTTGCCCTGTGGTCAGGTACTCTTTCAAATGCTAACCAATTAAATGTGAACATGACACCAGTTGTTCATGTTGGAAATTGTAGCACAGAAAGAGCTCAGAAAGAACAATAAAAATGTCCTGCCCTGAGGCCGGTTGCTACTACTGTATTTCAAATGAAAAATGATAAGAGGTAGTTTGTTAGCATAGCAACTTGACTGCTTGAGTCCAAAAAGCGCCAAGGCAGATCAGGTTATAAAATCATGTCGTGTGATCAAGTCCTATTTCGAATAAAAATGGATACAATGCTAACATGCTAACAGTTTGTTTACTAAAAACACAAAGGCAGCTCACAATGGATTTGACGCCATGTCCTGCGGTCAGGTACCATTTCTCATGAGAATTCATGAAATGCTAACATGCTAACAGTTGATATGCTAACAAATGACAAAATAGTGACCTCAATACAAAAAGTGCTAAGTATTCTACATGTGGTCGGCTACTAATACAAATGCAAAAATGCTGATAGTTGATATGCTGACAAATAGCAATCTGAGTCCAAAAAGTGTGAAGATGGGTTGCTAAGGATCTTGCCCTGTAGTCAGGTACTAATACCAATGAGAATGGAGAAACTGCTAACATACTATAACTGCATCAGTTCATGTTTTCCTCTCAGGAAAACCCGGGCCTACTTGGAGAGTCCAGTCCAAGTCTAAGTTCCAGCAAAAGGCTTAGTAAGAGCAACATCGACATCTCTGCCCCCAATGAAGGTCATTGCCAGGGGCCGCCATCCCTCAGCCGTAAGCAGAGCGACTCGTACGACGGCGACACGTCGTCCACTGGCCAGCACGTCTTCTTTTCCAGGTGATCCTTACTGCACTACTGGATCCATGTGATTCGGATTGGTGGAAGTTACTACCAGTAACCCTGACTCCTAATCATAACCCTTAAAAACCCTTAATTCTTCATAACCACCCCACCCTCTAATCCTTTCCGCCGAACCGTAACCTTTACTCAAACCACCAACCTCGATTCAAACTATAACTCCCACCTGAACTGAGTCCGTCTCCAGTTAGTCCAAATCTTTTGTACTACCAATCCTGGAACTTCTCCGACACACCTGCTATCTGCCGTCCAGAATTGCCAGCGTTTACTCCCTCACTCTCAATCTGACTCGGCGTGACGAGTGTGTTTGGTATTAACATTCCGACTTCGGCGTTCCACTCTCATCCTGGTCTACCCGGACCGTCTGGCTCCCGCTTTTCATCAATATTTGCAGCCTAACAGGCTGCATCGCACCCTGCGCCATCACTCACTCACCCGTCTGTCTGCGCTATAAATAGTCACTTTGTGCAGTCCCTCCTCAGTCATGTAATATAGCTGCAGATGGCATGCCATGAATTCACACGGAATGTCGCAGCGCTCACCTCTGGCTTGTGATTACGTCGAGAGGAGGTTAGCCTCTGCTCTTTTTCTCCTCAGTGGACACGACCGGTCACACATTAGCCGCTCATATTAGATGCCTCCGTCTGTTTCTAACAGCCTTCCCCAATCTTTATTTTTAAAGGCAGCATATTATGGAAAAGTGACTATGCAGAACCATTCTCACGTCAAAGTAAAACTGCATATCAGAGCTGTCGTGATGATCGGCGGTGCCTAGTTTCTGATAACGGGCACATGCTGGAAATGCCTGATAAAATGTGACATAGGGGCAGTCACTTAGGTCGCCACACCAGCTAGAAAAACATGTTTGAACAGGGCCAATATGCAGTGGTGGGATTAAGCCGCATACTGTATGTTGTGTGCACTAAGTCTCAAGTCCGTTTCAAGGAAATCCCAAGCTGATATATCTTCTTATCTATACAGTGAAACTCCTCTACAATGAAATTATGTTTGCAGCAAGAAATGTTTCACAACAAGGGGTTTTTCACTGTAGCAAACACACGAACGTATGTGTACTCTTTATTTTTATTCGAATAGTGTATGAGTATTTTTGACACTTCCTATAGTTAGTGTAGAAAGAAAAAAAAGGAAAGAAATTGCGAAATTTACGATCAGCATTCACCTTCACTTACATCAATTTCTTGGATAATGTCTTTTATTTTGCTTTCCTCCGTCTTTCATTTTGATCACTTTTAGCCTTTCTTCCAGCGTCAGAGCTCTTCTTGTCTTACCTGCTTGACATCCAAAAGTCCGTTTTGTAGCCATTTAAGGCAATGCAATGTTCATGCTGCGTGTGAAACGACCAATAACAAATACTTCCTGGACTACTGCGCATGTGTAAACCAGTGTGGTGGTTGCTGTTGCCGTTTCCGAACGAAACAGTAGAGGTCGCTGTTGGATTAGACTTCGTTGTAGTGAATCTCGTCACGAGGCAAGAGCAAAGAAAAAGATTTCGTGTTACGCAACAGGGTTTTTTTTTCGTCGTATAGGGGGCAGGAAAGTGGGAATAGTGTTAATGCATGGTTTTTTCACACTAGGGGGTATTTTCGCCCATGTAGGTTTCGTTTCACTGTATATATAATTTTTGTGTTTAATTAAACAGGCCCAAATTTCACACTGAATAAGTCATTGGGTTGGGACGAGGTGAGCATTTTTTTTCCCTTCAGCTAAGTGGTGCGCCTTGGTTTAATAAAGGTTGGGGAAGAAGTGCTGCCGCAGTACTGCCTCGAAGAGATATGAGTAGAAAGTTGTGCTAATCCCCTTTTCTTGCACAAGGCGCAATCTGGAAACATTGGCTTGCTCGAAACTCTGCCCGTCAGCATGAAGGTCGTCGCGGAGGATGAACGCAGGCCCTCAAGCTGCAAGTGCGGTGTACTGTTGTTATGCATCGTGCGCGTGTGTTTTGTGGCTGAGTCATGGAGGAGAGATGCTGACAACTGCCCCCGGATGCTCATCTTCGTGTCTCCAGTGTGATCATTAGTCACAGTTGTATATGATGATGAAATGTACAAAACAAACAAACAAACACATTTAAATTCAGTCGGTGAAGACTTTTAGCTTTAATAACAACAACAACTCAACGTTATTCAAAGAGCGCTTTAAAAATAACCACAGCTGCATATGAGGAAAAAATGGTTAGGGTCTCAAATTTTCAACTTGGTTTATTATGATGGTTTCGAGCCTGCGTTAAAGCTTCAAATTAAGGTTATGGTATTAAATTTGGGTTTCATAGTAGTCTTAGGCTTTCAAATGAAGCTTGTCGGATGTCATAATCTTGCTTGTACTTTGTGCCCAGTCTGATAAAGGAAAGTGCGGAGGTGCACGCCAGCAGTAGCAGCAGCCCCAGTCTGCTGCTCAACCCCGGACGCTTTGATTTTGACGTGTCGGACTGTTTCCTGCTGGGTTGTCCGCTGGGTCTGGTGCTGGCCATGCGCCGCACAGTGCTGCCCGCCGTCCAGGGTGAGAACGCCACACTCTTATAGCATGCTGTGTGCTTGCATCAGTCCATCACCACTGACTTTCAACTATGTGGAGACACCATTTTTTTTTTTTTTAACTGCCGTTGCATTAAAAACTCCACCTTTACAAAGAACATTTTTTTTTTGTTTGTTTGTTTCAAATTCGAGTTTTAAGCCTAAATCGGGGGTTCAAAGTAGTGCTTAAGGGCAGGTTAACAATTTCAAATGCGGGCTTCGAAGTCGGGTTTTCTGGTAGGGTCATGGTCTCCAATTACTTCATACACACACGCCACACTCACCAGTTCTGCAGCTTTCAGGGGAATACTTTAAAAAATATATATATATTGATGATGATAATAATAATAAAAAGGACCCATTTTTTTGCAGCAATTTATCCCTACAATGATTCAGAGTCTTCGATGGATGTTGTTGTCATATTTCATATGACATAACTTTTAAGAATGAAATAAGATTGCGATACACCACTGACATCGGCGGATCTGCGAATCTGTCTGCCTGTGCCTCAATCAAATTCACCAAAATTGCGGTACACCACACCTGCGCCGCCTGCGTTTCACCTGGTCTGAAATCTGGTATGCTTTCTGTCGCTAAATTGTCGGGTGCGCTGGGAAAAACATGCTCGGTCTGCTGGAGTGCCCAGCAAGACGCAACATGGTCGGCCAAATTCACAAAAATGGTAAAACAAGGCTTGCCGTGGCACATAAATGAAGATGCATATGCGCCTGTCTATGAAAATACAGTCAAAGCTCGGTTTTCGAACGTCTCGGTTCTCGACCAATTCGGTTTTCGACCAAAAATGTCGATTTTTTTTATGCCTCGGATGACGAACAAATTTCGGTTCTCGAATAAACTGAGCGCACTTGAATGCACCATTTGACTCCTGTCGCCTTCCTTACACGAGGAAGTGACGCTTCCTCCGGTAGACGAGGAAGTGACGCTTCGTCGTGTTGCTTTCCATTGTGAGCAGATGTGTTCAGTAAACATTTTAATTTTAAAAAGAGCGTGGTTTCGGTTTTCGAACAATTTAGGTTTTCCAACAGCCTTCTGGAACGGATTATGGACGAAAACCCGAGGTTTGACTGTACTGCCCAGGGTTTCAAGCCTGGGTTCGGGTTACAAACAGGGGTAAGGACTTAAAATCAGAGTTTAGGTTCTCAAATTAGGGTTTCAAATGAGGGCTTATGATCTCAATTTGTGGTGTCAAGCCAGGGTTATGGCTTCAAGGTAGGGTTGTGAAAATAGGGTTTTACTACTGGTTATGGCTTTCAGGCCTGTGTTGGGCTTTGGTGTTTCAAGGTAGGGTTTCAAGTTAGTATTATTATATACTGCCTTTACAAGCGTATGAATACTGTAAGTATGACCTATTGGTTTAACACTGTTTATTATTGCACTTGAGCACTGGATCATGCCGGGAACTATCTCAATGATTGAAGTCATGATATGGACGGTGTCTCCTGCTCACGTCTGTCCTCACGAACGTGTCGCCGTCTTTCAGTGCATCAGCTCCATCCGGCCTGCTCTCAGATCTTCAACCTGTTCTTTCCGTCGGACCCTTCGGCCTCCAGGCTAGAGCCTCTGCTGCAGCCTCTTTTTCACAAGCTGCCCCCTTTCGCTGTGCCACGCTACCAACGACACCCTCTGGGCGATGGTCGCTCCCTGGTCATAGGTAAGATATTTATTTTATTTATTTATTTTTTATTTTTTGACTGAATTATTGATTGTCATTGTGTTTATTTCTATTGCGCGCAATGATATTAATCATGAAGAAGTGGCATTTTAGGACGCATAGGTTGCGTGCACATTGCATTGACTTTGTGGATTATTTCTAGTCATTTTTGTGTGTTTCTGTTTTGTAATGTGGACGTTGTAAATAACTGATAGGAGGAGTGATTGCATTCATTATGAGTTGTACAAATGATATGGTGTGTGTGCATTTTGCTGTGTGGGACTGAGCAAGCTGTGGCCTTTTTTTTTTCTCCCCGAGTCTGTGTTATTTCTGTTTGATGTGTATATTTACAATGTGCAAAATGGTGGTTATTCCGAATCACTGGCAAGAGGAGCGATCACATTGATATGACGTGTGGAGTGCTTTTTCGTTGGCTTTTGACTCAGCATGACTCATCTTAGTTTTGCTCTTATGAAGCTTTCTACTGTCTTCGTTGTTAATTTATTGTTTTATTGTTTGTTGTTGTATATATGATATTTTCTCTATGTACAGCACTTGGTATATGGTCGTTTTAAAGTGCTCTATAAATAGAGTTGAGTTGAGTTGAGAATTGCTCAGTTGCATGTGTCTGAAAGTGCACTGGACATTGTTTTTTATTCTATGGATTATTTCAAAATGTGTTTTACTATTTTCTTTATTTCTGTTGTGCAAGGTGACAATTATTATGAATTACAGTACTGCTGGCATAAACCACTGAATTCATCAAATCACACATTTTGCTTGACCAAGCTGGCTGGGGCCTTTTTTTTTTTTGTTGGTGTTATTTTTAACTTTGTGCATTACTTCAAATCATTATTTTAATTTCTAGTGTGGTACATAATGCATCATTGGCAAGAGGAGTGATCACATTAATTGTGTGGCATATGTGTAGCGATGGTCAAGTTATGGACTGTTTTTGTTTTTTTTGGCTCTGTGGATTATTTCTAGTTTATTTCCCCGAGGCACAGGGGTGTTTATCGGTAATAACTGGCATGAGGAGCCATCACATTAATCATAGGACGCATGCATGTCGCCCATGCACGTGTCCTTGAAGGCCATGTACATTTTTTTTGCCACTGTGGATTATTGCGAGTCATTTTGCTTATTCCTATTGAAAAAGGTGACTTCCCTCATTAATATGTGGCGGAACATTAATTGAATGTTTACGTGACTTTACCGTGCTATGAACGTCTTTCACTGTGGATTATTTTTGGTAGTTCTGATCATTTCAATTGCACAAGGTGGCGGTGTGTATGGCTAGGTTGCAAGGAGTAATCAGAAGTTTGTGACTGATTGTTGTGTGCTATGGACTTCTGTTTTGACTCTGTGGATTATTTCTTGTCGTCGTGTTCATTTTGATTGTCCACAGTGGCAGTTAGCAATTTGAACCGCACCACAGTCCAAATCTTCCAAATATGCCGGGGCCAAAACGCAAAGTGGCCCGGGTGGTTAAATGTGACTCCGGCTGACTATTTGCATCGAGCTTTAGCTTGAAAACTCTTGACAGACAGGACTCAAAGCTCCTAATGACGTTGCGCTCTCCTCCCCACTTTGATGGTCGTACAAAGGATGAAAAGCCGGCAAAGCGTCAACAGCTCTCCGCTAAAGTGTAATTAAAGTTTAATAAGTGATGAGCACGTTCAAGTGGAAAATGAATCACAGGATTAATTTTACAGCACAGCTCAAAGCTGTTTGAAGGTCTTCCACGCCCACAAACTTCAGCGTGTACTATTCTTCGTCTTCGTCAGCACACACGCACACGGGCAAAGTCGCACCACATGCCTGCAGCAAAATTGAGAAACATGCCGAGGAAATGATTTATTCAGAAATGTTATGGAACATTGACTTTGTATCGGGGTGGCCAAGGGGTAGTTTGATGTTCAATAAAAGTGCGTCTGTATTTTCAAATAGAGGAGTCTTTCCCAATGAAACCCATTCATACTTAGTAAAATTGACTTTTATTTTTTCATTTCTATTTTATGACATTATATCAATAAATATAAAAAGCAGCCAATAAGGTCCATTATACTTTTATTTCAATGCCGGATTAAATTAGTCTTTTTAATAAGGAAATATTTGAATGACTCTTTGTTACATTTCTTCAGTCATTCATATACCTCATTCACTTCATTTCTTTTTCAAACCAAGGTAACGATTTAAACCACTAGTGTACAGTGATCCCTCGCTATTTCGCGGTTCGTTTATCGCGGCTTCGGTGAATCGCGGATTTTTTCAAACATATTCATTAAAAAAAAAAAAGTCTGCAAAAATCGGTGTCTAAGGGTTGTTTACTATGCCTGCTCGTGTGCGCGCACTCTGCTCAAGCAGGGAGGTCCACGTGGGGCACGTGTGTGTGCGCACGCATGCGCGTGCAGGTGAGTGTATGTGTGTTGCTAAGAGAGAGAGAGAGAGAGGAGGCTTATAAGAACAAAAGCAGGTCTCTTTCATCCTTAATTGACTAATCATAAACACGTCTGCTGCACAAGCAGGATTGCTGGCTTGTGTGTGTGTGTGTGTGTGTGTGTGTGTGTGTGTGTGTGTGTGTGTGTGTGTGTGTGTGTGTGTGTGTGTGTGTGTGTTAGTGCGCTCTGCTCAAGCGCGAAGGCCCACGTGGGGCAATTTCTTTTTTTTAAATACAGTATGTTTAAATTGTCGCTACATCGCGGATTTTCGTTTATCGTGGGTGGTTTTGGTCCCCATTAACCGAGATAAACGAGGGATTACTGTATTTATTTATCTGATATTTAGTTTTTTTGATGAACCATGTCAATCATGAATATGATTCAAATGTTATACGATTCATGTCTCTAACGTATTATTTCTAAAGACACTTTGGAGGCCGCGGCATGCTTAAGCTGGCAAGTGAAGCCGAAGCCCCCCCCCCTCCTTTTTTTTTTTTTTTACGATCCGTGCCACAGCTTTTGCGTCACCCTTCAATAAAAAATGAATTGGCGACATCATTATTCTGCCTCTGTTTTTCTTTTCTTCCCCCCCCCCCACCCCCCCCCCCCCACCCTCGCAACACTCGTCTTCCTGCCTTTTTTATTTACGTGCGTGCTAGGGGACTGAAGCACCGTGTCTAAGAAATGTTGCTCAGGAAGCAGAGTAACGCTCTTCTCTTGACGGGCGTCCTCATTAGCCTTTGTGATGCATTTGGAGTCACATGCGAGGGTATGCAAAAGAAGAAAAAAAAACCCAAAACTTGAGGAATCCGAGCGAGGTGTTAATCTACTTTATGTGCCTTCTGTCTTCATTACTGAAACAAATCCACTTTCAATGGGGCCTGGACTGAGAGGATTTGTATATCACACCCGAAGCTCGGGATCATCTGTATTCTCGGGGTCGGAACAACGAGCACATCTGTTGCTTTATGTTGCTTTCCCAAAGTCGTCTATTTTTTTTCCTCGCAGGAGAGAGGAGGGATTGTACAAAGCCGCATACAAAGCAAAAAACACGTTTTTTTGTTTTTTTTTGTCCGATTGCTATCTTGGAATTTCTTTTTTGGTCGAATGTCAGGACAGCTCAACATTTCGTATAAGTTGGACACATTGAGAGAAGCTGTCGTGTCGTTTGGAAGAATTTGTATTGAAGTCCTGTGCTCTGTGAACGGAATAAAATTCTTTCCTCTTTGTGTTCTTCCCTCCCCCCGTCCATTGTCCTTTCAATCTACTTCATCCTTACCCGCTGTCCGGTTGGCTGCACATGAAAGTAAATCGATTCGAGTGACTCCCCAGACTTGAGACATGACTTGTTTGTGACACATGCAGAAATGTATCGATTAGATCCCATCCAGATGCGTGCCCAGCGTTGTTTCATCGCTGCTCGGATGGCTTCAAATTTCACATGCAAAGTTGCGGTCAGGTCATTAGGGATGGAGCACGCAAGCAAGGCACGAATGAATAACTTAAGGGTTTCACGTCAGGGGTTGAAAGCAAAATTAGGGTTTCATATTCAAATTCATTCCCTGCCATCGACGAGTATTGTCAAATATGTTTTTCGACAGGGATGGGTGGAGAAGGGTTTGATGCTGGTTCACTGTAAATTTCAAGATTGGAAGAAACTTGACTGATGCTCACCCACCAGTAGATGGCAGTGATCACCATTTTTGATATGAGATTAGACAAGTTGATGAGTCGAGTGTTTCGTGTTTGGGTTAGATGTGGTATCGTGTTAGACTTTCAGGATACGTTTAGGGTTTCAAGATAGTGGTTCAAGACAGGGTTAGGGTTTAAAGTTAGGATTTCAAACCAGCATCATGGATTTACTTTAGGGTTCTGTTTTTTTTTTTGGATGGATTCACCGTTGGTCTTTAAACCGGGGTTAAGGTTTCAAATTTGGTTGGGGTTTCAATTAAGGGTTTAAAATTGTGGTACGGTGTTAGAGGAATCTATGAACAGAATGATATGTTTAAAGTTCCATTAAATGTGGGCCTGTCTGGACGTTTTGTGTATTTAGTGCCCCCCAAATGTGCGCAAGGGTGTCGGGGCCGAGCGTTCTTTGAAGTCCACAGGGAGTCGTCTTACAGTTTGGGAGTAAACAGTTTAGGAAAGAAGTGTTTTAGAACATGAAAAGACTGTCTGGGAACTGGTCGCGGCCCAGGCGACCATTTGTCATCTGCGAAGTCTGCGACTTGTTTATTCGTGGTTGACGGTGTTTAAGTATCTGTGGTTCAAAGCTTGACAAAAGTTAATCACATCTCCGACCGAGGGGCCGGACTGGGGGCATGGTATGCAAATATCGGGGGCAGTGTCTTGTATTTTGCATATGTAAACAATAAAAGGACTTTGAGTGTGATCGCGGAGCAACTGCCCGCCGTTCGCTCTGAGAGATCCGCTCCCGTTGGACTGCACCAACAACCCTGAGTCGAGTTCTTCTGTTTAAACTTGTCCTGGTACAGTATAACTCTGTCATAAGGGTTTGAGCCAGGATTAGGGTATTAGGGTTTCAAGACATGGTTGGGTTTTCAAGTTAAGGGTCAAAGCTAGGTTTAGGGTCTTACAAATTAAGGTCCCACATTGAGTTTCTAGGAAAGGTTTGGGTTTCAACTTTGAGTTTGGGTTGTTTCAAAGAACTGCTTCAAACTGGGTTTTGAAGCCAGGGTGAGCATTTCAGATAAAGTCTTATTGTACGTTCTCATCAGCAAATAATCCTTTTCAAAATCATTGCAGTCCGAGCAGAGAAGAAATAATGTCTTTACTATCGATGTCCTCAATATTGACCAAAATAACAGCAGCCATGTCAAAAATGAGTGATCAATTCCTTTCTCTCTGTCCTGTGGGAAGGTGACAGTATCCAGGGCCATCCCGACGTGTTTCTGGAGGGCGAGCAGAACCCTGGAGTTCCTCAGTCATCCTCCGAGGAAGGAGGTCGACGGGCCAGCGTGACCAGCATGGAGAGTCAAATGTCCATCGGCTCCATCGGCCATCACTTGGGTGGCGCCATCGCCAATAGTGAGTGTGGAGGGGGTTGATGATGGGGCAGGGCAATTAGAGAGGATGTCTTCTTGTCTGGGTAGTTATGTTTGCTTTGGTGTTGGAAGTTTCTAGTAGCTGGTGGGGCTCAAAGAGGCTGGATTATTCCCTCTACTGCCCGGACGTGTTGACCGCCTTCCCCACCGTGGCACTGCCACACCTGTTCCACGCCTCCTACTGGGAGTCCACAGACGTCGCTGCCTTTGTCCTTCGACAGGTAGGCCCAGTGACGATCTCGGGTTATTAAATGAGGATCAAACTCAGATCCTCATCAAACATCTTGTGTGGCATCCTCAGGTAGCCCATTATAGACTAAAAGTGGTATGGTTGAGTGATAACCGGGATTCTTGTCCATATTGCTGAATGTGATGACAGGCATACAGCATATGCAGAATTCAAGCGCCTTTTGAATCAGATAAAGAATTCCATGGCTGATATACTGGGATAGAATAGTAACTGACACAAATGAGAACGGTTCAAGCCTGGTTTAAAGTTTCAGACAAGGGCTGGGATTTCAAATTTGAGTTTTTGGCTGGCGTTTGGGTTGGTAACTTTTTAGGTGTCAAGTGAGCATTGCAAGTTAAGGTTAGGGCAGAGGTCGGCAACCCAAAATGTTGAAAGAGCCATATAGCACAAAAACAAAAAACTAATATGTCTGGAGCCGCAAAAAAATAAAAGCCTTCTGTAAATCTTACAATGAAGGAAACACATGCTGTATGTATGTAGGAGACTGGACTGTCTCAGAATTGTTTTTTATTCATTCCTTTGTTGTGTGTTCACAAACGCCCCCATAGAATTTATTTTGTGATTTCCTCGCCTGATTTTTTTGTTTTTTCTGCATTATTTTCACTTTTTGAAGTGATCATTAATTTCCGTTTTTTCGGAGGCTGTCTTTGAACGCCTCTCGAGTCGAACGAGAGGAGAGAAGGCAGATGTTTGTCGAGACTGTTAAAAGCAAAAGTAAAGTGTAAGTTTTAAAACACCAAAACCACAGTTCTCCTTTTTCGGAGCCGCAACATGTATCTATATCTATTTGAGCTATATTAGCCTACTATCAAAAGCTTTTTCCATTTTCAAACATTTTTTATAAAGCTCCAAGGAGCCACTAGATGTCGCTAAAGAGCCGCATGTGACTCTGGAGCCGCGTGTTGCCAACCGCGTGTTAGGGTTTCAAACCAGGAATAGGGTTGGTCGCATTATGGTTTTAAATATATAGAGGTTTTAAGTCTTAGGGTTAGACAAGGGTTAGAGTTTCAAGTGAGGGTGTTAAGCCAGGTTTAGGATGAAATGGGTCAAATGGGGGTTTCAGATCTGTTTGGGTTTTTAGTTAGCATCTCAGGCCTTGGTTTTAAATCAAGTTTTTTTTTCACATTTGGCTTTTGCCATTCCCTTCATTCTTGCTACCATTATATAATACAGTCAAACCTCGGTTTTCCAACGTCTCGGTTCTTGACCAATTCGGTTTTCGACCAAAAATTGTAATTTTTTTATGCCTCGTATGACAAACAAATTTCAGTTCTCAAACAAACTGAGCGCACTTGAATGCACCATTTGACTCCTCTCGCCTTCCTTACACGAGGAAGTGACGATTCCTCGGGTAGACGAGGAAGTGACGCTTCCTCGTGATGCTTTCCATTGTGAGCAGACGTGTTCAATAAACATTTTTATTTTAAAAAGAGCGTGGTTTTGGTTGTCGAACAATTTCGGTTTTCAAACAGCCTTCTGGAACGTATTATGGACGAAAACCGAAGTTTGACTGTTGTGTTAATTTATTAATAGCGTCTTCTGTGCCACAAAATGGAGCAAACTCTATTCCAGTACTGTAACAGTTGCTGGTGTGTGTCAGCCAACTTCATGAATTTATTAAACTTCCCTCCTGAACTGCCTTCATTCATCTGCGAGGACTTTTTGCATCCATCAAGTGTGAGGGATAATCGACAGCATTAAGAGCATGAAAGCCGGCAAAACCTTACAAAGTTTAACACCGCCTATCGATCCATGACAGCTGACGTGCACAAAATCAATCGTGTGCTTTTATTCACTTACCTCGGGGCAAGTAAGGTAATGTGCAAAAAGCTTGCTTTGTTCACGGGATTTAACACAGAGGGACAGATCTAGTTGATATATGAGAGAAAGGCCACTCTGACAGAAAAAAAATAAGCGCAAGAAAATGAGCGGCGCAAGGGAACAATCCCAAGCAAACAAGCAAGGGGGACATGAGGGACAAACACACAAGGTCATTACAAAATAAGACCCGTGCAATATATGGAAACAAACGGCACTACAATTGGGGAATATGCATTGACTGAAACTGGAACACTGGAACAAAGACGGAACACAAGGGAACAAACAAAAGGAGAAGAGATAATCCAAAGAAGGGAACAAAAAGTGCAACACATGGGGAAACAGAAGAGAAAACGCGGGAACCAACGGGAGAGCAATTTGAAACAAACCGGTGGCACAAACACGAAACGAGCACACGTTTGACACCTGTGCCGTAAGAAGCAACGGGGGGGTTAACAAAGGGAACAAATAAATTGATGCTAGGATAAAATCACAGTTGCAAGATATTTAAGGACAAAGAAGAGAAAAGGAGGAAAAATAGCGTCAAGTAGTCAATAGAGGAGACACTAAAAAAGGAACAAATGGGGAAGAAGATGCACGTGAGCAACTGGTTTCCGTCTCTGAAAACATCGAGAACGTTCTCTGAGAAGAAGAAAAGAAAATCCATGATTAAGAGCCACAGAGTCCACGGTGTGTCTGTTTTTTGTTTCAAACCGTGAGCGGAATAAGGAATCAGACGGCACCACCGAGATGCTATCCACACCAATTTAACGGAGTTCGCCTCCCATCAAAAGGTTCGCCGCACGACTCGAGGACCCGCGCAGCAGACGAGCTAATTTGTGGAAATCAAGCAGAATCACGTTCTTTGATCTTTTATGCTCCTACCTGTCTCTCGCCTCAACGAAAGCTTCAAGGTTCAAGCCAATCCTAGAACTTGCTTGGCCTGTGTTTCAAGTCGAGGGCCACAATTCCCATCAAGTATATTCAAATCGTAACCAAGTACAGTCAAACCTCGGTTTTTGTCCATAATCCGTTCCAGAAGGCTGTTCGAAAACCGAAATTGTTCGAAAACCGAAACCACGCTCTTTTTAAAATAAAACTATTTACTGAACACGTCTGCTCACAATGGAAAGCAACACGAGGAAGCGTCACTTCCTCGTGTAAGGAAGGCGAGAGGAGTCAAATGGTGCATTCAAGTGCGCTCAGTTTGTTCGAGAACCGAAATTTGTTCGTCATCCGAGGCGTAAAAAACTCGAAATTTTTGGGCGAAAACCGAATTGGACGAGAACCGAGACGTCCGAAAACCGAGGTTTGACTGTGTATTCAAATCGTTGCTTTCACTTGTATGACTTGCTTTCCGATAAAACAACGCTTCAAGGTTTCTACGACTGCAAATCGCTCACCCAAAAAACAACCACCAGACCGCTTTACATTTGCATTTATTTTAAAACGGGGATTGAGAAATGTTCACGTGTGTAACTCAAGGGGTCCGCCGGATTAAAAGGGTAATGGTGGTCATGTATAAGGATACCCAACAGTTTTGGATTTTCACATTTTTAGCATCCTGGAAATAGATTTAGATGTAGCGAGGCCGTTAGCCAACTCTATTATGCTATGCTATTATTCAGCATCTCAAGAGACAGCACACCCACACAAAAATAGCAAGTCAAAGCGAAACATACTTGCAAAAACACTTTAAAAACGTCATTTCCCCAGTGCGGGACAAATAAAGGTTTTCTTATTCTTATTCTTATTCTTATTATACAAGATCACCATGATAAAAAACACTCCAGCCACCTTGAGACTTTGAATTCAGTGCACCCCAAGTTTATGGATCGCTTTTTTACAACAGTGGCCTGAAGGATTATTTTTTTTGTCAGTGTTTCCATTGTGTCACTTTTGATTATTGGTTCACAGCTCATGCGGTGCGACTTCACAAAGACGCAGGAAGCAGACGCTCTGGACTCAGCCCCCTTCTCTCCCTCTAGCCCGCGAGAAAAGTGGCTGCGACGGAGGACGCATGTCAAACTGAGGGTATGCAGCACTGTCCTACTCCCCCCCCCCCCCCCCCCCCCCCTGCTCTGTGTGGTTACATGTTGAATAGACTCCAGATATCCTAAAAATGCAAGGAGCATTGACGCCCGTCGTCGTAACAATGCTGTCTCCAGATCTTAGTATAATTAGGCCTTGACACGTTCGAGCTGGAGGACACTTGCAATTCTTCATCACCGCCGAGGTTCCGGTGACGAACACAATCTAGATAGCGATGCCCTTCACCCCACCAAGGCTCAGTTGTCGCTGCCCATTTCAAAAGGTGGGAATTTATTTCGCCCCGCTTTGTCCTTCTCACTCTTCTATAAATAGAATTGTGTCAGCGGAAAACCATGGTAACATGGCTGCGGTGCATTCCATTCCATCACATTTCCCATTGGATATGGTTAAAATATTATAGACCAGGGGTGTCAAACATACGGCCCGCGGGTGGTAACCGGCCCCCGAGGAGGTTCGATCAGGCCCGCAGGATAATTTAAAAATGAAAAAATGCATAAAAGACACGGAAGGAATATTTTCAATAAGATGCGATTCATGGATTAGCCGCTAGGGGGCACATTGTTTTCTCTTTACAGTCAAACCTCGGTTTTCGAATGTCTCTGTTCTCGACCAAATCGGTTTTCGACCAAAAATTTTTAGTTTTTTATGCCTCGGATGACGACCGAATTTCGGTTCTCGAACAAACTGAGCGCACTTGAATGCGTCACTTGTCTCCTCTCGCCTTCCTTACACGGGGAGGTGGTGCTTCCTCGGGTAGACAAGGAAGTGACGCTTCCTCGTTTAGCGTTCCATGGTGAACAGACGTGTTCAATCAAGATTTTTTTTTTTTAAAGAGCGTGGTTTCGGTTTTCGAACAAATCTGTTTTCAAACAGCCTTTTGGAACGGATTATGGACGAAAACCGAGGTTTGACTGTATTTTCAATAAAATGCAATTCAATTCATGGATTATCCGATAGGTGGCACATTGTTTTCTCTTTAGTTTGTAAAGTATAGGCAGGGATTAAATTTTGATTTTATATGCACATGTGTAAATAGTTTTAAAAAATCCTTTCTTTATAAATCACGTTTAATCTTAAAATGCATGACTATATTTTTCAATACCATTTACTTGTTAAAGTAAATTGCACATTTTCTAATGAAGTCTCAGGTGTTTCATGAATTGTTTTGTAAAAGATATGTATGTCAACATTTTCCTAATGTTCTTGTGCTTCACTATACCAAAACAAAGGAAAGACATGATATTTTGGTTATTTATAGCAGAGCATGGTATCATTTTAATGGTCCGGCCCACTTGACATCTACCGAGGCCGTATGTGGCCCACAATGTGAAATGAGTCTGACACCCCTGTAATATAGACTATGTTTAAACGTGAGTGTTCAACCCTTTTTAACTTTGTTGCATCTCTTCCCAGAGAACAATTGTACAGTATGTTTGTGATCAAGGGGGAGCTTGATGTGCAGTGCGACTGTGACAGCAGCTTTGCACGTTAGCCAGACCTTGCCCTCATGTTCCTGGACACTTGTTCCCTGCCAGAGTGTGAGAGTTTATAATGGCACGTGTCTGATTCAATTTGGCTGCTGCCAGCTCATCCAGCGCAGAGCCTCAGTATTTCGAGACTTGTTCTATTCCCGACTCCCCCTGCACTTAATAAAAAAGGGTCCACGTCCCAGCTGGAGCCACCGGTGTGCTTGTTGGCTCGTCGTGCTCTTTCCCAGTCAGGGGTCTCGCCCACTTATCTCTCCCGGAGAAGTGGTGGCTGCCGATATATTGTTTGACTGGAGGAGGCCGAATGAAGGAGAACAGCTGGGAACGTTGGACTTCCCGATTCCATGTCACATCCTTGAAATCAATTATTATTATTTGCGATGATGGTGAAATGCGACCTTGTAAGTCACCATTTCATGGCCCATTAGTGATTAGGAATGTGAAATCTGGGAGAATGGCCATCAATACAGTGAAACTCCTCTACAACGAAATCATGTTTGCAGCAAGTAATTTTTCACAACAGGGCGTTTTTCACTGTAGCAAATTTGAAACAGGAAAGTGGGAATGGTGTTAATGCATGAAGATTTTTTCACACTAGGGGGTATTTTCACCCATGTAGATTTCGTTGTAGAGGAGTTTCATTGTAAACCTAACTAAAAAAGTCTCAAGAACCCAAAAAGAAACAGGAAGTCTACCTTTTGGTTTCAGGCATCGCTTATTCATTGCCATGGGTCCTTCCGAGATGTTACAATTATTATTAATCTTTGGCCAAAGCAACCTCCATTTTGAGGGCCTTCCCATATTCAAAAACGAACAATATTTGCATATTTTATTCACATGTACTAGACAGACAGCTGACACAAATTTGTGTGTTCATCATTGCGTGTCGGCAGGGGCATGAAGTTTAATGGCTCGCCATAAAACATGAAACTAATATGAACTCGGCTCATGATTTCTTTGGCTTCCAGAGCCAGTTTCCCTTAGCAACATGACATTTGGGATTTATTTTGATGACAAGTGGAGATACAAAAAGGTCTCAACAATGCCATACCTAAAAAGAGGCAGGAAGTGCGCTATTTTGGTTTGAGGAGGCAATTTCAGGGTAATTTGCAGGTGCCCTTTAAAGGCTAACTGCGCTTCGGGATTTTTTTTTCCAATTGGCTCTAAATATTACCCACACAAATTTGAGTTTTTGAAGGCAACGTAGCCATAATTCACAAAAACTTTGGACTCAATCTCGTCTTTTTTTTAATATGTCCACTTGGCATTATGTTCTTGTTAGAACGTCACCGCCAACCACCGGGTGAATGACGTCATCGCCACCGAGGACGGACCGCAGACGCTGGTCGGTCGTTTCATGTACGGCCCCCTGGACATGGTGACGTTAACTGGAGAAAAAGTAATGAGGCAGCCTCTCGACTGGGCCCCCGGCATGCCGCTGCTACTCGCTCTCAAGTGCGCTCTATCATCTCGTAGGTGGACATCCTGCTGATGACGCAGCCGCAGTCGGGTCGCTGGGTGCACTTTGACACGGAGGTTACCAACAGCAATGGCCGGGTGACGTACACCATACCCAACGATAAGAAGCTTAGCCTCGGAGTCTATCCCATTAAGATGGTGGTCAAGTAAGCGTTTAATTAAGCATGCAGATATGCATTTTTTTCGTAGTTCAACAATGCAATTTAACCTTTCACCTTCCACTACATCTTTTTTTGAGAAGCAAAGAGAACATTTTAGATATTTTTGGGGTGTGTTGAGCAGGGCCAGACTGGCACAAAAAAATCAGCCCTGGCATTTTGAGTGAGACCTGCCGACCCCTGACCACTCCTGGCTGCATATATCTCTGACACTAATGTTGATTGGTTCACTTTGGTGTCTATATTGTAAAAGGACTAATGGGCCGCTCTTTCTAAAGTGTGGGCTAGACTCTTGGGGTGAAATTTCCCACATCTTTCATGGTAAATACTTTTATTTTTATCAACATTTTGGGAAGAATTCATGGTGGGGGGGGGGGGGGGGTTAAAAAAGTGGGGGTGTTTCCCTACATTGCATGTCAATGATAGTCAGTTAGCGGTGGATTTATATGTGGGCCCACTGTATTTCTTCTTTCATTCAATTAGTTACTCATTTGATTTATTCCGGAGTATCACACCACTCTACTATCAGTTCAAATGAGCATTTTCCAATACCCTAATAGAGTATCTGGAATAAAAGTGTACAGCCATTCTTCTTTATCCCTCAAGGGGAGATCAAACATCCGCCGAGGCCTACCTGACGGTGTTGCCCCGCGGCATGGAGTGTGTGGTCTTCAGCATCGATGGCTCCTTCGCAGCCAGCGTGTCTATCATGGGCAGCGACCCCAAGGTCCGCCCCGGAGCCGTGGACGTCGTCAGGTCCGTCCATCTCCTCCTCCTCGTCTGACCAGACACTTCATTAGGGACACCTGCATCTTACTGCGACCTGTTTTGTGTATAGGCACTGGCAGGACCTGGGCTACCTGATTATCTACATCACGGGTCGTCCTGACATGCAGAAACAGCGCGTGGTGTCCTGGTTATCACAGCATAACTTTCCTCACGGCATGATCTTCTTCTCCGAGGGTCTGGTTCACGACCCGTTGCGACAGAAGACCATCTTCCTCAGGAACCTCATACATGAGGTATAGAAGACACTCAGACCCAAGACTGGAACTACAAGTCGTGCATCTCAAGCTACGCATGTCAAATTGTTTATTTTCCTCTGTGGGTAGTGTCACATCAAGATCAACTCTGCTTACGGGTCCATGAAGGACATCTCCGTTTACAACATGCTTGATCTCGGACCCGCCCAGATCCACATCGTGGGAAGACCTTCAAAGAAATACCAGAACCAGTGCCAGGTAGTAGGGTTGGTCCGTCATCAAGTACAGTCAAACCTTTGGTTTTCGGACGTCTCGGTTCTCGACCAATTCGGTTTTCGACCCAAAAATTTCGAGTATTTTATGCCTCGGATGACGAACACATTTCGGTTCTCGAACAAACCGAGCGCACTTGAATGCACCATTTGACTCCTCTCGCCTTCCTCACACGAGGAAGTGACGCTTCCTCGGGTAGACGAGGAAGTGACACTTCCAGACGTGTTCAATAAACATTTTGATTTTAAAAAGAGCGTGGTTTCGGTTTTCGAACAATTTCGGTTTTCGAACAGCCTTCTGTAACGGATTATGGACGAAAACCGAGGTTTGACTGTACAATGCTGCTGACTATTCTTGCTGTTATTCACATTCACGTACAATATTGGTTTCTATTGCTTCTCCGTGGGCTCGGCGTAGTTCTTGAGTGAGGGCTACGCGGCGCACCTCTCCACTCTGCAGTTTGGCC
This sequence comes from Hippocampus abdominalis, assembly GCA_018466805.1. NCBI lineage: Eukaryota > Metazoa > Chordata > Actinopteri > Syngnathiformes > Syngnathidae > Hippocampus > Hippocampus abdominalis. Next base: position 8,865,278 of record CM031703.1, read on the forward strand.
ACCGAGCCCGACCCAAGAAGTCACCCTCGGTTCGCATGGTCCTCAGAAAAGGCTCCTTCGGCCTCACCGCCAAACCAGACTTCCTGTGCAAGCGCACCCATCTGCGCAGGACCATGTCTGTCCAGCAGCCCGACCCGCCCTGCGCACCCAACCCCAAGCCCGAGCGGGCCCAGAGCCAGCCGGAGTCAGACAAGGACCACGGAGGGGGAGGCGGGCAAGGCGTGTGGGGACGTGGCGTCATGCATCGTGGGGACACCACTCCCTGACGTTGGGCCAGGAGACGGATGGATTGCTGGAGGATGGTGGAAAAGTCGAGGCTCAGGTTTGATCTTCAACTTTCATCAAAATCCTTATTAAAAATATTCCTCCGCATTTTAATGAGATCTCATTTTGACGGCTTTGTCTTATGGGATTTTTTTTTTTAATTCAGCTCCTGATGGCTGTTTCTCTGGAGTGCTGATTGAAAGATAGAAAAAAAAGAAACCAAACAGTGTTGTCATTTTTTGCCCCAAGTAGTTAAAAGTTCAGCTCACACATTTTAAAATGAACCAGAAATGAACTTTTGCAGCGTGTTAAGTACAGAAACGATCATACGTACGTGCACCTTTCTAAAATGCTTCTCCTGGCACTCCAGTTTCCCATTCTTTGCCAGTCCCATCGGTGAATTGCAGAGAAAGCAAACTTTGAATGAAAATAATAAATAATGATACAGTGAAACTCCTCTACAGTGAAATCATGTTTGCAGCAAGACATTTTTCACAACAGAGGGTTTTTCACTGTAGCAAATTTGAAACAGGAAAGTGGGAATGGTGTTAATGCATGAAGATTTTTTCAGACTAGGGGGTATTTTCACCCATGTAGATTTCGCTGTAGAGGAGTTTCACTGTATATCCCAACAATTACCCAGAACTAGGCACGTCTATCATTAGCAGACCGACCAAAAAGTCTCACGAACCCATGCACAAAAATGCACAGGAAGTCTACTATTTTGTTTTGAAATGGGTCATTTCCCTGGAAATTCTTTCTTGGAAACTCATTCAATCCCTGCAGTTTTTCTGAAATTGACAAATGTTTGAAGGCCGACAGAAAATTAAGTGCTCTAGCAAAATAAGCATGGTACCTACCAAAAGAAAGCTTTATCACTCTTCCGGGAAAAAAAAGTATGTTTCTACCTTTCACCATTCTCTCGTAAAAAGCAGTTCAACATCGGTAAGTTTCTGAAAAGCACTTTTTTCCAAAAGAAATTCTGAGGAAGAGCTTTTGGTGAAAGGATGCATTTCAATCAGAACTTTCACTTTGATGCTATTTTTTTATACCTAAACACCTCTTTCCTACTAAATAACAACATAACACAAAAAAGGGCACTTTGATTGCAAAATAACCGTTTTATTGCAAGATAAACACTGCACAGATGCATGACTTATGCATGTTTCCATGAATGTTGAACTTTGTGTGTGTGTACATCTGTGGTACACCGCCGTGTACATCTGTGGTACATCGTGTACGTGCGTGCAAATGGTCGTCAAGGATGACGTTGGGACTTTGTCATCTGTTTTTGATCCGAAAAAGCTGTGTTGTAGAGTTATCTGCTGGTATTTATCCATGTTTTCAACACCACACTGCTTACTCACGTCACCTTGCGACGTAGTAAGACCACTCCTGCCATCTAGTGGTGATTCATCATACTGAAATCATTCCCTTTTGTTTTTTGCAAACGTATTTGTACTTTCTGCCATCAAATGAGTTAAATGTTTCCAATTTCCTTTCAAAATCAAACCTACAAAAGCGTTGTGCCTCTGTTCGAGAATTTCCAGATTTACCAATCAGTTTGTGTTTTGAAGCCGACGAAGTAAAAGGCAAAAAGTCCAATAGCAATCTGAGCGAAAATGCTATTAGCAGCGGCACCTCGGGAGGCCGTCAGAATGTAAATGCACTCATAATGATGTAAGAGCTGATCCACTTGTTTCCAGATCCGGGGACGAGGACTACGACGGCGGCGACACAATCACGGGCGATGGCGGCGTGGTGGCGGAAGCCTGCGGGAGCAAATAGCGCTGACGCGGCCATGCACATTAATCACAACTTTGCCGGCAACGTGACAGACTTCATTAAATCTTGGTCATATCCGCAGCTTCATGCCCACCCCCCACCCTCTCTTTTTCTGCCTCACTTTTGTCGTTTGCCTCAACCGATGGAAACAGAAGCACTTTTTGGCCCACACTCATGCTGAATTTTGTGCTTGGCTCTGCCTCTAAAGGTTGCACTACCAAAGTCTAATGCAGTCGTTGATGATTCAGCTATACTACAGTTCAGCATTACATGGAATGTCTGCTGCATTTTTTCCGGTTATTCCTGTAGCTTCGTAGCTATTCGCACACGTGAGGAGTCAAAGTCGATCCGACAGTCTGCCTGTGACCAGTCTGTGCAAACCTATTTTTCTAATGAGCAAATATTGTAAAAAGAAAATAATATTTTCTTCATTGTTTGGGGCCTTGGAACTGGTCTCAACTTGTTGCATTTTTTTCCCCCCCCTTAAGTTGTTTGTTGTCGTTTTTTGACCAAAGTATTTACACTGCAGTGCAAAGTGTGTTTTGTAGTTGATGTTGTGTGTGTGTGTGTGTGTGTGTGTGTGTGTGTGTGTGTGTGTGTGTGTGTGTGTGTGTGTGTGTGTGTGTGTGTGTGAGACAGAGAGACAGTCTTTTTATAGCTTTGAAGGAGGTGCTGATGTGTTTCATGTGAATTTAAAAAAAAGGGGGTATAAGAATCTCCTTCCCCCTCCTGTACATGCTGGTAGATAGTAATTAGCTCTTTAATTTGTGTGTGCGTGTGTGACTCTCTGGAGTCTAATTACATCAATTAGTGTTGCATGTGACATTATGTATAAATGATTGTAATTGAGTGTACAAAATCTTGCTCTAAGCAATTACAAAATAAAAAGATGGCAAAATACCACAACAGTCATAAGAGTAAATGGTACGTTAATTTGCCAGTGTCCATTTTACTGCCCCGCTGATGTTTGGTGTAAATATATTTGTGGTGAAAAATTCCAACGTGTTGAGTTTGAGTGCTTGAATTAATGCTTTGTGAAGATGTAAGTTCTTGACTGTGTCTGTCTGATGACATTATGCTTGCTGGGCACTTTATTAGGGGCTCCTGCACAGTGTAATGACAGATCAAAAACATTTTTCAATACAGTGGTACCTCTACAGTGGTATCTCTACTTACGAACGTCTCGTCAAACAAAATGTTCAAGTTACGAAACGTCTCAACAGGAAAATATTGCCTCTTGTTACGAAAGACATTTCAAGGTACGAAAGGTAAAAATACGGGATGTCCTGCTACCCGCAGCTCCGAGTTTCCTGAACGCAACATACTTATAGCTGCTCTGCCATTGGCTATTACCGAGCATTATCCTGGCATCCCATTGGCTAAAAGGGACCTCTACCTTACGTGTCTGGTGTGTAGAGGTACTACTGTGCTTACGAAATTAATTAATTTCTTAAAAAGAGACGTCCGTAAGTAGAGGTATCACTGTAGTTTAAAAAAAAAAAAGCTTTTACAAAGAAAACCAAATGTTATTGCTGTGTTTAGCAAGGCTCCCAATTGAGCAATGTGTTCACTATTCTGCATGTCGTTTATTCATTACATTGTGCAAGTGTACCTAATTATGTGGTTACTTAGTGTCCACTCTGCTGTATTTACAAATATTAATGCATTAAATATGCAATGTTAAATTACTCCCGCCCCACTTAAGACTAAGTGCGAAAATGGATCGATTGTTTTGTACAGACAAAAAGTTGTATTGGTAAACGTCATTGTGTGTTTGCTGGACTTGTTTCAGGATTATTGCAAAAATAAATATTTTTTTTTTAAATGGAAAGTTTTTCAGCCACTTCTGGTGATTAATGGGCGCTCATTCTTTTTTTTTTAATCCACTTCAAGTTCCAACAGTTATTTATTTCAAAACCTTGAAACTCAATCACTGTGTTAAAATGATTCCATAATGGATATATTATGATAGCTTTGGATTGTTCTTTACCGTTACTTTTTATTTCATTTGGACTTTTACAGTTTAAATTCACTTGCTTTTAAATCGTTTTTAGAGCAAGCTTCTTAGATTATACATTTGTTTTTGTTTTTTAATGCGTTATAGTTTTTTTGTTCATTTTAGAATTACTTGCATTTTTTTTTCATACAGTGAGAGTATTTGTCAAGTGGAAAAAATGGTCACCAAGTATTGTGTAATAAAGTAAAAAAAAATAATAATAAAGGTAAACTAGAATTCTCAAATCATTGTTTAATCTTACCTCTTCTGCACATACGTACATCAATATTGAAATAAATACATACAAAACGAACCCTAAACGCTCATGTACGATATGAACTGACAAAGATGAAAATAAAAGGCCTTTTTAGTACACTAGTGGTATAATTAGCTATTTTGGTAACCACCCCTGGATGCCGCATCTCGATAGGTCAGCAGATGTGGTACCCACTTGAAATAAGTGCTGCACATTATGTGGACCATGATCATATGTTTTGGTCTTAAGTCGTTGCCCTGTCACACAACTTCCATGGATCATCTCTGGACAGTTCCAAGCCTTTGCGGCTAACATGTGGAGCAATCATTACCTGGTTGTAAAACTTTTTTTTTTTCCTTCTTGAATTTGAGTGTCACAAATTACGACCTCCTCCACCTCATGGTTATTCTGTTGCCAAGGAGACAGTGAGGCCCCAGATTTGGACCCTTTACTTGTTATTTACTCGATATTGTGCTGACAGCTGAAATGACGTACTCCATCATGCACCGCTACACATTTGTGCCCATCCAGTGAAAATGAGATTTCTCTGGAGGAGGGCTTCAAGGCCCTTTTGGGCGCATCTCAACAAGAGCCAATCAGACAAGACGGGAGACAGCACTCGGGTCACGCATGGGAATCATTTTGTGCATTTCACAGCCACCTGCGAGGAAAATAATCATCCCCGGCATGAGATTGCATGCGCGGCGGCAAAGCCAGGCACCAATTGGGGAGGAAGTGGAGTCCTTCATCATCAAGACGCCAGATGTGGAAATGACGTTTCGCTATCTGGGAGCAGACTGGCGATGATTGGTCACTGTCACTCGGTGGTGACCGCTTCACTTTTGCGGCATGCATTTATCCATGCGTATAACACAGGTTTCACACTTGAGAATGGCCAAAAAAAGGGAGCCACCATATGATTATGCATCAATAGTCATAGGAGGTCGAATGGGGGCAAGGGGCCAGATGTCAGTAGGCAGGCGTCCGTGCGCTTGCCGTAAAACCGGGCGCATCCTCATTTTGTCTTGTCTAGCCTGTTTGGAACCGAGGTGCCCCTTACTGCCGCACCCCCGACGCATCTGATAAGGTGGTCACAGAAAGTAGAATGCGCATGGCATAAAAACAAGAGCATCTCCGTTGTCTTGCCGGGGCAAGTTTAGTTTATAGCATGTTTGTGAATTTGGTAGACAGCACTGCTCGTCAACTGATGTTTCGTATGTGTGTATAACTCAATATATTTCATATACAGTAATTGCAAGCAAAACATTTAAAAGCAGTTATAGGGTCAAAACACATTTCAAAGCAAAGTTAAGAAATTTAGAAAAAAAATGGTTCACTAAAATTATTAAAGGAGTGTACAAATACAAAAACAAGATCTTGGAGAACGTGGTTTTAAGAATACTTTGAACTATCTTCTTCATAGGTATGTGAAAAGAGCGTAGTTTTGAAGCTGGCTTGAAAGGGATTTCGATTTTATTTTTAAATGTTTTGAATCTTTATTGTAGAGCAGTGTTTTTCAAACTTTTTTGAGCCAAGGCACACTTCTTTCAGTGAAAAAAAATCTCACGGCACACCACTAGCTGAAAATGTAAAAAAAAACAAAAAAACGCTTATTTTAACATTTAACGTGTTATATTGTTACTATAACCGTTTTTAACATTGAAGAATGACGCTATAACAGCTTGAATTGGAATCAAATGAGCACAAAGAAATAAGTATTTTATAATCTTTCATATTTATTGTTTCACTGTCGTCCTGAATTCATGCGGCACAAATTCGCTTGTCTCTAGTGGTCGAAACACAAGGCAATTGGCTAGCTGTTGCTGCTCCCTAGCGGTATGGGAGGGTACTACATGATTACTTTCTGAGCCATAGACCGCACAGCCATACAAATTGGATATTTATTTGTTAGGTTATTTGTAGATGCTATTGACATCAGGGTTTAACTGCTAACCCCATTTGGACTTTGTATGACTCTTTTGTGTTTTCTATTGTCTTTGTTATTCATTTATTGTTTTGTTGTTTGTGGTTGTAATTATGATCTCAGTTGAGTCCTTTTGGCACTTGTGATATCATTTCCAGCCGACAGCGAGTGGCAGTAAAAGGCCAAATGGCCAAACCCTGAGAGGAAAAAAAAAAACGAGCCGATTTTTCTGCTTCAATCATGTTTCACAAATGCCATACTCATTGGAATCTCGCAGTGAGACATGGTCGGCGCATAGAACGTATTGTAAAGAAAATGCTTCACATGACTTTCCCTTCAAGCAGTATCCTTCTATTTATGTTTATGTTCTATCTAACTTTACGATTCATTTTATTCAAATCTAGCTTCAAACGGGATAGCCAGCGGCGGCGGCAGCAGAAAACAATGACCACTCGAGTGGGCCAGGATGAAGATTGACTGACCGCTTGCTAGGTTAGCGTAGCGGCTAACTGCCTGGCCTTTAGCTGATTAATTAGTAACCTTTAAGGTTTACATAACAAGAGGTAATCTCTGTGACAGATTGACAAACATTTGAGAGAGAAAGACACACACGCACGTACACTTATGCTCTCTTCACAAACATGGAGAAAGCCATCAGCGACAAAATGTTCCGCTGCAGCTGGATGCGACGCAAGCTTCCCCATGCCCTCAGGGAGGAGGTGTACCACCTCTTGATGATGATGGGGCCCCTGGTAAGGACGTCTGCTTCACTTTGCAATGCATCAGGGGACCACTCATCGGCGTGTCTTCCTAGTTGCTGTCTCGAATCCTCAATTATCTGCTTCCGTTCGTGGCGACCATGTTCTGCGGACGCCTGGCCAACGAGGTGATGGCCGGCTACGGATTAGCGTGTGCTGTAAGTAGTCGTTCCCAGTGGCTGTGCAAGATATTTAAATAGATGGAGTTTGCTTTCACAGTTTTGGACTTAGATGCTTTTCAAGAGAGATTGTTCATTCTTTTTTTTTTAAAACAACAGCAAAAAAGAAAAAAAATCATTCAAAATTAGTTGTTTATATTAATTGTTTGCAGATTGGTATTCCTTTTTACCAAAATGAAACCAACAAAAATACTTCGTCATACACCACCAGTCAAATGTTTGGCCTCACCGTTGCAATGTACAACCATGTCCAAACTTTTGCCCGCTAGTGACATTGTTTTTTCATCTGACAGGATGCATTTTCCTTGTTTTTTTCAATAGATTTGTCATTACATGCTTTTTATTGAATGGTTTTTTTTCTTTTTATTGAACAAAGACAAAATATTTCTTGTTTGGTGGATAGTTTTCGGCGGCCCGGTGGTCGAGTGGTTCGCACTTTGACCTCACAGTCCGATCCATTTTATCCTCACAAAGGGTCGCGGCGGGTGCTGGAACCTATCCCAGCTGTTTTCGGGCAGTAGGCAGGGGGACACCCTGAACCGGTTGCCAGCCAATCACAGGGCGCACAGAGACGAACAACCATTCCCGCTCACACTCACACCGAGGGGCAATTTGGAGTGTTAAAGCAGCTTGTCATGCCTGTTTTTGGAATGTGGGAGGAAACCGGAGTACCCGGAGAAAACCCACGCAGCCACGGGGAGAGCATGCAAACTCCTCACAGGGAGGCCAGAGTTGGAATTGAACCCAGAACTCTGCACTGTGTGGTCGACGCGCTAACCACTGGACCGCCCCAGTCGTGGTGTTTTCCTTTATATAAAAAAGAACATTTTTGGGTGAATATATTGGAAGTAGGCTGTGTAGGCTTTTTTTTTTGTTATAAAAAAAAAAGACGGTTGTGGACAGGTTTCATCGGGGGGTGCGGGAAAAGAATATTTTGTCCTTTATTTTTATTAATTTCTTTTTGAAGCTGATAAAATGCTTTTCATTGGGGATACATGCTTTCCATGGGATGAAATTCTGACGTCAACAATAAGTGTAGACTCCTAACCGTCATTAGATTTTGCAGCGTGAATCTTATCTAATTTAATCATCTATTGTTTGTTTTTTCTTTTCTAGACCATCAATGTGACCACTGCAGCAACAGGCCTGGGTTTGGGGATCGCGCTTGACACTTTGGTCGCTCAGGTCTGGGGGAAACTCACTTTTACATTGACGTCCCACACACCCAACCACTAAATACTGCCAACATGCGACAGACCTTTGGCGGTAAGAACCTGCTGCGGGTGGGTGTGATGCTGCAACGAGGCATCATCATCCTGCTGTTGTTCTGTCTGCCCTGCTGCGGTCTGCTCCTTAATGCCCAGAGCCTCCTGCTGCTCATGGGCCAGGACCCCGAGGTCACCCGGTAAAACTCATGTGACGGCATCGGCGACACAATCATCCAAGCGTGTGGGTCCTCACGCTGACCTTTGTGATTTCAGAATCGCGCAGTTGTATATCACGGCATACCTCCCAGCAATGCCGGTAAGTTGTTTTCAACGTTGGGCCGGGTTCTATGATTGTGATGTGGTGGCTGTGATTTTAAGGCAAGTTAACACTGAAAACGGGGAGCAAATGCATGTCCTACCAATTTATTATTCTATGCAAATTTGACCCTCTTGGGTTGTTTTTTTTTTTACTGTCTTTTCATGTGACTAATAAATGTCTCTCTGTCAATCTGCCCTTTTAGGCAATGTTTCTATATCACCTGCAAGTGTCCTACCTTCAGAATCAGGTGCACAAACACACATGCTCCCATCATATTATTACTTCCGTCATCATTGTTACTTCACTAAGTCAGATAACATTTTGAGGGCTTTACAATACTAAATCACTCATCGCACTTAGGAGGGTTGTTATTCCAGGTGCAAAATGCAAGATATCTTGCTTTCCAAGATATCTAAGTCCAAGGCTGATACCGAATTTGAAACCCTAATGGTGGACATTATATTTTTTATTTTTGTCATTGTGTGTGGGCGGAGAATGGCAGTAAAGTTTCCTGACTCTTAGTAGTTTGCTTTTAAATTCAGACCCCAAAACCAGTTTCCTTTAGCGACATGAAATTTGGTAGACATGTCTATCACAAGTAGACCCCCCAAAAAGTCTGAAGAAGCAATGCTCGAAAAAAACCACTGGAAATCACCCTTTTTTTTTTTTTTTAGAAGTAACAATTTTAAGGCCACTTTTCCCATTTCCACGCGTCTTTAAAAAGTGAACTCCTTGTTCATTTGCTTCCAAATTAAACCACAAATTGAACTACATGTACTGTGTTATATCAACAACACTACATTGTTTTTCATAACTGAGATTTGTTGGCATAACGCCACAAAACACAAAACTCCAATAACTTAACTTTACAAGGTCAAAGATTTTCTGGTTGGGTTACATATTTGCATGGCCTTTTAGTTGCTAAGCAGTGTTCATGGGAGCTCAAACCGAACTGCACCATATCCATTAGGGGGAAGGGGGTGGGGGGGACTAAACAAAACACTAGAATGCGCACTTGGCTGGTTTCACAAAAAAAAGTTTGTTGATGATGATCAAGTACATTAATTTGCTGTTCTGTGGTACCGTTTGTGTAAAATACATACAGCGGTGCCTTGGGATATGAGTTTAATTTGTTCCATGACCACGGTCATAACTCAAAACGCTTGTATAAATCATTCTTCCTCATTGAAATGAAGGAACAAAAAAAATAAAGTTTGGAATATGTTATTTCTGAAGAAAAATAGCACTAATTGATATACTGAAAAACCAATGACAAAATGAAATAGAATGCAAGTTTTTTTTTCATCAATTGAACGGACATTCTGCTACTCCTGTTATGCGCACCTTGGTCACCTGGGGGCAGTATAATTCATTCATTCATTCATTCATTATCCATACCACTTAAGGACTACTCAGAATGCCACAATAACGTCTTTTTTTTCTTTCTTTTCAGAAGATAAATAATATATTTTTGTTTGTATTGTAGTATTAGCTGTCTATAGGTGTTGCATCGCCATTTGTGATCAAACATCAGTTGCTTAAAGATTTCATACACCGCAACACCGATCGTTTTCGTTAACTGGCCTATTGTGTTTTACTTTGTAATTGTTATCAAGATAAACTGCCTTATACAAAGCAAAAAAAACATTGTGGTTGTTTTCAGATGATCAGGTGATTGTACTGTGCTGTCATCATTTCAGGGCATAATACTACCACAGATGTACACCGCCGCCTTGGCGAATGTGGCAAACTTGCTGACGAATTACATCTTCATTAACGTGCTCGATCTTGGAGTTTAGTAAGTCCAACGCACAGACGAACACACACACACACACACACACGTATAAATTGTATGTGTTGTGTATGTATGTATTTCTGACATTTTCTTTCAGTGGCTCTGCAGCAGCTTGCACCCTGTCAGATATATACGGTTGTGCCTTCCTGTTTGCTTACATCTGGTGGAAGAAGCTGCATAAAGCGACATGGGGAGGTGACGTAATCCTCTATCTACAAAAGTCAAGACATCTTCATTTACAATTATAATGCCCATTTAAATCTTACTTCAGAGAACACATGCGATTGCCATAGACAACGCTGTACGTACACAACGTGGCAGCATATGATGTTTCGGCACCGTACCTAATGTTGTGTCTGGCATTTGGCTCGAGAAGTGCGTGTCTCACTCCCCCTGCAGGCTTTTCTCTGGAGTCGCTGCAGGAATGGGGCTCCTTCATGGAACTGGCCATCCCCAGCACACTCATGATGTGTTTTGAATGGTGGATTTATGAATTTGGGGGCTTCTTTGCAGGTAAAAATGTCATACAGCATTTAGATTAATTGTTATATTATATTTTGAAATGTATTCAATGCTTTTCCATGTTTTTTTCATTGTATGCTGTCCAATTCATTTGATTTTATGCTCTCCAATTTATTTTGTGACAGGTGTCCATTTGATTGGTATTTAATGCTCCACTATTCATTTTAAAACGTCCAATTTTTTTTTTGTATCGTGCGTGGCAGGGATGCTGGGTAATGTTGAGCTCGCCGTGAATCATGCCTTGATGACAGTGGGAAACTTAAACTACATGGTAAAGTGAGGAAATGTCATGCAACTTTTGTCTTATCGTACAGTCGAGGCCACTGAGTATACATTTCATCCAAAATGGCAGGTGACGCTTGGCATCCAGGCTGCGACCTGCGCTCGAGTAGGCAATGCGCTCGGCTGCGGGGACACGGCAGGAGCGATCCTCACCTGCAAGGTGGCGCTGTTTCTTTCAGGTCAGGCTGTTTGTTGCGGTTGCCGTACGCAGTTCGGCGTCACCCGACGTTATCGTTTGTTTGCAGTCACATTTGCCATTGCTCAAGCCATCTTGCTGGGAGCGACTAAATCTGTCGTGGGCCTCCTCTTCACCTCCGATCCGTGAGTATCTTGGCGATAATGTTACGCCTTGCGTAGTTTTAAAAGGCGGCACTACCCCCTGAACTGGTCGCCAGTCGGTCGCATGGCACATATAGAGATAGAGAACCATTCACACCGTCAATGAGCGGGAACCCGCACACAAGTCAGGCGAGTGTACCACTTCAGCAACAGGGACGATTTTAACGTGGGTTGATTTATGTTCCTTTTGTGTGTGGATCGTGCTAAATCTCTAGAGCAGTGGTTCTTAACCTTTTTAGAATTACCGAACCCAACCAGTTCATACGCATATTCACCGAACCCTTCATGAGTGAAAAATAAATATATCTTTTTTTAAATATATATACATACATTTATTAAAAACAGAAAAAAAGTAATTTAAATTTCAAGAGATAAGTATACTTTTTTTAAAATTGTTTTAATTAGTTTAATTCGACGTTTTTTTGTTTGTTTTTTTTTTAACAATCTTTATTGAACAATTCACAATACAATTCTCAGTAAATACAAAACAGAACAAAACGAACGTGTCATTAATACATGTACTTATTACAAACATTTAAACAAAAAGAGAAGCCAGGAGATTTTAAACAAAAATTTCAAATAAGGAGCATATAGCCAGAGTCTTAACAGCTTTCTTGTTTTTGGAATCCTTAATAGAACTCAAATACTGTTTTATAGTTTAATTCGACGTACTATCACGACAGTCACACGTTGACGACGAGGCGAACTTCCCACAGCACTGATTGGACAAGCAATGTCATGTGATCATCTACAGCCAGTGATGGCCAAGCGGGCGTGTCATAACTAATCAACACGTTGAGTCGCGTGTTTCTTACCCTCCATGGTAGTGATGGGATTTTCGGCTCTTTTCGGTGAGCCGGTTCATTTGGATCGGCTCAGTGAAAAGAACCGGCTCTTTTTGGCTCTCAAACGGCTCTTTTAACTTTTGCAACACTTTAGCAACAACAACTTTAGCTTTTCTTTTAAATGTTTGACAAATTTAGCATTAATTTTGATAAATGACTTGGTGAACTAAATATTGCACTCTACTGACTGCAAATAGCAACAATTATCAAGCAAAGAAAAGGGTTTTTACTTATTTTATTGAACATTAAAAAGGCTCCAAACAATAAACAAGCAACAAAATTAAACTTCAACCAAAAACAATCAAACATGCTGCATCATAACAAAAATAGTGAGTAGTAACTGCAACAGCAGCAGCGAACAAAATAAACACAAGATACTCCTTGCTTTATTTTAACAAACATAAGCCACGCCTTGCTTTATTTTAAATTTGCTTTCAACAAAACTAAATACTTCAACTTGGACGGGCTGATCCGGCTCGTTCTCTCAGTAATTATTTGTACCTACCAAGCCCCTCGCCCCTCCCCTTTTTCTTCCCGTCTCCCTCTCTGAGCACGGCAGCTGAGCCACTGCCAAACCTTGCTTCAGACACGTGAAAAAGAGACGCGCACGAGAGAGACACACAGAGAGAGAGAGAGAGAGGGAGAGAGAGAGAGAGAGAGAGAGAAAGCGGGGAAAATGACAGAGCCGGCTCTCGAGGGAGGATGCCGGCTCGCATCGTTCACTTCAAAGAGCCGGCTCTTTGTACCGGCTCGTTCGCGACCGACACATCACTACTCCGTGGCAGAGGCTACGTCGAACCCCTGGGGTTCGATCGAACCCAGGTTAAGAACCACTGCTCTAGAGTAATCAAAAACATATTGAAATAAAATTTGCCCTCCGTGATCACCTTTCAGGAAGATCATCAATCTTCTGTCTCACTTGATGAGCATTTACTGCTTCCAACAGTTATTTGATGGCATCGTGGTGGGTAACAAAAACTTCAATTCACCCAGAAATGTGTTTTAAAAACTACCCCATAGATCTAAAGGGTTTTCTGCTTGCCTTGCTTCAAGGGCGTATCCGCAGGCATCTTTATGGGAACCGGTAAGCAAAAGATAGCCGCGGTGGCTAACTTCATCGGCCACTACTGCATCGGACTCCCCATCGGCGTTGTGCTGATGTTTGTCTACAAATTCAACATTTTAGGTGTTTACCCGATAGCCTGCTTGAACACAAACAACATGGGCGTCATTATCTTTCAGTGTTTTGGTTGTTTTTTATTCCGCAGGTTTCTGGGTGGGCCTCCTCATTTCTGTGGTTCTTCAATCCGCCTTCTACATCGTGGTCATATTCAAACTCAACTGGAAGAGCATCACAGACGAGGTGCAAGTGTGGGCCGTCGATGAGTTTTGAAAAATCAAGTCTTTCAAATAAGTATCTGTTGTGTGGTTGGGGTTTTTGGGGGGGGGGGGGTTTGCAGGCACTGAAACGAGCCCAGGCAAAGACAAAAGTGCCACTACTGAACAAAAGTGCTGCAGCAACTCTCCAAAGCGAAGAGCAGACACAATTGCAGCACAATGTAAGTGAAACACCTTTTTTTTTTCTTCTCAAATACAACATGGCAACTCACTTACTTTCTGACTGACAAGCAGTGTTGGGAATAACCACATTTAACAGCGTTGATTTTTTTGTGTAAAGTGTCATTGCAACTCCTTTGCCCATTAGTGATGATATGTGCCGCATGAAAGCCGCTGTATCAGTATTTGTATATCTACATGACTTTTACAGTTAAAGGTTGTCATTATAATTGTTAATTACAGATTAAGAAGTAAGAAACATGGCTGAGATGTCATTGTTTGTTGTGCGGTCTAAGTCATGGTTTCATAAAATGGAATGCATACGTGTCCGGAATCTTGCTCAATACAATCATGGTCAAAGTGGCAATACACCTTAACCCTCATGCAGTATTTTTAAGCGGCTGCATGAAGGGTATTACGTCCCAAAAATGTCCCTCTTCCAATGTGCAACAACTTTTTTCACTTTTAATTTTTTTTCACTTTCAACCCCTCAAAATGTTCAGTGGGAATTGGCCAAGACTTAGATATACATCCTATGCAAAATTTCAGCTTCGTGGAGTTATTTTTCACTGTTTTGTCTGTGGTGTCCATTTGTCCAACAGTCCAAAATCGTCCAAAGTGTCCGAAAGGTCCAATTTTGGGATTATTACTGCATGGGGGTTAAGTAAATGGCAGTGTTTGGAATTGTGGTCTGAACTGACTGACCGATTTAGTGAATGAGGAACTGAATAAGTAACTGAATGAGGAGCGAGTTAACAAACTAATGAACTTAGCAACTGAGCAACTAAGAGATAAGAGACTGAGGATGTTTACCTAATCAAGTACTGTATTCTGATTAAAAAAATAATCAAGTCAATAGAGGGCTTCATGCACGGGAGCAGCCAATGTCCCAACGTTGGCTCGGAGAGTCTGCCCGATGACAAGGAGGAAGCCAGGCATCTCTCTGTTTCCCAGCTGATTCTCCGCCGAGGCATCACCATGGTTACGGCACTGGGCCTCCTGGCCGTGGGCACCTGTGTGCACATCCTGGTTCCGCCACCCGAGGGCACGCCGCCGCTCCACGCCAACCTCACGAGCATCAATGCCACGCACAGTCCCCTGCAAACGGTTTCCATGCTGGACTGGTGAAGACGAGATGAAATTTCAGAGCGCCACAACCTTTCTTGTCAAGATAAGACTCTGAATATTGATCACTTTTAGTCTCAGCGCAGCGTTTTGTAGAGCTACAAGGTCACATTAAGTGCAATTTGACTTGTTTGATTTTAGTTTCATTCCTTTTTTTTTTTTTAAAGTATGCTTGTATTAAGCAAAAAAAAAGTAATGATCCTAAATGTATTTTCACATTTATGAAATAAATAAAAAAGAAACTTTTTGCAATTGGGAAATGTGAGCATAAGAGTGACACTATCTTCAACCACTTCATGTCAGTTCTGCAAACCTCACCCTCCATAAACAAGGAAATAAAATACCGTACAAGAAAAAAAAAGTGGGCGAGGGGGGGAATGATATTCAGTACAGCCAAACAGGCCAAAATTTGGAAAAAAAATCACAGGAATTCACAAAATAATTAGGTGATTTTTCATTCTTATTTATTTTTTTTCAACACATTGAATTTGAATTGAATTGAATTGAATACAACTTTATTGTCAAATGTGCTGTACGTATGTGTAACATACAGCACAGATGAAATTTCTTCCCCCTCAACATAAAACAAGAGGAGCCGCTGCGGGTGTCCGCGCCGCCATCAAAAGAAAAGTTGACCAAAAAAATGACAAAATAATACAAGATAACACATGAAACACAGACATTGGTGCAATCTTAACCACTTTCCTGCATCCACTTTGTCGTTTGAAGCCGTAATAGATGAAATAAATTCCTTCTTATGAAATGTTTTCTTATGCATATATTAGTAATTGACAATTATCAAATTAACATTCAATGACACTCGCCAAAGGGTGAAAACACGCCATGTTTTCAGTTGCCCGGACGATGACCCGGAAGTACACCAACATGCATTTTTAAAAAAAACATTTTCCTGAATACACTATTGCTGATGAAACAATGCAAATTACCCTATTGTGGTGCTAATAAAAAATTATTTCATCAAATGGCTTAATTGAAGCTCGTACAGTGACAATTAGTCGAAATGGGTATTTAGGATCGATCCTTGGGGTGCGCCTAAAAAGCAAATCAACGGATTTATAGAAGAATAAATGCAACAAGACAATTCACCCGAAATTCAATACAAGATAAAATACACTGTATTCTAAATATTGATGTTTTTAAAATGAATAGCTTCCTCACTGAACAGAGTTTTAGTAAATATTATAATACAGTAAATGTGAAAGAAGAATCATACAAAGAGTGCTTCAGATGAACTCTTGTGAGCTATTGTTTTGATTGCAGCGTGCACCCTTTTTTTTTTTTTTCAACAATCTCAGTTGTTTCAGCTGCACTTGGCTGGGCTCCAAAGGAAGCCAGCAAGCACTCCATCCTCTCCGACGTCCTGGAAGTAGCTTTTGAAGTGACAACAAGAGACGGGAGAAGTATAAAGAGAAGTGTACCTGCGCTGGAGTGTGTGGTGTGGTGTAGCAGAAGACATGGCGGCGGGATCGAGCGTCAAGAGATTCTTCTGCTGGTGGAGTTGTCTCAAGATGCCCCTGAGCCATAGAGAAGAAGTGTCCCACATCTTGAGGATGGCTGGGCCTCTGGTAAGGTGGCGCCCTTGTTTTTTTTGCATTGCGTTGACAAGAGTTATTTATAGGATAACAAATGTTATTGCGTTTGAAGTTTGCAATTTATTATTTCTTATCTATTTGGCACTATGCTATGTCCACATTTCGCCGGGGCCCATAACACCAGAGAAAACCAAGGTCCAAAAAAACATTGTGAGGGTCCAAACCTTGAATAATGAAAAACCTTTGGAAAAATTGTCAACATTCAATCTTACATTTTAAGGGTTAAAAATATGATACATAATCAAATAGAATATCAAATAGAATACATTTATAAACAAAGCACAAACACAATTGATATATTGAATAAATCATGACACGAACAAAGCAAGAAAACTATTAAGTTAAAAACAAAAAGATAAATATTTAAATAATGAAATAAAATAATGAATAATGATGCAAAAAACACATTTAAATTGTGTTAACGGAGAATAATTATATGTATAATACACACACACACACACACACACACACACACACACACAGTACAGTATATGAATGATTTAATGCACATTAAATGTAATAAAAATACAAAGCAAACAGTGGACACAAATTTAGACCCAATTAAATACACAAGTCAACAAAATGCTTAAATTCTGTCCAAATGTAACAATTGTAAAGCTATTTATCTAATAATAACACCTGAGGCTTTCACAGTAGAAATAAAATAGGAACTGGGATAGAGCCTTGAGGCGCACCTAAAATTTTAAATAAACTCCAAATACACCCAAAAGAACATTTTTAGGTATTGTGCAAAACATGTGACAAAGGGATAATTACAAAAAAAAAAAAAAAAAAAGCACATGTAGGGTATTGTCAATCAATGCTACATAATTTCTTATACAACACAGTATCTTAGTTGGAGACATGAGGTCATGATCTTTTTGGACTGTGTTGAACATTTTGTGCTCTACTCCCATTGATTGTCTTTAGTTGCTGTCTCGGGTGCTCATTTATCTGCTCCCCTTCGTGGTCACCATGTTCTGCGGACGTTTGGGCAACGAGGTGATGGCTGGATATGGATTAGCGTCTGCTGTAAGTGCTTGTCTCTTCATTGTCAGATCGAATTTGTAGGCACTCCCCTCGGGAATACTCTTCGTAATTTGTCAAGTAATTACACTGAAACACTCTATATATGTGCAAGTATTATACCAAACCACCAGTTTAGTTTTAATCTCACGCGCCCCCTCAAAGGCACTTTTACAATTCTTGAACTTATATTATTTTCTTTTCCTCAAACTTTTTTCAGCCACGCACCACCTTCACTTTAAAACCCTTTCATGGTGCGGCAAAAATAACTTAAATGTATATGTTATACCATTCTGTGATTACACTTCTCATCTTGCTCATCCCTCTGGAGTACTCTTGCGCACCTTGGGGGGGGGGGGTCTAGCATTCACTCGGACATGTTTGCATTTCATTTCAGACCATCAACATCACCACAGTGGCAACGGGGTACGGTCTTGCTCTCGCTTGCGATACGCTGGTTTCTCAGGTTTGAAAAGCCCTCATGCGTTCTCATATCCTGAAATACTGTACAATTATCTAGAGTATTTTTCATATAATCCAAATATACACAAAACGGTGTCCACGGCAGACTTTTGGTGGTAAGAATCTGCTCCGCGTAGGCGTGATCCTGCAGAGAGGCGTCCTCATGCTACTGTTGTTCTGTCTGCCCTGTTGGGCTTTGCTCCTCAACGCCCAGAGTCTCCTACTACTCGTGGGCCAAAGCCCTGAGGTCACCCGGTAACAAACCCAACAGAATAACAACCCACCCACCATACACCTGCTACAGTAATTCAATGTATCGTATGTGTGTTTATTTAAAGGTGTCAACCATCATTTTCATTTCAGAATAGCGAATCTGTACATCATAGCCTACTTGCCGGCCGTGCCAGTGAGTTGCACATTAAGTGTGCAAAATTAGCATGTTGTCATTATGTTGGTGTCATGTTGTACTGTGGTCTTTTAGGCAATGTTTCTACACAATCTTCAAGCATCTTACTTGCAGAACCAGGTGAGTTGAACGGGTGATACCTGTACTGTACCTTTATTGAGGGCTTTACCATGGCCTGGAATGGATTCATTCTTGAGACTCTGCTTTTTACAATTTTTCTTTTTTTTTAACTAGGAGGCCAATCACCTGCCTAGGGTATGAAGTCACATTAAAAAAGAGAGAATACAGTTAGATTCTTCTGAGGGAAAAAGTCAAATATTGTAAGATTTTAAGAACAAGAGTAGAATTATTCCAAAATACATTTATATGTTTATGAGTTGCACATTTTTAAGAAAAAATATATTTTTCAGATGATTAACTTTATTTTCTCATTAAAATGATTTTCATGATTTTTTTTGTTAACATCCAAAAGAATTACATTTTTTTCTAAGGGGGGCGCCTCAAATCTTGTAATAGTAATAGTCTTTCAAAATAAGTACTGTACTGTGTGTGTGTGTGTGTGTGTGTGTGTGTGTGCGTGCGTGTGTGTGTGTGTGCGTGTGTGTGTGTGTGTGTGTGTGTGTGTGTGTGTTTTAGGGAATAATCCTTCCACAGATGTACACCGCAGCCATGGCAAATGTTGCCAACCTGATGATGAACTATGTGTTCTTACACTGGCTCGATCTAGGAGTGACGTGAGTCCATCTTAGTTGAAGTCAAGCCATAATATCTATAGCAGTGGTTCTTAACCAGGGTTCGGTGAATCGGTCTCAGGGCTTCGACGAAGCCTCTGCAATGGAGGTTAAGACACACCTGACTCAATATGTCAATTAGTTATGACACGCCCGCTTGGCCATCACTGGCTGCTGATGATCACATTCCAATCAGTGCCGTGGGAAATTTAGTTCATTTTGTGCACAAAATATTTTTTTTTACTTGTTTCTATTTTTAATAAATGTGTTTTTTTATGTATGGAATTTGTAAAAAAATAATCTCTTTATTTTTCACTAATGAAGGGTTCGGTGAATGTGCATTTTGAACTGGTTGGGTTCAGTACCTCCAACAAGGTTAAGAACCACTGCACTATAGTGTACGTGTGTGCGTGTCTTGTTTGTCTGTCTGGGTGCGTACGCCCCCTAGTGGATCCGCAGCTGCCAACACCCTCTCTCAGATGATCATCTGCGCTCTTCTGTTTGCTTACATTCGCTGGAAGAAGCTGCACGTCTCAACATGGGGGGGTGAGTCTTTGATGACCCGGTGAGCCCGCCTACACGTGTCGATTTGTTTGCTTGCCCCCATTTGCTGGATTTCGACTTCAGTAAGCCTCAGGCTTTTCCTCCAGGTTGGTCAATGGAATCCCTGCAGGAGTGGGGCTCCTACATGAGGCTGGCTGTTCCAAGCATGCTCATGAAATGTTTCGAGTGGTGGCTCTTTGAGTTGGGGGGATTCTTTGCGGGTAATTACGTACCTACCTGAATTAGCAACTTACCTACATACTGTAGCTAGCTAGTGTAAGCTTATGTTATATTATTAATTATCATTTTATGTTTGAGCATCATATTATTTCATGTTAAGCATTCCTAAATTATATTATGTTGTTTAATAAATGCTTAGACATGTTTTTATGTTGATAGGTTCTGATTGGCTGTTAAAGTAAGAGAAGCAGGAAGTGATTTTAGATACGAGAGTTGGGTTCTCGAACATGCTGCGGTGCAGACGCCTTTTATTCCCCTTTTAATAAACTGCATTAACGGATTCCATCTCTCCTTTTGTCAATCGTAAAGTAGAGCAATCCACTAAAAACAACAAACCCCTCAACTTACACTAGCGATATAGCTATTTTTGGGAGCTATATATCTATCTTTGCTACCTCCATACCTAACGTACCTACGTTTAAGTAGCTACTAGTCAAATGAACAACCTGCTTACCAACAGTACCTGTGTGATGGTGCAGTTTTATCACAATAATGTCATTTTACCATTCAGGGATGTTGGATGAAGATGAGCTGGCCACCCAGCATGCAGTGATGATGGTTTCTGCACTCGCCTACATGGTAATGTAGTACATTGTTTTGTGGTAAACCGACACGTTTGTTTTGGATACTTCAGTTCATAACTACTTTGACGTTTTTTTGTTTTGTTTTTAAGTTGCCTTTTGGGATACAGGCAGCGGCCT
The DNA here is from genome assembly GCA_018466805.1 of Hippocampus abdominalis. Classification (NCBI taxonomy): domain Eukaryota; kingdom Metazoa; phylum Chordata; class Actinopteri; order Syngnathiformes; family Syngnathidae; genus Hippocampus; species Hippocampus abdominalis. The sequence goes on from CM031703.1 coordinate 8,886,154, forward strand.
GCGCTCGAGTGGGTAACGCCCTCGGTGCCGGAGACACGGGCAGGGCCATCCTCACCTGCAAGGTGGCCCTGAGCCTCGCCTGTAATTTTGAGCTTTCATATTTCTACAAATTGATTTGTTATTGAAAAAATATGTGTTGTAATGTTGTAAGCGGCTGACTTTATCTCGAGAGCAATGTAGCTGTAGACTTTAGTTTAAGCTTGAAACTTTTTCTCACAAAAAGTAATACCCTCCCACCCCCATTTACTTTTTCCTTGCAAAACATTTCTTTTTATGAAAATTACAACTTTCTCATCACTAAAAATATAATTTATTTCCACAGAGAATACATTTTCTTGCTAAAATAAACAAATACAGTAAATGCGTTTTACACAGGAAGATGCGGGGGGGGGGGGGGGGTTTCTTGGAAAACTTTTTCACCTATTTTCATTTTGGGGGGAAAATACTATTCTGTTCTTACAAAATGCTTCATCACAAAAAAGACTTTTTTTCTACCAAACAATCCCTTTTTCCAATATAACTAGAGCCCCTTTTCTCACAAATACAGCTTTTTCTTAAAAAAAAAAAAATAATAATAATAATAATGCACTTTTTTAAAGCTTGGTACTTTGTTTCTGGAATCCCCAAGCCCTCAATTTTTTCCTAATCAAATATTATAAAAAAAATATATTGGTTGCCCTTTTTATTCTTGTGAGGTTACAAATTTTGCTATCATAAAATGAATTCATATTTGGAAGGCAGACTTTTTTTTCTTGAAAATACGATTGTGCGTAAGACTTTTCCTTGAAAAGAATACACTCATAAAAAAAAATCAAACTTTCTCAAGAAAAGACAAATTCACAATTTTTGTCGCAATGTATACAGTGTTTTTGTTTCTACCAATAACTCTTTCGTAGATCAGAGTGCGTGTTTGTGTTGTCTTCAGGTGCATTTACAGTTGTCGAAGGTACCGTGCTTGGCTTGACTAAATCAGTGATTGGCTTCATCTTCACCTCCGATCAGTGAGTGGACACTACTGCGTGCATTGAGTAACATCCAAAATTGAAGAAAAAAAAAAATCCCCATCGAAAAAAATTGTCAAACTAATCTCTTTGGACGTCAAACTGTGGCCACAATAGGCAAGGCAGATTTTTTTTTTTAATAGCATATTTCATAAATAAGGCAACTCAACATGCAAAGACGCAACACCCGCAAGCATTTACAAACGCAACAGTTAATCACGTTCAGAAACAAATCAGAAAAAAAAACAATATCTTACAAGAATTACCATAATATTCATTAACATCATTTATATATATGAACAGAAAACGTTAATATTATTTCAACATTTACAAGAAATAAAAGTAGGTTTCTAAAATAACTGAAAGAAAAAAATATTTAAAATTGTTTAATAAACCTTAATCCAAAAAATGGGAGGAAAAACCTGGACTTCATTTCTGTTGGCACCTTATTAAATAAAATTTAAAAAATCTGAATTTGAATACTGACAAACCACAATTTAATTAAGTAAAATGACAACCTTCATCTCAAAACATGACTTTGACATTGCAAAATTCGGACTGTTTTTCTCTAAATAAATGTCATTGTCCTCTACGTGGTCTTGAGATTGCGACTTTTTTTCGATAAAACGTCACTATTTTTTTCTGAATTTAATTTGATTTACTGTCATTTGCACTGCTGTCTTGTACAGTCATCAATTGGGGTCAGGAGCAGTGAGAAAAAAGGCAACGAAAACATGGCGATCCAAAAGTTTTGTCGTTGGAATCTTTGTGTACGGTTATACAAGAAAAATCTGTATATATCATTCCAGGAAGATCGTCAATCTGGTGTCGGTTGTGATGAACGCTTACGTCTTCGTTCAGTTCTTTGATGGCCTCGTGGTGAGTCTTGCATGCGTGCGTTCATTTATCATTTATCGGATCCATAAAAATTTGTAAATGCTTGTTTTTTTCCATTCCGCTAGTGTGTGTGCACGGGCATCTTTCTGGGGACAGGAAAGCAGAAGATTCCGGCTGTGGCGAACTTCATCGGCTACTACGGGGTCGGACTAACGCTCAGTTTGACGCTCATGTTTGTGGTAAAGCTCAGGATTTTAGGTGGGTAACATTCTGACATGTCTTCTTGTTGTAGTTGCTTCTTGCTCTTTTTTATCTTACGAATTCCCAACCAGGTATGAACAATTGTTTTGTTGCTCTACCCTGACTGATCTCCAGGTTCCACAAGCAGGCCCCAGGAGGCGTTTCTGTTTTTATTTGCAGTATTGTTGCTTCCTTGTGCTTTCTTATTTGTCCCTGAGGCATCATCGAACTTGTCGCTCAGCTTTCACGATACAAAATACACCTACAGTAAACTCCCTCCATCGCGCGTTCCAAGTTTGCAGTCCCGCTATTTCACAGATTTATTTTTTTTCTGTCCAGTTAACTGTATTTTGGTCAAACTCTTATTTCTATTGAGTGTAATTCCAATTTCTACCACTAGATTGAGGCAAAAGGAGGTACAGTCAAACCTCGGTTTTCGAACGTCTCGGTTCTCGACCAATTCGGTTTTCGACCAAATATTTCGAGTTTTTCATGCCTCGGATGACGAACAAATTTCGGTTCTCGAACAAACTGAGCGCACTTGAATGCACCATTTGACTCCTCTCGCCTTCCTTACACGAGGAAGTGACGCTTCCTCGTGTTGCTCTCCATTGTGAGCAGACGTGTTCAGTAAACATTTTTACTTTAAAAAGAGCGTGGTTTCGGTGTTCAAACAGCCTTCTGGAACGGATTATGGACGAAAACCGAGGTTTGACTGTATTTAAACACAGCCTACAAAATTTTGGTTGGAAATATTTGAATGTCATCCTCTTTGATCTTGCTTTCTACATGTACAGAAAGTGTGTTGGGTTAACTGTATAATGTACTTTTCTTAGCATGATTATTGATAGTCTGTTTATTATGTTATGTGTTGTGTTTATGATTTTACTTTTTGTTAACTGTTTTGTTAAGCGCTTTGTTGCAGCTGTTGTGAAAGCGCGATATAAATCAGGATGTATTGTATTGTATTTCAATAAGATAAATCGGGGACATCTTTTTTTTGCGGGGGGTGTTATGTAGATAGATAGAAGGGAAACTACAATACATAGAGATTACCTAAGAAACTGACTAAAATACTGAATGATGTATTATTTTGTATTTTTTGTTCAAAGGTTTCTGGCTGGGGATTATGATTTGCCTAATCTTGCAGTCCATCATTTACATTATTGTCATCTTCAAACTGGACTGGAAGACAATGACAGAGGAGGTGAATGCAAAACTAAATGACTCCCTCACTTCATCATGAAACATCAACCTACACATCATTGTGAATGTTGCCCCTTACTGTCGTCCATTTTCAATGTCGGCTCTCCAGGATCCAAACGAAATTCCATTCTCTAGTTTACATTATAGTCGTTTTGATTTTTGCCTTTGTTTTTCCAGGCTATGAAGCGCGGCCAGAAGAGCACCCACTTGGCCTTAATGAGCCCAGCTGTGCAGGAAGAGTACCAGGCTGACATAAGCGAGGGCAACACTGCCACTCAGCAGCACACGAACGCCGACCGGCTCTCTCTGGGCCAGCTGGTGCTGAGGCGAGGCCTCACTCTGTTGGCCGCCCTCTCCATTCTGGTGACAGTAGCCTAGCTACTGTCTATCCATCTTCAACAGCGCTTATCCTGAAGGGGGTCGCAGGGAGTTGCTAGAGCCTATCCCAGGTGACTTCGGGCGGAAGGCAGACTACACAACTGGTCGCCAGTCAGTCGCAGGGCACATATAGAGACAAACGACCCTTGACACCCACATCTACGCCGTCACTGAGTGGGAACAGATCCCATGCTAGCCGCACCCAATGTACCACTACGCCTGCGTAGCTAATAATGAAACCCATTCTACTCTTATCTTTATGGTAAAAACATGCGAGTGTTCTGATACAAATTCAAACACATCTCAGAATTAACACAATTCATCTTGCTGTCTGCAATTGTGTCAACACAAAAAAAATCCTGTCTCTAAACTATCATTTTAAAACCATATTCGCGTCGCACAGAACAATGTTTCGACACTTCTGTGTTTATCGCACGGACATTTTCTTTCAGACGGACTCAGTCACTCAATGGAGACTTTGCTTCTCTTAATTGTAATGTTGCTAGTTTGTCGCGCCTCAAAACATTGAACGTTACCTAGAAGTTGTTTCAAAGTCATGCCGAAGAACGTCTCCATTTTTTAAAAATGTCAATACACTACGGGTGTTGAACTCATAATCATCAAAATGTGACAATTATTACAGCCATTAAATAATAAAAAGATCAAATGATTAAGTTCTTTCAAATTCTAGAAGATTTGAAAGAAGAAAGAAAGAAAGTGAATAAAGAGTAATCCATAAAAAGAAATCACCCAAAAAGAAACAAAAATGATTTGGGATAATAATCCTATTTTAAGTTAAATCAAAAGTGATCAGTTCTGAAATTACACAACGCCTAATAATCGACTAAATAAATTTGGAGTACGAAGAAACTGGACACACAACGGGCTCTCTCTCGAATGCGAATAATGATGCGTTTTCTTTTTTTATCGTCGCGAGAATTTGGTCAAATCCAAATTAAGTCGAATTAATCCTTTCAACTTTGCCCTTGCGCAGAATCAAAACGGAAGGATTCTTCATGTCGAGTCTTCATCATATCGCATTTTTCAGAGCAGAAGCTGTGTAGAGAACGCACTCAGCCAACAGGCAGCTGCATTTTTATAACCTCCGGTTTTCTGGAAAATTCCAGTGATGTAATGTCGCCTGTTTAAATCCGTTCCATTACTTGTACCATAAAGCTTTCAATAACCTTCCTTACAATAACCACATCTTTTTCAAATACATATCACGACCTCAGCTTCTCACATGTAACGGCAGGCCCAAGACGTACAATCTTAACATGTCATACTCGTGAGAATAACACGAGCATAAAGCACATCAAATAATGTATTTGGAGCAGTTGCTGAGAAAATATGTCAAGCATTTTCTCATTTATAGTAAAGTATCAATGACATTAATCAAACAATCATAATGCATTATCAAGCATCATGTGAATATGGTGCAATCCATATTAGAAGACCGATATCATTTTTGTATAATTCATAGCAATAACAAATCATCATATGCCTTTGTGGCATATAAATATCATATGCATTGAATTTGTGTGGACTGTGTCCACACTTTAAATTGGGTTTGGGGCGGTTCTCGCATTTGAATTTGACAATCACAATTTAAATCGTTTCCAAATTCAAAATGACCTATTCCTGGGCGTTCACCTCATCTGACATGGCACTCCTGTTGCATCATTTATACATCTTTTATCATCCACACCTCACTCATGGGCCCTTGTGAGCAGGTGGTTGGTCAACAGCTGGTTGACGACAATCCCCGCAGCCAGAATAAAGATCATGAGAGACACGAGAAGGCCTCGACGCAGGATTAAGTTCCTTTGGTCCGCAGCGTTCATCACCTCTGCCACCTCCTCCTCTTCTTCTTTATCCTCGGGGGCCAAGAGCTCAAGTGCTTCGCTTTGATGCTGTGGGTCTACTGTCGGGGAGGAGCAATAACGAAGTCAAAAACGATATCTGTTATGGTTGCTTTACTTCTGTTATCTGTAATCCATCCATCCACACATCCATCCACTTTCAACACTGCTTATCCTCTCCAGGCTCGCAGAGGGGTGCTGCAGCCTATCCCAGCTGATGTTGGGCAGAGGGTGGACTGCACTCTGAACTGGTCGCCAGTCAGTCACAAGGCACATGTAGAGATGAACAACCATTCACACCCACATCCACACCGTCACTGAGTGGGAAGCAATCGTATGCTGCCCGCATACAAGTCAGGCGAGTGTACAACTACACCATCAGCGACACATTCATCCCCTAATCTTTTAAGACATTTTTGTGTTTCTTTTGGGGATGCTTTTCTTTTCTGTGTACAGTCAAACCTCGGTTTTCGTCCATAATCCGTTCCAGAAGGCTGTTCGAAGAACCGAAATTGTTCGAAAACCGAAACCACACGCTTTTTAAAATAAAAATGTTTATTGAACACGTCTGCTCACAATGGAAAGCAACACGAGGAAGCGTCACTTCCTCGTCTACCCGAGGAAGCGTCACTTCCTCGTGTAAGGAAGGCGAGAGGAGTCAAATGGTGCATTCAAGTGCGCTCAGTTTGTTCGATAACTGAAATTTGTTCATTATTCGAGGCATAAAAAAAACTCGATATTTTTGGTCGAAAACCGAATTGGTCGAGAACCGAGACGTTCGGAAACCGAGGTTTGACTGTATTTGACACGCTTAATATTTTATTGATAGATATCAAAAGCTGTTTTGTTCATCTTACCTGAACTCCTGCTAACACCAGCTCTCATCTGAGCCTGGGAAACAAAAAATTAATTAATTAATAATTATTATATATTATAACAACAATAACTATAATAGAACAAAGAAGAAGATGACTGGCGGTGCCTTGCGATGCAATATCCACCTTATTCCCCAGGGCTCTCATGGAGTAAAAATTATCTGCGTGACTTCCTGTAATCGGAGAAGATTCGCCGGTGCCAAGTGTCAAAAGAACATCAGGTATGTTTTTTATGTGTGTGGGAGATGTAGGACTTTACTATTGGTCCAACACTGAAATTACTGCAAGGATCGCAGCAATATTTTGTATTTTAAGCACGGTAACCGGTTTTGTCAGTAGGTGCCTGCGGAGAGGAAGACGTTACGCGAATAAAATTCTAAATATTGGGGCCGATCTGCCTATTATTTGCACTGGGTGAAGGTGACATAAGCAGACCGGTTCACATAACCTTTGTAGATTGATCGCAGGTTTTATGACATCGAGCGACTTGAAGCTCATTTACACTAACCCAATTAATCCCAAAATTTTCCCAGACATTTAAAAGTCAAAATCAGGTGTCATTTGGTAGCCCTTTTAAGTAATCAGTAATAAAAAAATTTTTTAGAGACCTGTAAATTAAATCATTGTTGTCCTTCACAAATGTGACCGGTGGGATGAAATGGGTTAAGCGTTCTGGTCATGTGGTTACCATGCAGTGGGAAGTAGTAGGTTTAGCTGAGTCATGTACTTTTAAGGTAAATAAAACTGGGTCCCAACCTCTTTAACCCCCATGCAGTAATTATCCCAAAATTGGACATTTCGGACACTTTGGACTAGTGGACAGATGGACACCACAGACAAAACAGTGAAAAATAACTCCACGAAGCTGAAATTTTGCATAGGATGTATATCTATGTCTTGGCCAATTCCCACTGAACATTTTGAGGGGTTGAAAGTGAAAAAAAATTAAAAGTGAAAAAAGTTGTTGCACATTGGAAGAGGGACATTTTTGGGACGTAATACCCTTCATGCAGCCGCTTAAAAATACTGCATGAGGGTTAATTGAAACCTAACGAATTTTCATATTGTGATGGAACTGACACGCCTCCGAGATTTTCATATTTATCATTGCCTCAAGTCTCAAACAACAGAGTTCAGAAAGTAGCTTTGTAGCTCGCCTTTTTTTTTTTTTGTCATCCTCCTAGCCCGCTACATGAGTAAAGAAGCGGGATTTAAATGTCTTCTCCCCTCAGCTATTACAACTGGCATTCTCACATTGTTTGGTCTGTAGCTGTGATAGAAATTGGACTTGCGCAAACAGTTACCATCTGTCATGGATCTGTTTGTGACCAACAGGTGTCACTGTAGGGTCATTCCTGCAGCTGCACGCCTGTTGGTCATTAGTAGGTTTTCTGTTCGAAGGACTCCTTGCCCAAACACTCAGTGTCGGGTCATTGTTTGTGCTTTACTGCCATGGATTTTTGTTAGTATTGCTTTCCCCTTGTTTTTACATCAGCCATGGGTTTTTGTTTATTCACTTAGGGTTATTTGTGTTTTCAGGTCTTTGTTGTGGATTTAGTTTTCTCAATGTTTTGTTAATATATTCTGTCAAGTTCACCCGGCTCCTCCCTCCTGCCTGCTTTTTGGGTTCCTCCACCACTACGTTCATGAGACCATGTAAACAAAACGCTGGTTTCGGTTCATACCTGAAGTTGCTCACATAATTCATGCAAAGGCTCATGGAGAATAAGAATAAGGTCAATAAAAGCCGTCGTTCAGCCATGTGTACAATTCTTGAAACAAGAGGCTTCAAGCTATTTATTGCCACTCACCTCGTGGAATTAAAACAACAGCTTCGCATTGCTAAGGTTAGTTTAGCTTAATGCTAACAAACAGTGCAAAACGATAAGGAACGAGCTAACGAATAGCATTAGTGTCTCGGTGTTATAACGCATTAAAAACATAATTGAACACAATTTGTAGACAGACAATATGACTTTTTGAAAGGCGCTTATAAATGAAATGTATTATTATTATTATTATTATTAATACTCACAGGTAAATGACCTAAAAAAAAAAAGATTTTTTTACAGCAGCTCACTTAGTCTGTATTATATGGCCGCTGAGGCATATACACCAGAGGGAACAGCTGTTTATATTCTACCAATGTTATTACTATAAGTTTTTATAAGGCAGTGTTTGACTGCTACTTTTCTCATGATAAAAAGCCCTACTTTAAAAAAATTTTTTTTTTTTTTTTGTAGGAGTCTGGACCAGATGAGTGACACTGCCACTGATTACAATGGAGAGAAATAATTTGAGATACCGCTGGTTTGAGTTACGAGCGTTGTCACGGAACAAATTTAACTGGTATCTCAAAGCACCGCTGTGCATAAAATCAGCATACAATTGAAGCAATACCTCAAGTGTAACTTGCTCCCAGTTTATCCTTGCCAAGTAGACAACCAGGATGCAGCTCTGCAGAAACAAACAGGCACAGAAACCTATCCACAGACCTGCAAACAACGAGTTACCAAAGACAGTGAAGATTGTCAAAATAATCTAAAACGTCAAAAGGAACGTACCCTTGATTCCTAATTTGGCTGAAAACATCAGTGGCACTCCGACAGGTAGACCCACCCCATAAAAACCTAGAATGGTGCTGAGGGCTCCGACTTTCTGCTTCCCCATTCCTCTGATAATCCCTCCTGCGGCCACCTGTAAAAAAACACACTCAACGGTGTTGCTGTATCATGATGTAACAATGATGTACATTAAACAGGCTTACTGCAATCGCATCCATCAGCATGAACGGAACGCAGAGCGTCAGAACCTCAGCAACCTTTAGCTGTATTTGTCTGTCAGAAACACAAGGACATTTGCAGCAAGACATGCAGAATATTTAGAACGTGAGAAATAAAGATGATGACAATGACTGGTACTCTACACCAGGGGTGGCCAACCAGTCAGAGACTAAGAGCCAATTTTTTTACTGTGTTACTGCAAAGAGCCACCCACCCACACACACACACACACACACACACACACACACACACACACACACACACACACGACAATGCACTCAAGCACATATGCATGCACGCCACGACGAGCAACAGCCAGAGCCCCCGAACATAAATAAAACCTTAAGACACAAATCTCCCCCCACCACCACCATTTCCTCCACTCGCGGTCGACTTGGGACCAGTCTGCTGGCTCTTGGTTGATTGCGATCGACGTATTGGGCACCCGTGCCCTAAAAACAGAGGTAATTCGCTGACTAGCTTAGCACTTAGCACTTAGCGCCGTTGTCAGTCATCTGATTGGTTGCCCTCTATGTCAATCAAGTAACGGGATTGATGATAGGCTGACGTAGTACCTTCTGTGCATTAAGCACCGTTGTTTGAATGGCAGCGCCATCGCCGAGGCTTTTTCGACAATTGTCGTGTGAAAGCCCGGGAGCCGCATGGAACCAGCCAAAGAGCCGCATGCGTCTCGCGAGCCGCAGGTTGGCCACCACTGCTCTACACTCTCTATATATACTCTACTATACTCTACATTTATTTTGAAAGTCAAGCTCAGGTGGGGCAATGCCTGAATAGAGTGTGACTAAATATCCCTCAATCAATGTTGTAAATGAGACAAACACATGTGAGAAGAGTTGCAAATGGCAAGAACAAGTTAAATATTTACAAGAATAAGAAAGCCAAGGTCAACATATAACAGTGCAGGCTGCGGGCGTGTGGCCACGAGTTTTTGTATTCAATAAGATGAGTGTACTCACTCGTCCGGCGTGAAGAGTGAGGCAACGTGATGCCTCAAGCTGCAGATGATGGCCACCAAGCATACGGAGACTGATGCTGTGGAGAAGGGTGAAAAATTCAATCCTTTTTTTGTGTCATCGGAATAAAATACAAGTCATCGCCACCCTCTCGAGGTTACACTGCGTAAAACCAGCTTAAAGAAATGAGGGGAAAAAAAGCCATGAAAGGAGAACAATGTTAGTTAATTTTAGCAAAATTATCCGCAAGTAAAGACGGACATTTTGTCTCGGTAAGGTTTCTGAAAACAAATAAAGCTTCCATTAAAAAAAAAGTGATGTTTTAAAGCCACTGTTAAATCTGTGTGAATATAAAGAAAATATTACCTTTTTTTTGACACAGTATGTCGAAAACTGTGCTGACTTTGATAATTGGTTAGTGCATTAGTGCAGTCAGCACACCCTTAATCAAAGCAAAGCAAAGATTTTCAAGTTAACCAAAGCTTGAAGCAAGGGAAGGCACATAAAAATTGCCCTGGAAGAAAAATATCTTAGCAGACAAAGAACAGGCATATTTTGCCTCGGTTTGAGAAGTCAAATCTTTCGAATGTAATTTTTGCAGTAGTATCTCGTATGATGTCTGACAAAGAAAATATCCATACCCGCCACCAGTGCATCCCATTGAAACGAAATCCGGAGCAAGCATGTTTCATCCTGACAGAAAGCACGAAAATTGGTCAGATTTAAGTTAAGAGAGCAATGTAGCACTGCACTTCTGATATGTGGCCCGATTGGTGCAAGCAATTCAGAAACAGAAGAAGCAGCGTTTGCAGTCAAACTAACCTGCGCAGAATATTGTGAGTTTTGTAGACAACTTGGCCAGCTGGGACTTTCCAGCTCCCAGAGCGTTTCCCACTCTAATACATCCTGCCATGCTGAAACCCAAAGGAAGCTGACAACAAAGTACACCATGAGTCGTCTCTCAATTTCGATATCTGATAAAAACAAACCAAAAAAAAAAAAAAAAGAAATCACCATGTAAGCACAGTTTGTGAGTTCGTAGATGATGGACTGAGCTCCGAGTTCTACCTCACTTATGAGACCTGTTCAGAGGAAATAAAGAGATTTTATTTTGCTGCTGACCAGCCTGCCAAAATGTGTTGGTTGACAGTACCTGCTAGAAAGATGGCAATCTCATAGGTCCACCACTCCGCGCACATCATGACCATGCTGGGAAGAGCCAAGTAGAAAAAGGAGCCCCAGTCCTGCAGACAATCTTTGGACCAGCCTGCAGAGACAGGTCAGGTACTTCAAAAGCTTTACTTGTATTTATATCAAAGAATTTCAGTGTAGTGGTACACACGCTGGACTTGTGTGCAGGCAGCTTGGGATCAGTTCCCACTCAGTGGCAGTGTGAATGTTCACTTATATGTGCCCTCCGACTGACTGGCGACCAGTTCAGGGTGTTGTCTGCCTTCCGCCCGAAGTCGTATTGGGTAAAGGGTCTTGTCGAGGGACTCAAATGGATATCAGTGTTTCGCCTGACCATGATCTGAGCCCCAATTCCCATGTATGCTCTTGGTGTTGCTCACATTGCCATTGCCAGTATATATTTACAGTTTTCTATTTAATATTAACATTTCTTAGCCTTCAACAAGTCCTGATTGGAAGTCATTCAAAAACACTATCCTGAAGGAAGCCCTGGTGAATATGAATTACCGTATTTTCCACACTAAAAGGTGCACTGGATTATGAGGCGCACCTTCAATGAATGGCCTATTTTGTAAATTTTTTTTCATTGGGCGCACTGCATTATAAGACGCAATCTACAATTCATCCACTAGATGGAGCTTCACTCAAGTGAACACCAACAAAACCATCAGATGTCAGTAAAACTTATTTCAGAAAACAGCGGCACAATTCACTTAACCAACAAGTTATAAAATTGACTCGTTAACGTTGAACTCTCCTGCCGCTGCTCTATTTCCGTGTTCAACTGCGTAACCGCCCGCCTTAAGTTTGAACTCTGCGTTGTCAGCATGTCTCGAGCAAGGAGCCATTTTGAGGTTGACATATTACCGTAATGACCATACACACAAGGCGCATCGGATTTTAAGGCGCGCTGTGAGCTTTTAAGAAAATGGAAGGCTTTTAGGTGCGCCCTTTTTAGTGCGGAAAATACGGTACTATACATCTGCACCACAGTAGGTTGCACTCACCTCCCCAGGTGACCTTGTGAAGACCTTTCCACAAGATGTAAGCGTAGAGAATGCCAGCCATGGAAAACCGTGACACGTTGTTGGCAAGAGCAGAACCTCTGTCAAAGATATTTTAATTTGGGAGTGCAGAAATTAGTCAAGTGTAAACATTAAGAATGAAAGAAAAATACAATCTTTGAAGAACTTTTGGTGACTCGTGATAAACGTGTTTACCAAATTTCATATTCCAAAGTGAAACTGGCTTTGCAGGCTGGACTGGGATGGGGAGGGGGGGGGGGACAAAAACTGCAGGTTTCTGCCAAGCCAATTTTCATTTAGCATTGTGACTAATGCCAAACCAGTTTTTCCATCAAGAACAAAAATGTCTCAGCTACAATATATTGCCAACAACAAACGGAGAAGCAGGGCAATTTCCATTGCTCATTACTCACACAACTCCCATGTCAAATGCAAAGAGAACAATGTAGTTCATGAGGGCGTTGATGAGATTGGCCACAAAGCCTGTGATCACTTGTGGCCAGATGATCCCCTGAAATAATCAATCAAGACGGTTTGAGAGTTTCTACGGTATGTCAGTTCAGACTGAGCAGAAGGTACAGTACCTGGTTTTGCAAGTATCTCGACTGCAGATCATAAATGAATGCAGCCTGGAAAGATAGAAAGATATCGACATTGAATTGAATGCATAAAGCAGAACAGCACTATGACTGGCCACCACGTGACCACAGCAGTTGCTTGAACAGAATTTATGGGTCTCAAAACCAGAATACAACTTTAAAAATCGCATATGTAACTCTCGGTGCCGGAAAATGACACGTGCGCCATTTACACTGAGTACTACCTCCTAACAGGGCATAAATTACCGTTTGACAACAGTTTCCATCCAAACACACAGTGGTCCCCCTAAAGGGTTCTAGATCCCCAAAAAAGCTACTTCATCTCAAGTGCATATTAAAGTGCCATCCTTAGATTATTTATTTATTCATTTGTTTATTTTAATTAAACTCTCGTATTCCATCTTCGTTACCAGGAACATCATAATTTAGGATTGAGGTCGTCATTTCTATAACTTTCTGGAAAACTCACAGGAAGTGAGGGCATGAAGATCTTCACGTAGAGCTGAGACAACCTGAGGCGGGGACAATGACCACAAAAGTGACAGACACATTTATTTTTTTTAACTCACTCACTCCCAAAGACGTTTTTAAACGTCTTTTCAGACTTAGTCCAGAATTGGCTGGTACTGAATGAGTTAATGATGAACATAGAAGAAGATGAAACATTGTAGTCCGCTGACCTGGCAACCTCCGGTTCTTGTCCCAAAAGCAGCAGCATGGACTCTGTGTTGATGAGCATGGCCCAGCATGGGAAACACGTCAGGATGAGGACGATGAGTGCCCTCTGCAGGATCACCCCGACTCTCAGGAGATTGCGGGCACCGTACGTCTGACACATAGGTCTATTTTTTATACTTTCAACAGTGAACAGCTGTTCAAATGGTGTTTTCTTCTTTGAACGTGAGTCTCGTCATGGTTATGCACCACTCACTATCGCTGTAACCCACTGGTCTATTATGCACACAGTCAAACCTCGGTTTTCGAACGTCTCGGTTCTCGTCCAATACGGTTTTCGACCAAAAATTTTGAGTTTTTTATGCCTCGGATGACGAACAAATTTCGGTTCTCGAACACACTGAGCGCACTTGAATGCACCATTTGACTCCTCTCGCCCTCCTTACACGAGGAAGTGACGCTTCCTCGGGTTGCTTTCCATTGTGAGCAGACATGTTCAGTAAACATTTTTATTTTAAAAAGAGCGTGTTTTCGGTTTTCGAACACACGCTTTGACTGTATATCTGAGAATTCCTTCAATTCTAGGAGCCCAAAGCCAGTGGCACGGACCGTAGATGTCAATTTATTGAATTCCACCCTGGCGTCTACTGTAGTGACTGACGCACAACTTTGACTCATGCGTTTAGAAGTCATCCAGTTTTCATACCTGAGAAATCAAAGTATCACATGCTGATGACAGCCCGACACCGACAGATATGCCTGTGATATTCACAATCTGTGGATGAAATGAGTACATGTGCATTTATGAGGTGCATGTATAGCATCAACGGTACGACATGACACTCACGGCTGTGGCCAGAACGACGGCATCCAGCTCCACCCTTCCCAAATGACCGCAGAAGGCAGCGCTGACGCAACCCACAGTAATCACCAGGAGCTGTGTCAGACTCTGTGTAATAGATGAAAGCTGTTATACCTCAGTTCGGGTTTCAAGCAAGGGGTTAAGGTGTTGAACAATGGGAGGGGTTTCAAATGGAGTCTTTTGACCCGTTTAGGATCCTCCGTTAGGGTTAAGAGTCGTGTTTCAAGACTGAGTTAGGGTTTCGAGTTAGGGTTTCAAAACTAGGATTTCAAAGTAGGGTGTCAAGCCATTGTAAAGGTTATAAACAAGGCTTAAGGGGTATTAAATTGGAACAAAATAAATGCAAGATGTATTCGTTCCCTACGAAGAAGCCGGACCACTCGAGTCTTCTAGGACAGATCTATTGTGTGTTCCCAGAACCAGAACCAAAGTGAATCAGCATTTAGTTACTATGTTCCTCGCCTGTGGAACAAACACCCAGAATACCTGAGGGCTATTCAAACTGTCATTTCATTTAAAACAGGGCTTAAAACATTATTATTCACCGCAGTATTGTCATGACTCTTTCCTTAATTCTCTTGTTTTAATACCTATTTGCACGCTATCTTTTAATCTTTCTCGACTGATGCTTGGTTTTCATAATTTTTTTCATTTAATTATTTCAGATGATTTTTGTAACGTCTTAATTATTTTTTTTCTCTCTTGCTGTAATGCCTTTAATGTTTTATGTAAAGCACTTTGGATCGTCTTGTACATGAAATGTTTTACATACAAATACTGTAAACTTGCCTTGTTTAGCCTGAATTAAAATTTCAAGCCACTTTTCACGGCTTGGTTCGTCTTTTCTAATACGTTACATTGTGTTTAACTAGAAGTTATTGTTATGGTTCGTAAAAATGTCTGTGGTAACTTACCGCAGGCACAGCCAACACTGACAGGTGTTTTAGTTCATCCTTGAAGCCGGCGGGAATTAACTGGCGTATTCTCCGGAGAAAACAAGCTCCTCTCCAAGTAGAGGACGGCGAGAAAGAGCTTTCCATCATTCTCTTCACTCAAAAGATCTTCTACTTGTTTTCTCCAGCCAAGAGTTATCGGTCAGTGATACTACAAAGATGGAGGGAAAAAAACTGAAACGTTTTGTGAGCCGTCCACGGGGTACCGGGTGGACAAACTAGCTATCCAAATTGGCGATACATGGGATATTCAAAAAATTAAATCAACTAATATATCGGTAAAATAATCAAATATATGGAGCGAACTCCTACGAGAGCCCTAATATGGTCTGCCATGTGTTTCCAATAACAGCTTCCAGCTGCTACACAACTTCCCTATTCAGACATATTTACTGTCGTCCTTTTGTCAGGAGATGGAGCCATTGGATGTGTTTTGCTAACACCCGTTGCATTGCATTTGTGCTGCCATATTTCATTCGGTTTGGAAGTCAATTATTTCAGTGCATACTTACGAAACTGAAACAAGCATATTGTCGACCTACAAAGTAATTCGAATGAAAATAATTACATATAATAATTATATTATTATTATTATTATTCTTTATTAAAAAAAAAAAATCAAAGTATCATAGTAGCACAATCGCCCAATGCATATTTAACTCATACTGTTACCAAAATCTGCGATTGGCTGGCAACATTACACATAATATGTTTTTAATTAACTAAGATTTTAAAAATATATAGTTTTTGGTCATTTAAAACCAAAATAAATGATACAAATGTATTTAATTTGCTCATCCGACTTTTTACGATTCTGTGAGTATCAAAGTTGTAAAAAATAAACAAAATAATAATAATGATAATAATAATAATAATAATAATAATATTAGGCGGCATGATAAACGACAGGCTAGCATGTCTGCTTCACAGCGCAAGGTTCGATTCCGGCTCTGGCCTTCCTGTGAGGAATTTGCATTTTCTCCCCGTGCCTGCGTGAGTTTTTTCTGGGTTCTCCGGTTTCCTCCCTCATTACAAAAACATGCATAGAAGGCAAATGGAACACTCTAAATTGTCCACGGGTGTGAACCCTGAACTTGTTACCAGCCAATCACAGGGAGCGCATAGACAACCATGAGCGCTCACAACCCCGCCTCGGGACAAGTTAGAGTGCTCCATGACCCTGCCATGCATGCAATGTTTTGGAATGTGGGAAGAAACCCGAGTACCCGCAGAAAACCCATGCAGGCACAGGGAGAACATGCAAACTCTACACATGAAGGCTGGAGCCAGAATTGAACCCTGCACTACTGCACAGTGAGGCGGACGTGCTACCCAGTTGTCCACCGTGCTGCCCTACAGTTAATATAATAAAGATGTTTAATATTAAAACATATACATATTTTCAAGAAAAATATCAACAAAACAGAATAATGAGAGCGGGGAATCATATTTTCAATGTTGCTGTTAATTGTTTTAATAGGTTCAATGGTTGAATGATAGCAGAGGACAGACTTTGCTGCGCTTTTATTGTGTGTGTTTCTTTTGTCTGGGAATGAAGCCAGGAAAACAAGGCACATGTTGCATGTCCTCCACCATGGCACCATGTCAGGTTGAAGTACCAATTGAAAGAAACGTAAGGAGATGTCAAATAATTTCCGCTGACTGAATGCAAAGAAAGAGCCTCTGTCATCCTTCCAGCTGCTGGGTGGAAGCAATCGGGACACAGCACACAACCCTTTTTGTATTGACATGATCCTATCACACAGGAGGCGCATTGTCCACCTGTGCAACTGATACACAGGATCAGGATCTTTGGAATGTAATTTTTCTTTTTTTTTTTTTACATGCTCTATGTCGGTGACTGATTAAGCATGCCTTCCCACTGGATGGATAACAATGGGTTAATAATTAGAAGCATGACAGACCTCCATCAAGGCCAAAAAGCGGTACACCTTCAGAAGAAACGTCTGAAGTACTCACATTTTGCACTTGAGAAAAGTACAGATACTCAGCAAATGCCGAGTGAAAAGTTCACAGGAACACGACAATTTGTCGATGCGTCTCGTCCTTCGCCGTACCATCACAAACAGCAACAAACTCCTCCAGCTCCAAAAATGACTCGATACCTTGTTTGTTTTAGGGTGTAAAAGTAAAATACAAATGCCGGAAAAAGAAATACTGAAGTACAGATACATGAAAAAGCTGCTCAGTATAGGAATGAAGTATTTGTACTTTGTAACTTCCCACAGCTGACTTTAAGGCTCATTTATCCTACCCGATACATTGCTGACTTATACAAGCAAAGCAAAGGTCATTTTGTGCAACGTCTCAAAGAAAAAAAAAAAGTCAGATGACACACAGAACAATAGGAGTGTCTTCCCACCAGAGTACGAGTAAGCGTCACTCACTCTGCAGTGTCAAAATCCAGGAACAAGTCCTAAATTAAGTATCAAGTATACGTTCCTATGAAGTTGAGAAATGCTCACCCAGTTCTTTGGACTTTTAACATTGTTCTGAGCAATGATTCAATGTATCTGAAAAATAAACAAACATAAATGTTTGGTTGTGTTTTGGGTGTTTGGAATGGGAGGGGGAAAAAATGATTAGGTAAACTCCATAATGTGCCAGAAAGTTTCTTCTCGCTGTCTGATGAATTTAATTTTTAAAGAATGAATTTGCACTGAGCAAATAATCATTTCAGATTCATAAACTGAAGTAAAAATGTAACTTGACCTCGCTGACCTACACAAGAGCTCAACAGAAATATGTTTGCTTGTGTTTTAAATAAATAGATGACGAATCTCATCCAACATTTGACAAGACATGTTTTTGTTAGACAGCAATCACCGGGATTATTACCATTCGCTCTTGAATTACTTTTCGGGTTTTTGAGTTCTTTGGACTTGTCTCATTGTTTGGGGTATTGGTCAAGCCACTAACTAATGTGTGTGAAAAATAATAAGTGGGTTGGATCAGGAAGGGCACCCGATGTAAAAACTGTGCCAACCATATCGTGCAAGTAACTTTGCTGTAGCAACCCCTGACAGCGCAACGTTGCTTCGTTTTCTCAGAAAATGTTGGTCATCAAATTAGGACTGTACTTTTATGCACAATAATAATAACCTACATCAGGATTTTCTTTTTCTCAAGCGCTTGTTATTAGTCTTTAGGCATGGTGGGGAAAAAATAATGGCGGTGGATGGCAACACACATAAGGCTCCATTGTTGTGGTTGATTCACAACTGTGACATGAAGATGAATTAATATAAGAGAAAACAACATGTGACTAGCTGTCCACTTTAGTAATCGCTGCCCCTGAAAGGGTTAACTACAGCTATATTGGTAACTTGGTAACCCATTTTTTAGTAACTTTAACTCGACAGTTTTTGCCCCTTGTTAGATCAAAATCCCCCACCACCCCGCCACCCCTCAACGTGCTGGGTTAAATCCTCAACCCTATGCAATGGGTATAAATAACCCAGCATTGGCTGTACAGTGAAACTCCTCTACAACGAAATCATGTTTGCAGCAAGAAATTTTTCACAACAGGGGGTTTTTCACTGTAGCAAATTTGAAACAGGAAAGTGGGAATGGTGTTCATGCATGAATATTTTTTCACACTAGGGGGTATTTTCACCCATGTAGATTTCATTGTAGAGGAGTTTCACTATATCCTTTTTGTAGTTCAACCATTTTGGGTTACTTTTGACCCAGCAGTTTTAAAAGTGTAACTCGTACAATCTGACAAAGAGTCTTTTTTTGGGGAGGGGGTTATAAAATTGCACGCAGAATATCAATGGATTTGCTCAGAGTCTTTTTTTTTCATTTGTGTGGCCTGTTACTGTCAGCAACTTAGTTAGAACTGCCCCACGGTTACAGTATCATACTTGCATCGCTCTTCCCCTTGGGTTCCCATTGAGTTTCTTGTTCTTTTCTCATTATTTGGAATATTGCTTGATCGAACAAATCTATTGAAACCACAACAAAAATAGATCCCCCCCCCCCCTTCTGTTTCTAATGAAAAAAGATTACGTAATTGTGCTATCTGTATTTTTTTTTTAAACGACTTCCTCTATAAAATACACAGAATTGAGCTGACAAAATTGCTCAACAGATTTTTTTTCCCCTTACTGGTCAAATGCTATTTGTGTGCCCTTTGTGTTCCTGGGCAGAGTTTATTGAGCGTCAAGGAATGGCATTAGAAGGATTCCAAAATAACCTTTATTTATGCACTTGAATTGCACTTCTGTATTAAATATAAAATGGAAATCGGTCCAATACCTCACTGGAGCACCACTTATCATGTCGAGAAAAAAGAGACTGAGACTTTATTTTGATAAATCTCACATTCAAAAACGTCTCCAGGAAAAAAATATATATATACAGCAGCACATCAGACATAACTCATTATTGCATACTCGAATAATCATGATTGCAAAATGCCACAAATGCAGCATCGATTGGAATTGGAAAATAAACTTGAATGTTGGCCCAAGTCTTGATGTGATTCAGTAAATGATTCCCAAAGATGAAATAATACCGGAAGGAAGCCCCTCTCAGGTCAAATCTGCTGTAAAAGTCCATATCTATTTGCTGTCTATTGTACAAATGATCATCTTCAACATAAATTAGATGATGAGGTACATACACTTCGATTCTTTCGCCGCTGAAAATTAAAAATGTCAATTTGTAGTATACAAATACAGAAATCCATCATGTAAACAATGTAAATGTGCAATACTAGTAGTGGATTGTTATAACATTCTAACATCTGGTCAATGTTATTTGTTTTTAATGCCTTTTTATTTTGTTGTTGTTGTTCAACAATTCACCGTCTTTGACTCAATTGTTACTTCTGGTGACATGTTTTGTTACAGTGCTCGGGTTAGTTCTAATTCAAACCTTGTCACTGTTTCATATGTCTTTTTCAATTCTTTCCAAGTGTTTTGGCGACAGAGAAGACCTCATTTGTGATGGTGTTCGAAGAAATGAAGGCGTTGTTACCCTTTGCTGCTGATTCATCATCCACGAGGCTTGAGTGTGGACTGGAAAATAAACACGGTGGGGAGACTCAGCAGTGCAGACCATGTCAGACCGCGATGTGGCTCAGAGCAGAAGAGCAAGAGACCGCTACGGTCGCTGTCACGGCCCGCTCACGTTGGCCCACGTAGGAAAGGTGTCCAGGTGAAACATTGCTCGGCCCCAAGTGTTGATGGCCAGTGTGATGCACAGTATGCCGATGATGTTCATGACTATTCCAGTCCTGGCCTGAAAGATGAGAAAAGGTTAAACAGACAAGACGGACGGAGATGAATTAGGAGGCCAAATTGAACTGACAAGACTGCCGGAAAGTTCGAAGATAGGGAAGTAGCAAGACAGCAATCACTGTCCCGCAGATACGTTGAGTAGGTAGCTGCAACATGTATCTATATCTATTTGAGCTATATTAGCCTACTATCAAAATCTTTTTCCATTTTCAAACATTTTTTTTTTTATAAAGCTCCAGGGAGCCACTAGATGTCGCTAAAGAGCCGCATGCGGCTCTGGAGCCGCGTGTTGCCGACCCCTGGCGTAACAGATGGGGTGGTAGGTACAAAGACTCGGTGAGAGAGTGACAGACAAGTCGATCATTTGACTGGTTAGCTACGCGAGTTCCCATGTGGCCCCACACTCACCATGTCCGAAACCTTGAGGTATCCGTAGGAGAAAACAATGGCGTTGGGCGGCGTGGCTACGGGCAACATGAAGGCGAAGGAGGCACTCAGGGTACAAGGCACCATGACGTACAGTGGGTTGATTCCGATGGACTGCGACTGCGGAATCAAACAAGGATCAACTTGAATCCTTTCCTCGACGTCAGCAGGTAACCGCAGGAGAGCAAACTCTCATGAGACGGGCATAATTTAGACGGGATTCCTGCAAAGTCAGGGCTGACTCACGGCATCTGAAATTAGATACGTGGAACATTGCTAGCAATAATAGCAGCCTGCAAACATGACTCTGCGAGCATGGCACTTCGCGAGGGCACAGTAATTTCTGCTTCTTAAAATACAAATAGGTAACAGCCCTTCATTGGAATTGTGGCCGCACTGATTCATAGGTTGTGGCCAGCAACATGCCATTGGAACCCTTCAAGAGCGGTTCTCATTGCATGTGAGAAGACAAGGGCTGGACTTGAAATGATTGACCTACATCAAGCGAATTCAACAATGAAGGGGGTTGCTAAAGCCACAAGAAAAAAACACACCAAAATAACCCACGGAATAATACTGGACCTTAATTGTTCAAAACCTCACAAGTAGAATTTATGACTGATGTAAAAGTAGATTGAAACAATGCGAAGATGCAACGTAACAAAGGGTGAGGCAGTCCGAACGCTGTCAAACGACATGGGGGTTGTTGATTGGTATTTACACTGGACAAAATTTAGGCTGTCGACATTGTTACAGTACATGCTTCAGGGCCCACAGAAATCTTTTTTGTTTCATAATAATGAATATCTATTCTGGGGCCAAATAAATCATCATTTGCATTTTTTTTTAAAAAATGTAGTTTCCAACAGCAGTATCAGTTGGCTCCATAAAATTTGGTATCGATGTCAATCACAATTACACCCACAAAACAAATCAAGAAGCCATGCCCAAGTCTGCCATTTTAGTTGAACTAAGCAATTCCAAGTTCCTTCAAAGACTACCGGTATGTTGTTGTTGTTTTTTTCCCCATTTATTACCAATTTGAGCCACATATTTTGAATTTTATTAATTGTGGGTTAGTAGCGCATGGTTTTATTTATTTATTTGCGTGGGGCGAGGGTCCTGCCCTCAAAGCCAATTTAAGTTGGCAACATGAAATTTGGCAAGCATGTTTGTCCAGAGTAGAACCGCACGAAAGTCTCAAGATTACGGAAAAGGTTTTGGCTCATTTTGTCCATTCCCAAATGTCCTTGGATGAAAAACTTTTTCGACAGAGTTTGTTTGCTTGATACCAAATTTGTAAACTAGCCAGATGGTCGATGCGATACTGCAAGGTTATTGAGTGTCTACCACTGCAATTGGGAGGAGCGTGGCAGTGAAGTTTGATTACGCGCCATAAAATATGAAACTGTAATAAGTCTGCTCCACAAGGTCGCAACGTGACCAAATGTCTTATGTTTGATAGTCATTCAAAAAGCCCCCCCCCTACCGGCAGAGATGTCTAACTTCAATAACTATGAATGCTTCCAACTTTTTTTTGTGCTGGTATTTCCATTGAGTCTTCCATCTGGTGAGAATCCTCACACTTTATGGCTGCGAATTTTTACTTTATAAAGCTTATGCAAATGATTTCTTTCAGCAGAAGCTATCACTTTGTCCCACCCCATTCACTCTCAGCTGCGTGTAACTGAGGACCTTCTCTTTTCTTGTTGCCCGGTATTGTCTTTCGCAATCCGGCTCATTGGCGTTCGCTAGCAGTCCTCGACCAGGGTGCACACAGTAATGCCATTCTTCAGCCCGTGGCGGGGTGGCCCAGGAGCTGAAATTGTGTGTTGGCAAGTTACGCATGTGAGGAGGGGCCCCCAGGGAACTGCACTAAACACATTCAGCTTGAATGAGCATCTGAACCGGTAACAAAACAGGCGGCGAATGGGCTGACACTCACTGGGAGGAATTTGAATACCGGACTCCCATTGGGGGAAATCAGCTGAAAAAGAAGCACTTCACCTCGCTGAACCAAATGCTGTTTTCTTTTCACCAGACCATCTCTTTTTGTTTTGTTTTGCTATTGCTTACCAATGATGCTAAGATGGGCAGGAAGAGCGTCGCAGTGGCCACATTGCTGGCGCACTCTGTGAAGGTTGCAATGAGGAGGCACAGGATAATGGAGATTGCCCAAGGTGGAATGCTTTGCAAAGGGCTCATTTGATCTCCCATCCACCGTGATAGTCCTGATACCTAAAAAGAACATACACATGTGGTGGGTGGCCACGTGGCTAAACTAAGGTCCGCAATGAATTGGGACTTTCATGGTATCAAAATACGTGGCATGTATACTGCATACTCTGCTAACAGACGAGTGAAGTTAGTTGTTGGTTGGACAGAGCGGCCATTGGCGGTAGATGGGCGTGACGGACCATCTGACACATATAGGAGACTGATTGACAGACAGGCCGATGGCTGAGCAATCAATAAACAGAGAGACAGATTAAGTATATAGGTGGATAGACAGACATATGGGCGTATTGATGGACTAACTGATTGATAGGTTGGCGTGAACGGATGTAAAGGTAGGTGGAAGGCAGGGTAGCTATCTAGCTAGCTCTGTAGGGGGCAAATGGCCCAACAGACAGATCACTTCAGATGGGCTGTTGGTCGGCGGAGGGCCCCCAACTGACAAGACAGTGGATATTCTGTTTAAGAAGCTGGACGAACCAACTGACAGGTTCAGTTGGAAGGCAGATAAGTGGATGGAAGTGCAGGTAAGTAGTTACTTAGGTAGGCAGTAGGTAATGGGTTGGTAGGCAAAGTGACAGACCGATCAAAGGGTACATAGACAGTGAGCATGAAGACTTGTACAATGGCTGATTCATAGTATCTAGGTAGGTAGGTTGGTGGGTAGGTAGGTAGGTAGGTAGGTAGGTAAGTACAAAGGTAGACTTAGAAACCAACAGACAGTTTGGTAGGCGGTCAGACAGGCACATAGTAAGTAGTTAGAAGGGTAGACTGACAGAGAGTAAATAGTTAAGTAGACCTACAGCTAGGTGAGTAATTTGGTCGGAAACGTAGGAGCACCATGGAACCAACCCACGAATTATGTAAATTGGTTGGTCAACAGACTATACAATTCACCAACAGAGATCAGGTACAAGAGTGGATTAAGTGGTAGTGAGTGAGTTTTTTTGATAAATCGACTGACAGATACTGTAGGTAAGTAGATGGACTGATCAATGAAGCAACAGGCAGATCAAGTGGGTAGGTAGCGAGTTAGAAGGATGGATAGGTGATAGTAAGTACAGTAGGTAGATAGATGAAGTCACATGTTGTGTTAGCACTAGCATCCTTGCTAATACTGTATAGCGCTTCAGATTTTTCTGAGGTCGAACTTGAAGTCTCGTGGCAACCTGTCCCCCTGACTTCCCCATCACCCCCAAAACCTCCATACCTCACTCCCTTTAGCCAAAGCAAAACCACCACCAAGGAGAAGCACGATTCCCCATGGTAACTTCTTCTGGACCACCTTCCAGGTGAGCAGACGCGGAGCTGAGCTGGACGTCTGATGGGGCGCTACAGAATGAATCAAGTGTTAGTTTTTGGGTCATTGCACAGCAAAAACTTTGAGGGACCAACCTGTGTCAAAACTTTGTGTCCTCCATGGGCAGAATTGTGGAAGTTTGGACGGTAGGACAAAGAGGAGGATGGCGATGAAGATGGCCACAGTGGCGTCTGTGACATACCTGAGTGGAAGGTAATGTCTTGTGAGGGTGACTTCAAGACAAACCAGGCCCTATTTTCATAGACAGGTGCATGTTTCCTCGCCGTAAAAACTGGCACATTTTCATTTTTGGGTTGGGGCAAGTTTAGGTTACCATGCTTGGGAATTTGGCAGACTGTACTGCGCCTCACTAAATATCCTGGTAGACCAAGGACTTTAGCTCCATGGCGCAGGTGGTGCACTGGCTATGAAAATACAGCGCAAAATGTTATTAGAGGGGGAAGGCAAAAAGTTAGATACTCTGCTTTGGAGTTGAAGATGTCCGTGGCCCAGCCGTGCATAAAGCCAGGGTCCCGGGAGAACCACAGGACCACGAGCAGAATGAAGAGACCCAGGACGCTGAGCTCGCCAAAGGACATGGGCCCCAGCCGACGATGCTGTCCTCGGATCACTTCATAGGCGGCCACTTCCTTCTCCGTCTTTTCAGCATTGCAGCCCCACGTCTTCTTGAAGCTGGGAAACAAAAGCGTCTCTACGTTCAGTCCCCTTGCTCCGCCGTGTGGTTTCTTAGCATCCTTTCACTCACTTGAATCCAACGAAGACAAACTGTAGCCACACCCACGCCAGCATCAGCATAAGGATCATGTTGGGGAAGGCGAATCCGAACCAGGAGGCGAAATTGATCACGTCGCCGTTTTCAGGAAATATTCTGAAGGCAACAATTAGATTTAGCTTCGGATTTGCCTGAAAATCATAGTTCACATCAAGTTCCCTCATAAGATGATGAGAGCATCCGTCCAATCAACCACCGCAGGGTGGGCGGCCTTCATTCCTCAAAAGGGCCAGCTCGCTGACCGACAAGAAATGTCTATAGCTGCAACATGGTCGTAGGAGTATTCGGAGATGGATTAGGTCGCCACTGAAGGCTCAGATACAAAACACACAGTTCGCCACTGCCATCCACACATCAGACCCAACACCCACTGGCTCATTTGTCCGTTGAGCACCAAGTTGGGACCAGTCCCCGTCAGCGTAGCGGTGCCGCCGATGCTGGCGGCGTAGCAGACGCAAAGGGTCATCCCTTTGCTCATCTTCCGTCTTTCCGCTGCCTCCTTCTGCCGATTCACCTCAACGGCGCTGTCCAGGAAAGTCACCACCACAGCGCCTTCAAACACGAGATCAGAGTCTGTGAGGAGCAACCCAAAAAACACGGTACCCGAAAAGTCCGGCATCCTCTCACCTGTCGCCTCTGTCTGTTTCTGCTGCTTGTCGCTCAATTCCGACGCCTGGGCCACATCCGAGCTCAGGATGGCGGGCATCTGCGCATCGCTGTTGTTGAGCTCCTCCAGGACGGCTTGGACGATGGGCACCATCATGGCTGTGGTGGCCGTGTTGCTGATCCACATGGACAAAAAGGCCGTCACGCCCATGAAGCCCAGCATCAGCCTGCCGACAATGGTCAAAATATCAACTGGATGCTCGAGAACATCTTTCATCTTTCTCTCAAAAAGTATAATACAGTCAAACCTCGGTTTTCGTCCATAATCCGTTCCAGAAGGCTGTTCGAAAACCGAAATTGTTCCAAAACCGAAACCACGCTCTTTTAAAAATAAAAATGTTTATTTAACACGCCTGCTCACAATGGAAAGCAACACGAGGAAACGTCACTTCCTTGTCGACCCGAGTCGCCTTCCTCGTGTAAGGAAGGCGATAGGAGTCAAATGGTGCATTCAAGTGCGCTCAGTTTGTTCGAGAACCGAAATTTGTTCGTCATCCGAGGCATAAAAAACGTGAAATTTTTGATCGAAACCCGAATTGGTTGTTTGGAAAGCTTGAGAAACCCGCCATTTGAGGACTTGTCGTGAACAAACCATCAAACGGGGGAAAAAATACGTTCCTCCGCAGTGGAAACAGGACGCTCGATGCAACTCACAGTGCCGGACGCACGCCGACTAACAGGAGCACCCTCAGGGCGATGCGCTTGTGCAGGTTCCAGTGCTCCACGGCCACGGCTACCATCAGACCGCCCACAAACAACAGGTTGGTGTCCTTCAGGTACTGCATGCACACCTGAAGGCAGTTGAATGAAAATCTCTCGGATGGATGGATGGATGGATAGATTGCGCTTGGGGTACTTCAAACAAAATCACATGGAGCCACTTCAGGAGAGAAGTGATGCTCCAGCAAGACAAAGAAGATACTGGAGCAACCTGGGTCAAGGACGGTCAGATGCTCGGATCATTGTGACCAGCGGCACGTTCGTCTCTTCTCAAAAACTCAACAAAGCAAACACCGGGAGGGATCTCTTTGGAGACGTGCTGCTTGATTGTCTGGCTCACACTGGAGAGCAAAACTCGTCTTTTGGGGTTCTGACTTAAAGAACTTTCCTGTATGTCAGTGTGTAAAAAAAAAAAAAAGCAAAAAAAACCCAACAAAAGACCAGATTTCACTTACACTCTGGGACTCCATGACGCCAAAGAGCGGGAAGAGGAGGGCAGGGAGCAAAGCCGTCACTGCCAGCGGGAGGACCTCGGTGCACCAGTACACCGCCATGAGGATGATCACATAGGCGCATGCCGCTTCCTGTCATATCAAAGATCTCAGCATTAACATCTGCTCTTACATAATTCAACGATACCACGGTCCAAAGGGTGTTAAATGAGTGTTTATCAGGACTTTGGTTGATTTATTTTTTGTTGATGATGTTGATGAGCTATCAGGCTTATCACTTAGGCCAGGGGTCCCCAACCTTTTTTGGCCCACGGACCGGTTTATGTCAGACAATATTTTCCACGGACCGGCATTTAAGGTGTGGTGGATAAATACTGTACTACAAAATAATATGGTCAGAGCCGCATGAACACTGTGGTGTTTTCGAGAGATAATAATAAACACGAGGAGCGTCTAATCTGGAAGCAACACTCTGATCGCTATGGTAATATTTAATGCCTTCAAAATACGATACAACGCAAATTCATAGTGCATGAAAATGTCAACTAACCACAATGCTGAATCAGTGCGAGCCCCGAGCTTGATTTTCTGCAACCGGACGGTCCCATCTCGGGGTAATAGGAGACAATGACACCTGAAGTGTGTCCTTTATGTCGAATTTACGTCGTAATTTTGTTTTAGTCGCCTGCTTTGCGGCACAAAACCCCCGCCTCACACAGGTAGTATGTCGGAAATAGCAACAGTGCTATTGTGGCGATCTCAGAGTATTCAGCCATAACTTGAATCCAGAACACCGGCTGAGTTGTTGTCTCGAACGTACTTTTAAGGCCGCCGTCATTTGCGATCTCCAGCAGTTTATTTTACTCATTTAGCAAGCTCCGGCGTTTTGTTTTTAGAAAAATCAGTCACGTGACGGAGAAGCGTGGTTTGACGTGCTTCAAGAATGACACAGACGGATGTAACGGAGAATCGGGATTTTTTTTCAAAATAAAATACCTTTCGTATTCCAAAATAAGTGCAACGGAATTAATGTAAATTCTTACTGTGCGGCCCGGTGCCAAATGCCCCGCGGCCCGGTGCCGGTCCGTGGACCGGCGGTTGGGGACGCCTGACTTAGGCCACAACTCTTTCGTTCACAAATACGCACAAGCAGCTCGTGAATTTTAGTCTTTATCACAACATGCGTGTGCGTCACAAAGTGGACGCGGGAGGATTCCCACGCTGGAAAAAAAAAAAAAGCCCCGCAATGTTAAAATCACAGTTTGTAATACCAAGTCGCGTTTTCGTGAAAACATGAGCAACAGGTGCAAGTTCAACATATGCCAGAGGAGTCAAGGAGAATCAATGAGGACTTCGACGTCATTTTAGCATACCCCCTAATGCGTGACATTAATGAGTAAGGGAATGATAATAATGCATAATAACATACCGACGTGCCAATGACGAGCGGCAGTGGCAGCAGAAGGAGCGGAGCCGCGAAGAGGATGAATTCGTTCTTGATCGACCGCAGGCGCTTGGACAGAGGCATCCTGATTAAAGCCACAATCGGGAAAGTGGCCGTTACTTATTAGTGCGTGCGTGGTGCATTGACGTCAAAAAAAAGAGTGAGACTCCCACGCGGTAAAAAAGAAGAGAGAGACGGAGACAGGGAAAGAACGTACAAAGGAAAGGGGGCGGTGCAAAATTGTTCACGGTGCAGGCAGGGTTCCCGACAACAACAAAAAAAGAGACACGAAATGTTAAATTCAGTTCACATGCTGGGGTCATATTGGAAACTTGCATATTTTGACGAGAACGGCTATAGTTTTGAAAAGTCTTTATCTTTCATGAAAAATAAGTCCCAACATTTTGCATTGAATCAAGAAAAAAAATCGTTATCTGACCCCTTTTTAAATTTTATTTATAGAAAACTTAAATTTAGTTTTGCTTGTCAGGAAAACGAGAAACAAGAATAAAGTTTTACATTTTTGACAAAAACTTATAGTGTTCCAAAAAGAAAATACAGTATATTTTTAAAGAAATTGAGAGAAAAAAAGCATGTTGATTAAAAAAAAAAAAAAAAAAAAAGATTGTATTTTGAAAGATTTTGTTTGTATTTTGAAAGATTTTGTTTTCCCGCAGATTATAATAGTTGGTCAATTTAAAGCTCTAAAGAGGAATTTCATCCATCCTTCCAGTTTCTAATATGCTTTTCCTCACGAGGGTCGCGGGCGTGCTGGAGCCAACCCCAGCTGTCATCAGGCAGAAGTAGCTCACAATCACACCACGTGACAATTTAGTGTTCCGTTAACCTGACACGCATGTTTTTGGAATGTGGGAGGAAACCGGGGTACCCCAGAGAATACCCTCACAGGCAGGGGAGCATGCCTATGAGGGTATTCTCCGGGTCAGATTGGAGATGCAAAGTCCGCACAGGAAGGCTGGAATTGAACCCTGCACCAACCATGCCACCCTAAATAGAAATGTTGAAAGCAAAAATCATACTTTTTGATTTTTGAAAACACATTTTCTTGTAACATTTAAAAAAGGTTTATATTATGTTAAAAAATATCTTTTCATGCAAAATTCTATCCATATTTTTAAAACATACAGTATACAGATGTTCCCAAAAAAAGTTGTAGCATTTTGACTAGTAGAGGTAGTTCTGCATGTTCTAAAATTAAACAAAACTGTCAAAACTGGGGTAAATGAAAGAAATCGAACCACCAACCTCCGCGCTGGTTAACAGCCACTCTACAAACATGCTCCCGGGTGGAACTGCCAATGTGGAATACTGTAAACATTTTTGACTGGCAAACTCATTCGAACGTATACAGTAGCAGTTTCACAAGAATGCACCGGTTTCCGTATTCATGGTTCAGCATTTGCAAATTCACTTATTTGCTGAGGGTAACATGGAGGGGAAAAAAAGCCTGAAAATTATTTTGGTGGCAACATTTATTTATACCTCTCTGAGAATCTCTTAACTGTTTCCATAAACATTCACCAAAACAGTTGCCCATTAAACCACATTTTCGAAGCAGCAGTGAGAGGTGCACAAATAAAAAAAAAGGTGAGCAAATACATTTTAGGAATTTGAATGAACTGCATACATGCCAATTAAGACTAAAACTAAGCCTGCAAAAATGGAAGGGAGCCACTTAAGACACAAGGTTACCTTTTTTTAATGTTAAAAACAGGGAGAAATCATTGAAGATGAATGAGCCTTTTCCTTCAATTAAAGTGAGACAAGATGGAGCCATTCATTAAAATCAAATTATGTTGAATAAAAGAAAATGCCTTGGTAATAACACTGTCCACTATACCCGTAAACATAAAAGCTATTTGTGTTGGCTTGTAGTGTGCTTGCATTGTCAGATGTAAATTCTATGTTAAATTTAATCTTTGGATCTTCATTCAAATCATTTGACAACACAATGCACCGCACTTTCAGTATTTGTTTTATTTTCTTACAACAAAACTATGACATTACTACATAAAAATTCAACAAAAGTGTCAAAATAAAAGCTCCAATGCACCATCGTGAAAAGAACGCTGTCAACCCTAAATCAATCGACTCACCATGAGCAGAAAGCAAAAGCAAAAGACAGCTTCAAACCTGGATATTGTTACTGCGACACTTAAATAAAACATTTCCCACCCTCGCACAAACTGCACCATACCAACTTGAAACCCCAAAGCATCTTCAGCAGTTGCCGTGTTGAACGGTGGAGAAGCACAGCTTGAGGGTGTACGGGTACGGACCAGCTAAAACATGGAAGAGTTGGGAATTGACAAAAAGTAATAACTACTTGGCATAACTGAGGTGGGGAAAAAGTGGTGCGTCACATACTTGCGTTCTTCATCTGGTAGTGGTTCATCAAGGCCAGAGCTTCCATGGCATCATTGATTGATTCCCACTCCAGTAGTCCGGAAGCGCTACGGTCGCTCGGGGCGCCGCCACCTGGTGGAGGAAACAGGAAGAAAAATAAATAAATAGAAGCACCATGAGATTTCGTGAGCGAATGACCTATTAAATTTGCCTAAAATTAGCAAAGCTCCACATAGAAAGATGGCAAAATCAGTTATTCGCTATGCCCCCCCCCCCACCCCTTATTTGAAGCACTAATACAGCATTAGCCTGAGCACAAAATAGCATAGAGCTTTAGTCATACTTTTTCCAGAGGATTACAGACACAGCCAGTTTCAGGGAGGGGGGAAAAAATAAAAAATAATAAAAAATAGGCAAATGTGCGGAATGCTGAACTGCGAACATGGGGTAATTTAGCAATCCTTGTTTGGGGGTGATCTGATTTCCCTTTGCTGCCATATCGGCCTGTCCCTTCTCTGCACAGCTCCTAAATCTGCCTGCAACAAGTGAACAAGTGACTGACCTAACAAACAAAAAACAGGTCTTGTTTTTCAAATTAAAAAACAAAATCTCTAATTCAGTACAAAATTGGATACCTACATAATATTTTTCCCTGCAGGGCCTCTTGACAGATGTGAAATATAATTATGACTTATTCGTGATATATTTTCAATTAAATTCACAATAAATGTAGTGGAAAATTTATAGCAGAATAATTTTGAGTATACAAATGTTTTCCTACGGATCCCTTTTTCTCTCCAATGACAACATCTTACTCTTGCCTGTGAACAATTTGACGTTGGCGGGGCACTTGACGCCGATGTCCTCGCAGATCTGTAAGGAAACACGACAGCTGAATCGAGCAGACTCTTCCAACGGCGGTTGTCGTGACGTTTTGGCCCTCACCTGAGAGAATATCTCAGGGGTCACGTCAGGCTGGGCGTTGAAGAAGTGCAGCACGTTGCTGGGGTGCTGTATGCGATTCTTCGCCGCCTGCTCGGGCGACGTGAAGCGGTTGTTCCTGGAACCGTGGAAGTCCTTGAAGCTGCTGGAGCCGTCCTCCAGCTCATAGCACTGGCCTGGCACGATGGCCTGCTGCTTGGAGACGCTGCGTCCACGGAAACAAGAGGCTTGGGGTCGTGTGGGGTGTTTCGCATCATGTAATCTCTTCTCGCCGACGATCGAGCGTCCACTCACCACACGTTCAGCTTCTGCGCAAACAGGAAGTTGCCGTTGAGGTGCGTGATGGCGCGGTCCACGGCGTAGCAGTCACCCATCTCCACCATGGCGGCACCCGGTTTGCTCTTCATGAACTTGACCTGTGAGGTTACGTTACAGTATAAACACGGTGCAAATATGCTGCGGCATGGACAAATAGATATGTACTGACCCGCTCCACGTTGCCATACAGACAGAAGATGTTGAAGACGCGGTCGGCGTTCATCTTCTCAGGCTCCAGTCCGTAGACCATGACCACTGGTGAGTCTGCGTGGGCGCCGTACTCGCCGGGAGGTGGTGGCGGGGGACCGTAGTTGGGCTGGTAGCTTCTACCGCCGCGGGCCCTCATCGGAGGGCCCATTCGGCGGTTCTCGTAGGGCGACGAGCCGTAGCTCTCGTCATAGCCGTGGTAACCACCAAATGTTGGAGAAGACAGACAAAAGCTATTGCTTGGAGACGCAGGATGAGGATTGTGCCTAATGCACATTGTGGGTGTGATTGACTTACTGTACTCCGGGGGGTGGTCGCCCAGGAGGGCAGGCTGGCGCTGACGCTTGTTGGGGTTGGCACCCATGTCGTCTGCGGGAAAAAACAAAAAACAAAATATGGAGCAGCCACATGGTGGGACTTAACACATAGCAACACAAAGAAAAACACCAACACTCACACACACCAACGCTGTTTAAATAAATAAAGGGGCATGCCTTAGTCCAGTGTTTTTCAAACGTTTTTGAGCCAAGGCACACTTTTTTCATTGAAAAAAATCTCACGGCGACACCACTAGCTGAAAATGTGAAGAAAAAAAACGCTTATTTTGACAGTGAATGTGTTATATTGTCACCATAACAGTTTTTAACATTGAAGAGTGACGTTATAACATCTTAAATTGCAATCAAATAAAATCCGTTGTAACGTTGAAAAGTATTTTATAATCTTTCATATTTATGGTTTCACTGTCGTGGAGCATTCATGCGGCACAAATTCGCTTGGTCGAAACACAAGGCAATTGGCTAGCGGTTGCTGCTCCCTAGCGGTATGGGACGGTACTACACGATTACTTTCCGCGATAGACTGCACAGACGTACACATTGGTTATTTTCCCGCGGCACACCACACTGCCTTAGTCAACACAGCCCGAGGATCAAGAATTCCCTGTCTCATGTAAATGAGCCACTGCTCACCTCTCTACTGCAAGGTGTACCAATGTGAGAGTGACAAAAAACTGCAGAGACCCCAATGTGGAAACAACCAGTTCACCATATATTTATATATGTAACTGTCCACTTTCAAAACGAAAGGCAGAATTAACACTCATCGTGTAGGGGGCACACTGATGGGTTGAAGGTATATGCAAGGGTGAGTTCAAACTGTCAATCACGGGGCAAAAGCAATACTATACTTTGGAGAAAGTAAACACACACCTGCGTTGCTCCCATTGCCATCCAGGTCGCCATCTGCACGGATGCACAATAATGACACACATTCAGAGAGGAGGCCGTGATTCATGCTCGCAAGGTTAAGCACAGTGGGTGGGAGAGGGAGTGGGGGTCGATTAAGTCAAACTGGCAGGAAAGCAGTGTGGCAAGAGCCTGGATGAGGCCCTCCCTTCCAGCACCTCAGCTACAAGCTTGACACGTGGTGTCAGGAGGATTCTGAACACTGAACTGGTGGTGGTCCGCAGAGTGTTAAAAAAATTAAAAAAAATAAAAAGTGAGGTGTGGCCATGTTGGGTGCTGAGGAGGCTTCTCGTGTTACTTACTGCAAGAGCACACACAGAGGAAGGAAGGGTGCGGTGGCTTCACCACTCCACTACTCATTTCATCGCACACCCATAGCCTCTTTTGCGGAGGGAGATAGATACAACTGGCCACCTTGGCGTCTTAACGAGCGCCGCCCGGTCCCATTTTCAGGCAGGTCCCCCTTTTCGTTCCCTTTTTGGAACAGTCCGCTTAAGGAGGGACGAAGGCCGGCCCCCGAGGCAACATGGCCTCACGTGGGAGGAACTAGCCAGCTTCTAGACTCTGAAAGATGGGAGACAAAGCATCGATACAAGGAGGCATGTAGAGAAGGACATGGCTGAGTCAGCAGAAATGGGCCTGCGTGTTCTGTTCTGGTGTTGTCAAGCAGTGTCTTCATCAGTCGGCTCTCCGTGCTTGGATCAGTTGCGGTGTGTGGTGGTGTTGGCGCATCAGTGTGGCCTTTTTGTCTGTTTTGGGTGGGTGTGTTGTCCTCAGTGGTGTCAGCATCCATTTTGGGGTGGTGGTGGTGGGAGGGAGGGGGATGATGATGATTGGAGGTGGTGGTGGTGGTAGGGGGTGTGGTGTTGAAGCTTTTGGAGCACCTCGGTGTGTCTGGGACCAAGCGTAGCTCGGCGCCTTCTAGACATGTGCGCTGTTGGGTCGCGCTCCGGAGCGGAGCAGCGAGTGAGGGGGGGAATAAAATCCTACGGAGTCTTGACCGATGGAGGTGTGAGAGAGGTTGTGTCCCCTCTGTGTAGGACACAAGGTGGCGGCGGTGATGTCAGCGTGTGTCTGCCACTCCCTTTCTGTGGCTTTAGTGCGTTTGTGCCCGAGTCTAATAACTGTTGGGGATCAGTTGTGTTTCCAGAAAAAGACTCAAGGGGGTTGGGGAGCAGGAGGGGGAACATTAAAAGACTGAAGTGCACATTTGACAAGCTGCGGCTGTGTGCATAAGAATGCAGATGCAACATTTTTCATATGAATGCATAATAACTACTGTATGTGGAACATGAAAATGAGCAAAAAGCATGCATGTCAAATATTTGTGTTTTCTTCTTACCTAAAAATACAGGAGAGAGATAAAAAAATTAAATAATATTAATATGCACTAAATATGAAATAGTGGAACCTTGCAAGTCCATAGTTCCTAAAACCTTAAACCACAATCTCGCGACCTGGCACGAGGGCTGTTCAGCAAGCAAACGGACTCTCAATGTTGCTCAAAAACGAAATTACAACCGTAAACGATTTAATGTTTTCTTCTTTTTACTCAAAGCACCACGAAAAACAAAAATAGCACTTTGCATTTTCATCAAAAAGCGGTGACGCAGGAAATTTGAAAAGTGTCACCATTTTCACGGAAAATGTGTTTACAGCAATGCGATTGGCTCTCTCAATGAATTCACTTGGTCTCGGTCTGCTTTCGTGCTTGACTACAGAAATCTGATTGCCGGAATTTACTGTTGAAGTAGAAATTCTGAGCATTTGGACAACCTTTAGCTAAACAAGGCCTGTAAACGACTAATCAATTATCAAAACTGTTATTGATTAATTTGATAATCAAACGTTTTCATCAAGTAACTATTAGGATTAAGATCTGTCATTTTGTTGATGAACAGTTCAACCTACAATGCAGCGGCTTTTTAGTGTTGGGTCTGTCGGTACGTTCTACTATACACGAGTGACTCAAAGCAACAGAGGCCGTTAACATTGTTCAAGCTGGTTGAACTGAACAGGCAATGGCAAAACTCCAACTGCGAGCTACACATAAAACGCTGCAGTTTCCGCAAAACAAAAGCGTTCCTGACGTTCCCGCCACAGTCGCGGGCTAATTGTGGGTTTCTACTCCACTGATATCACAACAGTGTTTTGTGTTGAAGATGTGGAGGTGCCCTCTGCTGTGTGACCACATCATGTGGGGGACCACTTGGGTGACGCTTGGTGGCGGTGACATTGTGATGCATGAGTTTGTACACGTAGTGTGTGCGAGTTGTTACCTGGTCCACCCAAATTGGGATTGGTGTAGTCCCAAGTGTCCTGATCATTCTTGAACACATTCAACCGAGTAGGCTGAGGGAAGAAAGCACAATGGCACGTTAAGTAACCTGTATTTTGAGGACACGCACTTCCAGCGTGGAGTCCACCGGCCGTACCTTGGCGTATTCGATCTTCAGCGTGCAGCATCCAGAGTAGATGTCGGCTCCGTTGAGAGATGCTTTGGCTCGCTGGGCGCTTTGCACAGAGTCAAATGTAACACAGAAGTTAAGGTGTCAATTGTCTCCAGCAATTAGGGGTGGGAACATTTTGGGAACTTAGGTTAAAAATGTAAACATAAATACTATTAGTAAGTATCCTTCTGGGTCTGCCATTTTTTAAAAATAATTATTATATATAAATATTATTATTCAACTCTTCAAAAGGATATTCCACCATGGCTTGCACACCATTCTTCCTAAAGATGACAATTCTGTGAACAGGGCCACAGTTGTTGCAGATGGTGTAGAGTACCTCCTGTAGAGAAAAAGATCTGTTACAACAGAGGGAGCAGAGGTTGCGGCAAATCTTTTTTTTTTTTGACTCACTCACCGTGGTGATGGGGTAGATGGGGTTCATGATGGTGAGCAGCAGTATGTTGTTGACGCTCCTCGAGTCATCAGAGTCACCTGGCCGAGAGATCTTCTGGCTGGTGGAGTAGTTGATGAAGGCCGGGTGGCTGGCGATGTACACCTGGTTGTCAGCGCCGTAAGTTACCGCCGTGGACGAGCCGTTCATGTCCTCATACTCCACCAGGGCCTGACGCTTCTTGGGCATTAGCACTACATAGCTTGTAAGGAAAGAAAAGTGCAAACATATTTTTGAGTATCAGTGGCAGGTTTGTACAAAAAAACGGACCCGTGTTAATACAGCATTTCAGGTTACGACCAATCATGGCTCAAACGCAGAAAATAGGTCAGTCGTGATTGGTCGTTACCGAAGCCCTTTGTCACTTTGATGTAATTTACAGCCGCCGACAAGTGGAAAAATGGCCACCCCTGATGTTGATTGAAAACCGTGGATATTGCTATGCAATATCAATCAGAAGAGCATATTTAGGGTTGTTTCAGCCGCATAGAACATAATATCGTCAAGAAAATCTTAGCCTTGACTTCCACTTCAAACCGCACCGATCAAAAATACAATAAATATTGTCCATTTCTTTGCAATATTGTGAACATTTTAAGGAAACAGTACAACCGCAGATGGTGGATAGGGTAGTCAACAATGGTAAATCGCATTTCCTCAATCAAAACAACAGACATTTGATCCACGGTTTCTTCACCTGATGGCTCCAAACTCTTGCAGGGCCTCCATCAGGTCTGACTCCGTAACACCATCAACCAGGCCTCGGACGTGCACCACAATGGATGGAAGGGTCTTGTGGGGATCTTCATAGCCCTATCACAGAAACTGACAGCTTCAGTCAAGTGTCACACACTATATATTCAAAATATTGCCACGAGGCTTCTAATCTCCACAAGCCAACAGGAGTATTGCGTTTCAAAGAGACAAAAACGTGAATGTGATTTCTGAAATGTTGAGCTACGAATCGGTCTGGGTTCACGTGCCACATTGATCACCTCGGCGCCATATTGAACCTAAACGGATCACGTGAGTGTCCATGTGGTAGGGAGGTGTTTAAAAAGCCCCGTTTTCATTTGAAAAGCAATATGTTTGAACGGATACATTTAAAAACATGGGGCGTCAGGACATTATTATTCATACTGTATATATTTTGGGTTGAAATGCTGGAGAAGCATTTGCGCTATAACAAACGTTGTAAGTCATGGTGAGGCTACGGTTACGTAGCTACCGGTACGAGAACAAAGCCGAGCTTCGGGTAGGCCCAGCGGGGGCAAACCTCCGAAATGCTGCCATTTCGACGTAAATATCACAACCCAGTGGGCAATTCGGAGTGCAGAATATTCATTTGCATCACAACGCAGAAGGATAGGATAGTTACAGCTGGAAGTTAAAAAAAGGGAACGATTTAAGACGGTCTTTGGGAAGCTGCGTTAATATTTTAGCAGCTGGCGCGGTCGCAGTCGAGCAGTCCAAATTTCATATACATCAACAAGCTGCTCACCGTTGACATTCCGTCGGTTTTCTGTCTTTTGTTCGCCCTACCCTCCTCGCTATAATATCGACTCGCCGCGGTTGCCATGTTGTCTCAGTTTTAAAAGGGTAGTGGCTAATTGCTGAGGCTATGAAATGGACTAGCAACTCCAAGCGAAACGAAGCTCTCGTCAAACACGCCCCCTCAGTCCCGCATTTCATGTCTGATAGGTGGACACTAGTGTCAATCCAACGTCCGAGTGCGGCAGCCAACAGAAAGTCTAGATTCCAACGCATGTCACGCTTGACGGATTTAAAAATAGTTTCCTTTTACACAGCTGTATTTGCCATCATACTAAAATTTCAACCGAATATGTATATATGTTATATGGATTACACACAAATGAATTTTTGGGTAAACACATTATACTTTCGATACCTTCATAACGTCATTGTGGAAATTGCGTCATCCGCACAACAGTGGTTAAATCGCTGACCACGGCCACCATGGATGGTTCGAGGCTCGAGTAATCCAAACTCAAAATTTCGTTATTTTTGCCTTCTGGTTTTCGCGGCCGTCCTCTGTGCACTGTCGGCAAGTAGCTTTATTGACATAGCACACTTCATATACACGGCCACCCAATGTGCTTCGGTCATGTTTTACCTCCATCCAGCCATTATTTCAACTGTGGAAAGAAAAGCATGCTGCCCATATTAGCATTGTGCTACATAACGCGACTGCGCATGCGCCAAGCCGCCATCTTGGTGAGCTTCTTGGACTTTAGACAAAATGGGGTTCAATTGTCAATAGTAAATACCACGTCATGCATTGGAAAATACAGTACAACAAAAGGCCATGGACTTATGTTGGAGATTTATTTAAAAATAAAACTGCCACTGTTTTAACAACCAAAGAAGCACTGAACTGTCCAAGCAGCCCTTCCAAAAATAAACAAACACAAAAATCACCTCAAACCAAATTTAAAATACACAGAAACAAAGTGAAAATCAAAAGCATGAAATACATTTCGTGCATGGGGGTGGGGTGCAGTACAGAAAATTTAATTTATGAAGGAATACAGGCCAGGTTCATCTGTTTCATGGATGGTTCAAAGTATGTTTGATACTAAGGACTCAAAGTGTTTGAATTGTTAAAAGTCCACTACATTATTTAGCTTGGACCAACAACAAAACGACATGAAAGACCATGGAAGAACGTCCTCTCAAACTGCACATTGTTTCTCGAAATTAAATGAGACCTGACATGGAAATCAACGTGGAGGGCTGTTATAAAACCGGACGGGGGTTGGAAACAGGATGGGGGGAGGGTGTTGCAAGAGTCTTGTTCTTCACTCAGTTGGCGGCTGGTGTTGGACTTCGGTTTTGACTTGCTGAACGGGAACGACTGAAACAGAAACACAGAGGAATCAGTTTGCTGTAGAGGAGAATGGAAGACCGAAGACAAACACCCACACACACAACACATTCACTCAGCTAAGTCACTTGGTGAACGACTTGTGAGGAATAACTTGCTGGATTACATGTTAATGGCCCATGTCTAAAATACGGACTGAATGATGGCAGCCCCAATGCAAAGTCAAACCAGTTTGTCTCACTACTAAAAAGTGGGCAACAGCTTGAGCTGTGGGGACAAAATTGCAACACTGCCCTTCAACAGCGCTGAAGAGTCCATGGGGATGGAGGGTGGGAAGGAGTACAACTTGTCTGGCTGGCCTGCGGCACATACGGCTTCTGATGAAGATTTCTGCCCATCTAACACATGCGCTCCTCTGAGACAACACTCACTCACAGCACTCTCGAGCATGCTCATTCTCAACTTTTACTCTCTGTCACCACCCATGTCCCCAGTGTACATCAAGCCTATGCATTTGCTTGGACCATAGATAAGAGCTTGTCATGGGGGGAAGGGTAGGGTAGATATAGAGGATGGGGTGGGGAAGTAAATGGGGGGTTGTCGTTACCTTTGGAGACACTGGCAGAAACAACAAGTACAGAGAAGCGAAGGACGAAAGCACTGAAGGACGGATGACTACGCTCTTGTAGACTGATCTCTGGTCAGCTCGCTCTCATTTTCAGAAGCTAAGACAGAGGCCGCAGAGCTCTGGGAGGTAGGTAGTAGGGGGTCTGGTAGGTAGGTAATGGATTTTAAATGGTCGAACTCTGAATTGTTCGTGTCGGCGCTCTGGTAGATCTGCCGGCTGGCTGGTGGCCTTGGGTGATTCTAGGAGAACAATTGTAAGAGTGCACGGGCTGATCTCGTCTGAGCGTGTGCGTCGGTCGGACAGACGGTCACCCATTCACTGTGCGGGGGGAGGTTCTCGCTGTCTAACGCCAGGCGAAGGCTGATCTCAGGTCAGCGCTTAGTCACCCTCCCGCAGGATGTACACACTGCCAGCTGGCAGACCCTGGGCCTGGGATCAGCTGTAGTGTCAGCGCAGTGCGCAGCTCCCAGCACACACTTTAAAGAAAATATGAAAAATAAACAAAACTGTGCGGCAAAGATGCTCAAATCTAGCTGCAGCTCTGTATTCAAATTTGTCTAGCCACACTCAGGCTGGGAATCCCTAATTCATAGCACGTATAACATTTAGATGAACCAAAATTCTATTTCTGTCGAGAATTTAGCGAAGCAAGAGAACATCAGCAGTTCACACGCTCTTCGGCTTCAAGCGAGACTCAATTTAACGGCTGAGATAAACACAATCGTCACTTATTCGGCCCTACACCTCGCACAAGTCTCTTGTCGCAGTCCTCTATTCGCCTGCCACGCCAACATGGATGACAGCAGAGGCGGAAGATTAGATTCAGATGGGTCAGCGCCGAGGGCTCGGGGTCTCTGGTCACTCATCTCAGTGTGGACAACGATGGTGAGACACGGCCAGTTTGGAAGGAAGACTTGGTCAAGACGCTTGCCTGAAGCTGCGACTAGCTGGAACTGACCCTCTCCTAGAACTCAACAGCTGTGACTCCAGCTGCGATATGACGGATTCATCTTGAACCACCCGGTGCTTCTTCCTGCCAAGTGTTACTTGCCGGACTGGGCGGGACTAAATGCTAGAATGCTACTACATGGCCAATATGCGGAAACAAGAGCCTGGCCGCTTACCTGTTTCTCTTGTGATTGACAGAGGGGGATCGAGAGCGGGAACGGGAGGCGGAGCGCCCTCTTGGTGCAGACCTGGACCGAGAACGGGATCTGGAGCGACTGACGAAGAATAAAAAAAGAAAATAATTTTTAAAAAGCCACATATTAGACTTCACTAAAACAAGTGCCCAAAGACAAAGATGATAAAAATTTGCCCAAGACACATTTGATTTTTAAAACAAATAAGACAGGCCAGGTCAGTTGGAGCTTGCAGAAAAAGTCAAAACGTAACCTGCGCTTATTGTGCTTTGCATTAGGCCCAGACCTTTTTTGACGCCAGTGCCAATTTCGTTATTTGGCAGGATAACATTTCAGGCCTGTCTTGGGTTGTAATGTGTTTATAAATAAAATGACAATAATCAAGCCGATTTTGACCAAATCTTCAAGAGCCAACCAGTATAAGGCAAGCACTACTTAGTATACGCAATAGCGAGGCTATTCCTCTTACAATGCAGATTAAGCGCCCACATTGCAAGAACACAAACAGACCTTGTGACTTTGGAAGTCAGATCAAGATGTTACATCCCAAATTTGAAAGTGTCCTACCTTCTCACTGGAGTCCTGGACTTAGAGCGGGCCTGGGAGCCAGACCTGATGTAGCAAAGACAAGAGGTCAAATAATCACAGGTGTGGAGAGCGCTGACATTTTCATGAGCTCATAACGTGGACTTACCTGCTTCTGCGCCTGGAGTAGGATGGAGAGCGACGACGGCTCCTGGAAGAGATTGAGGAAGAACTTTGGATGATGATATCACACTGGCAATAATAACCGTGCAGCATCCTACATCAAGTATTTGTGGGTGGTGGCTATCATCAGCTGTGTGTTGTGATTGCCCTGCCAAAATTGGCACCGGCTTTGTACATTTATGATATGGTAAGTTTCAATGATTGTTTCATATATAGAATCTTTATGCTGTTTTAAGCCTTTAATATATACAGTTCTACTTTTATTTAAGTATAAATTACAACTTCGGGTTGACCAACAGTCACGTAGTGCTTTAGAGCTGAAACAATGACAGTATACACAACACGGAGAAAATAGAAAATTTGACTGCTGCAAGTATTCCTATACCAGCGATTGCATCTGGTTGCAGTCCAATCAAGCGCATTTCTAAGGCATGGCAAACCTGAGCAAACAGACAGCGTTATGAACCAATCAAAGAGCGGATGTGACCGTGGGCATGCTGGGAATTCCAGCATTAACTTCATCCAACTATTTTATTTTTGTTATATTGCACGCACTCGGATTATCTAAGAAACAAGAATGAATAAGAAACATATATCTCTGGGTTTTATTTTGCAACATTGTCTTTGCTTTGCAAATCATTGTATTGTTTTTATGTCATGTTTAACTGGGTTTGTGGAACCGTGCCATATCATGAGCATCCCAGAATGACTCATTCAAGTAAAAATAATCACATCATTAAGTAGATCAGTGTGAGGATTTTAAACTCTAAGATCAACTATGTCTGATTTCACGAAACCTGTCTTACCGGCTGCGGCTATGGCTGCGAGAGTGAGAACGGGATCGGTAGCGGCGTCCTCGAGATCGAGACCTGGAGCGTGACCGAGAGCGGGAACGAGACCTGTTGTCGGAGACATGCTTGAGTTAAAAAGATAAAACAAAACGGTGTGATTTCATGCCGCAAAGTGCATCCTTAATCACCTGCTACGGCGGCCTCCTCCTCCTCCTCCTCCTCGCTTGCTGAAGCGGTAGCAGTCGTAGGCGTAATGGCCGCGGTCCCCACATTGGTAGCAGCGGTCATTCGGATCGAACTGACGTCGGCTGGGGCGTCCGCGGCCTTTTCTGGACATGCCCGTTGACATCTCCACACGTACACGTGAGCCACACAAGAGCCTGTGAACAGCAAACAGCCCATTCAAACAAGATTCAACTCACTTACAGGTTTGCACCATGCTTGGTCAAATAAATACGCTCACAGCTGATTTGCATGCTCGACCAGAAAATTATTGCAATCACAATTATATATAACGAGAATTGCAGGATTGAATTAGAGTCTTGGGAAAAAATATATTTCCTATGTGGAAATTTACAAAAGCAAACTTCCATATTTGTGCAGGAAGCCTGTAATGCATTCAGTAACATTATATATATATTTTTTCATATCATACTACATCTCGTGGAAGGTGTCAAGTAACATTCACTTGAGCAATTTTTAACACCTTTTCACAGCGAATCTCATTTGTAATGCTCCTAGAAGAAAAATGTTTACTGGTCTTATTCTTTGTAAAATGTACTCACTTTCCATCCATGCCTTTCACGGCATCCTCAGCGTCTCTTGGGTCCTCAAACTCCACAAAAGCAAACCCTGGTGGGTTACGGGCCACCCAGACGGTCCTCAGTGGGCCATAGTAGCTGAAGGCCCGTTCCAACTCCCCCTTGGCGGCTCCATTACCAAGGTCACCCACATAGACCTTGCAGTCGGTTGCTCTGGACGAACTGCGGGATGAGGAGTGGTAGGACATCTTCTGGCTGGGGTGAGGGGGTGGGGATGAGCAGCAATTAATAAAAATACAGTGCCATTTACCTTCATATTAAACATGTAACAAATAAGTGACAGTTTGGGGGGTGCTGGGCGAGATTAATGGCATATCAATTTCTTTTTAATATGAATACACTGGGGTACACACACTGAGCCCAAGAATGAATTACACTCGTCAGTCAGGGTACGAAAGTACAAACATGGCCTGTTGCTGAACATTTTTAGTACATATAATGCATTTTGAAATTATTAAATTGTTAGATTAAACGACGTGGCATCCGGACGTAAAAACGAAACAAAATAAACCGGTTATGGCGTTATGTTCATAGCCCATATTTTGTTTCGTTATTTCGGCTGATGGCTCTTCCCACTACCTGACGACAAATTTACATAGACAGTCTGGATGCATTTTATTGTATAAAATTGAGGCTTATGAAACTATGGTTGACCAGTTGTGTACTCATTCAGTAAATGTCCGTTAGCAGTGTTAGCGCCCATTTCGACGACTCGCGTGCGTTCATGGTGGAAGAAGCGTCGACGCTCAACACGATGTTAAATTCGTTTCCGAATCAAGAGTCAACATGTAATCCGCAGTCGTCCATAAATTCCACAAGCATGAGTTAAAATGACCATGTAAGCGGTATTGCAGCAGAACATTTTAGACGTCGAATGGGGCGCTAGTGTAAGGCCTTGCGCTCGGCCTGCTCCACAACAATGGCGACCACGCGCGTTTACTTACCTTCTTCCGCGGTTGCGTCGACGATCTCCGATTCACCTTCGAACCGTACCAAGTACACCCAACCTGGGAAAGGCTCCTTCTTCAACTAAACCCCTGAGTTGGTCGCTTCCAAACGACGAATGATTCCCACAAAATAAGATAGAGAGCCACTGTGAATGCCGTTAACGGTTTTCACGCATGACTCCAACAGAGGGTCAATGATGGTGACTGCCGAACATACGGGTACGAGAGGGAAAGCCCGGGTTCTTACCACGTGATTTCCGTAGGACCCACGTGTCGAAACGCCCCGCCCCCTCTCCCACATATTTGTTTTCCG
Source organism: Hippocampus abdominalis (assembly GCA_018466805.1). Lineage (NCBI taxonomy): Eukaryota > Metazoa > Chordata > Actinopteri > Syngnathiformes > Syngnathidae > Hippocampus > Hippocampus abdominalis. Next base: position 8,931,101 of record CM031703.1, read on the forward strand.
TACACTACAAAAGTTACGCCGGGTTTTAAACGTAAAATTGAAAATTCTGTCAAGTAAAAAAAATATTACACTGGGTTGGCTACAATATAAAAAATGTAGGATTAAATTTGTATGCTGATTAAAACTAAAATTGGCACGCTGATGCCATAATTGCAGTAATTTTTTTCCTAGCACCCACATTTCTTCCTCCACAGTTTACCCAGTAAGCTGTATTGTTAGCTGTAGTAAGAAGCGCCAGTTTATAAATCCGTGACAAGAAAAGTACAATTTCTTTTTTTATCAATAACTATCACTAAAAAGTGTTTGATTCAAGGAACAAATCGGCGTGTAGATTTTGACACCGTCATGACCCTGTCTGCTTTGTTCTTCCATTTTCCAGATGGAGAGCTGCTGTATTTGTATGTTCTGTGTTTAAAAAAAAAAAAAAAGTTTCTGCAGGAAACAGTCCTGGTCTGCCTCACACGTCTGAGGTTTGGAATCCGAATCTGGGATCCAGCCTTCTTTGCGGAGTTTAGATGTCTTCACCGTGCTGCAACAAGATTTCTTCCCTCATGACAAAAACTTACAGCACCTGTTTGCTTGTTTAAATGTGCCCTAACAATGAAAGACGACGAGTCCATCTGTGCCGGTAGCCGTTCATTGCAACATACCCTGGTGTTGACCAAGCTACTGTCTGCCAATTAGTCCTGGGTGTAGCAAGCTTCTCACTTAAAGTTATAGACTCCAACTCACCCACAACCCAAATGAGGACCTGAGCGATAACAGATGTATGGATGTCTCCATGGTGTGCACAATAACAGACTCTGACACGTTCTGCCTTGAAAATAAATAAAATATATTCAAATAAGATCAACTTCCGTTGAGTAAAGAACTTTTTTTCTTTCAGCGACACATTACACCTCATGCCATGTTCTGGAAAAACAAGCATATTTTTTTAAATATATTTTTATACATTTGATATAAAACTGAAATATTATTCGGAGTTAATGATTTATCACATCTCAGAATAAATGTTAATGTCAATCACGTCTTTTTTTTTTTTTTATCTGCAAAGATTCAGGCAGAGAAAGACGGCAAATGTTCACTTACTGACAGAACAACGAGAAAAAGGACAGGGAACACAAACACAACAGTTATTGTACATCAACAAAGACCTGCGACATGGCTTTGAGAAGTTGCCTTGAAAACAACAGAGCAGACTTTGATTTTTACAATTCCTCTAAGGCAACCACATAGTAGACTGATTTTCATGTTGCTCGCTACTTTTATTCACCCATTGTGGAATGGTGGGCAAAACTGGTCCTATGAAATGGACCCATAGGTGTCCTTCACATGCTGCTAAAAACACATAAACCGTAAAGGTTTGTCATGCAACTGGAGAGGAACATGGCGAGAACACACACACACGCACACACACACATCGGGGAGAGGAAAGATCATCTAACTAGAGAACAGTAAAGGCCGAAGCCAAACATTAAAAAAAGGTTCTGGAAACGTAGCACACTGACTGAGTCAGACAGTCCTGCTCCAGCTCTGTCAGTTGTATTCTCCCCACGTTCCACACCGTTCCTTCATGTAAACATGCTACGTACGTACACTCGATACAATTGCCACAAAAGGGAGCGGAATGAGGAGCGACAAAAACACTGACACATGACGGAGGTGACCTCACGTTGAAGAAGCGAATAAAAGACAGGGTATGTTGGGAATTATTCTCTGTCCGCCATATGGAACGAGTGATTGATTCCCAACACAGCCACAAACACATTTCCTGTATTGCACATATTGAAACCAAAGACCTGTGGTCGCAGGTTATCATCTTCATTTATATCGCTACATACATAAATATTGAAATAAATGCTCTTCAACTCAAAGCAACAGCACAAATGGTTAGCTCGCTCTATTTCGATACGCTCGCTAATAATAATCTACCCTTGAGACTGGTATCAAAATCTCTATTGTCAGTAACGATGTCTTGTAAACTACTGGAGTGAATTTGTGCGCACTGAGACCACTGTGAACATGGTTCAGAAGTACAAAATAATGTCAGTGTAGCTGCGAAGAAAAAAATATACAAAATGAGCTCTAGAAATATTACAAAGTTTGCTTCATTCAAGCAAAACAAATGCAGTGGTTCTCATTTCACGATGACAGATCACACTTGTCATTTCCCATGACACGACTGTTGCACAACGTCGTCACCGAGCAGATTATTACAGTAAACAGATTGTCCAGAAGATGGACGGTGCTGCACTTGTGTTGCTTCTAAACTGGGCTCATATCATCAACTCTCTGAACATGGATAAGATTGTTTGCGGTGTGGAAAACAGCACACCTGGACACTATGAACGGCTGTACGTTTATGTAGTTGGCACCTGCTTGTGGTCTTTTCAGTAGCTTAAAAAGTCTAGGGGTGAGGGTTCGGCGTTTAGGGTTAAAAATATGGTTAGGGTCAAATGAGTGTTAGTGCTAGTGTTGGGGTGAGTTGATGTTCTAATCATCCTGTGCTGGATTAGAGTTAGGACTTCACTGTTAGTGTTTGGTTTAGGTTTCGGATATCTTTAGGGTTTAAATAAAAGGATTAGAATTAGGAGTGAAGGTTCAGGTAAAGTGATGTTATAACCCTAGGGTTGGGGGCTTAGTGTTAGAGTTGAGGTATGGTACGGACGGATCAAGGCAGGATTAGCGCTTCACTGCGTTTACACGTTCCTGGCAGCTCTGCTTCAGGCCACAGTGGACATTTTTCAATTGCCATGGCAGTCACGGTGGAGATGAGAAACCTAATTAGCTATACAGTAGCAGAGCGAGATAAAAGTTACCTATGGACCACGTGAGATTCTTCTTGAGGACCACGAGTGGTCGACTGCTCACGCTTTGAGAAACACTGTTCTAGAATCCACAGGTAAGGTGGCTGTAAACACACAAATGCAAGTATGGCTTTTTACAGCACAGTTCAACTTCCACATATGAGGTAATGATGCCACACCCGGGCTACACATGCTGAAGAAATCCCCTCCCTCCATGTCTTGGGGTGGATGTGGTTACTGTGGAAACCGTGCAAGATAACGGCAAAGTCCGAAGCGACACTTTGATTCGTCCCATGGAGTCCACCTGGCGGGGGGTGGTGGGGGTCATTTCGCTCTGGATGTGTGTGGCTCTATTTACAAGTGCCTTCATTCTGATCCGCCCATTAGCCGCGTAAACACTTAACAAGCAAAGTCATTGTAAACATTCCACTCTTCTTCCCCTCTGCCAATCCATCTTTGTCCATCGGAACTTCCTTAGCATCCACGCTACATTCACTCCAGCTTTTCTCGCCATCCAAACACTTCCTTTTGCCCTCTGATTCTTACTGTCACTTTATACATGCATACATGTCACGTGAGTGTGTGTGTGTGTGTGTGTGTGAGTGAGAAAGAGCCCTCTAGGCAGTGGTTCTCAAACTGGGGTCCTTACATCCCGAAGCCATAACTCAAAGTCTGCAAAAATAATTTGCAATAAATGACTGCATTGTATTATTTTTTTTAAACGTGTTTATGGAGATAACTGCATAACAGTAAAAAAATAAAATAAAATAAATTACTTCCCCCTTACCTTTGCTTTGGGCTATTTAAAGGCGCCGATATGATTACGATGTGTCACCATAAATCATACATACCTGCATTAATAAAGTTTTTTTTAAAGAGCAAAATGCACATTTTCCCAAGAAAAAACTCTTTTGGGAAGTTGTTGGTGGTGAGTGAAATATTCAGACAATTCAAACATATTTTAGAGGGAAAAAATGGTGTAATATTGCGAGAATAACATATTTTAGAAATTCAATTAATTTTACATTATTTAATTATTTAAAATATCACTGACTTTCTTCCCTGGTTAAACTGGTTGTTGGATAAATACTTTATTCATGTATGATTACGATTTTTCTTCCCTGCAAAATCCGCCTTTGTTCTTGTGAAGATTATTCTGGAAAAAATGCGACTTAATTTTCATGCCATTGCAACCTATTTCTCATTAAATAAAAAACCTGACATATTTCCTCGACATTTTAGGCGTACATAAATAAATACAAAAATTACAGTTTGTTAAATTGGAAAGTGACATGATTATGAGGGTCTTCTTGGAAATATTCTCGACGGACCCGAGAGGTTTGAGAACCCCTGCTTGAGAACTTGTAATGTGTATTGAATGTGTATCCATCTTAGAAACCCGGTATGTGGCAGTAGGCCTCCAGGCTGGAAAAAAGGATGTAGAGGAACCACAGGCCCAGGAACAGTAGACTTGTGAGGATACGGGATAGTCGAGACCCCCCCAGCTCGCCTCCGATGGTGGGCCGGCGCCGGAACAGTAGCACGCCCATACAGATGAACGCAAAGATGGTGAAGAGCGTGACGGAGAAGGCCAGTGAACCCGGCTTCACTCTGAACTCTTTGCCCTCGATCTTCCAGTAGATGGCGGCCACCGACCAGGCCACGCCGATCCCCAGGAAGACGTTGACGGCGTTGCTCCCCGTCACGTTGCCCACTGAGGCATCTGCGTGCTGGTCCTGGATGGCGGCCACTTTGCTGGCAAACGTGTCTGCGGAGTAAACGAGACAAAGGGGTCAAACCTCGGTGGAGTGTTGTGTATCAGTCAATACAGCGGACACAACGGGCAGCTATTAACTCATTCAGTACCAGCCAATTCTGGACCAAGTCTGAAAAGACGTTTAAAAACGTCTTTGGGAGTGAATGAGTTAAAAAGCAGTTTTCGTCTACATGCATGAGTCTTGTTTTCAAAGTTGTGTCAGATATCAGTCACCTACAGTGGATGATCAAAACAAAGATGACAAAGATGACAGAATCAGCTGACCAGTGAGGAGGACAAAGCATCCAACTTTCCTTCACTCACCAGGAATGGATGTTCCCAGGGCCACAAAAACGACGGCGGTCACCGAGTCTCGCAGTCCCACGGTGCAGCCGAAGTGCGACGCCAGATCCCCGATGACAGCAGTGAGCAGGCCGATGGCGCTGATGGAAACAATGAAGCAGGCCCAGCCGTTCCAGTACTCGGTGGGTGGAACGCAGGCGAACAGAACCTTCCAGAAGACGGTGAGGAAGTGCATGACATAGTCATAGCAGGAGGGGAGACGCTCCTCGCGGCCTTCTTCCTCATCATCGTCACCTAAAACAGAGTGAAGGAGCCGCAGAAGCTCAGTGAAGTTTGTGTTATCCACTAGGTGGCGACATTGAAGCAACGAATACTAGTTTGACCAACATACAGTCAAACCTCGGTTTTCGTCCATTATCCGTTCCAGAAGGCTGTTCGAGAACCGAAATTGTTTGAAAACCGAAACCACGCTCTTTTGAAAATAAAAATGTTTACTGAACACGTCTGCTCACAATGGAAAGCAACACGAGGAAGTCAAGCTTCCTCGGGTAGATGAGGAAGTGAAGCTTGACTTCCTCGTGTAAGGAAGGCGGGAGGAGTCAAATGGTGCATTGAAGTGCGCTCAGTTTGTTCGAGAACCGAAAATTTGTTCGTCATCCGAGGCATAAAAAACTCAAAATTTTTGGTTGAAAACCGAATTGGTCGAGAACCAAGAAGTTCGAAAACCAAGGTTTGACTGTATATCAATTTACTAATGGATAAAGGAATATGAACAGGTTCCCTTTGCTATACCTGCGCTCACAGTGACAGCCTCCACAAATTGCTCTCGCCAGGAGTGTGTGCCAATGACCAGTGCCAAGTTGGTCTTCTTAATGAGCTTGTCAACCGTGCTCTGTCAAAAACAAAGCAAGAAGGTTATTAACAAGACGCGAAAGACCACAAACCCTTTCTTCCTGTACACTAATGCTGAAGTTTTCATCATTTAGCAACCATCCATCCATAGATTGTCTTTTTTGTCTCAGCCTTGTTCCAAATTCGATTGAATCACTGTGTGTTGACTTCATCGTAATTAGTCATGACATTTTTACTGGTGGCCCAATACAGTCGCGTTCCCCTGGGCCAGCCGGCCACTCGTAATGTAGACTTGTAGAGCCCTGGAAGAAGTGTGTTCAAATACTTTGGTCCATAAAGTGGTATAAGTGCTCTTCGCAAAAATGATTGGAGGAATGTAATCCATCCAAAACACGTTTCAAGCATAAAGATTGAATTTTTCATGCTGCCGACTAATATTAACGCCACCTACTCGTGCAGAGATGAATTGCTCTTGGGGTTCGATTGTTTTGGCGACATCAATACATCATTAACACGCCGAGATGGACATTAACCACCACGAAGGCTGCGGAGAGGTTTTCCATCAGCAATTTCCCAGGCGCTTTCTCTGCGAACGTGACCGATCGATGCGAACCGACTGACAACAGGCAATCAGAGAAGCTGTGCATAGATTAAACATCCTGACCGCTTTTAGTATGTTCCCTTCAGCGTTCTGTAGTTATAAACCAAAACAAATTAAACATATTTATTTTGTAGTCTGTAAAATATGCTTATGAATAATAAATAATGATAATTTCATCAAATAACATGCTTTTTAGACTTTTCCACAGGCAAGTCTTGATACTCATGAGTCTTGACACTGTAAACAGTCCAGAGAAATGACGGCGCAAACCGTAATTGGGGTTGAACTAATATTGTATAGGGCGGCCTGCTGGGCCAGTGGTTAGCGCGTCGACCTCACAGTGCAGAGGGACCGGGTTCAATTCCAGCTCCGGCCTCGATGTGTGGAGTTTGCGTGTTCTCCACGGGCCTGCGTGGGTTTTCTCCGGGTACTCCGGTTTTCTCCCACATTCCAAAAACATGTATGGTGGGCTGATTGAACACTGAAAATTGTCCCTAGTAGTGAGTGTGAGCGTGGATGGTTGGTTGTCTCTGTGTGCCCTGCGATTGGCTGGCAACCGGTTCAGGGTGCCCCCCACCTAGTGCCCGAAGACGCCTGGGATAGGCGCCAGCACCCCCCGCGACCCATGTGAGGATAAAGCGGCTCAGAAAATGGATGAATGGATGGATAATATTACATAACACAGTGATTCTCAACCAAACGTGCGGGGGGCACATTAGTGTGTTGTGAAAGTTCTAATGGTGTGCCGCGGTAAAATTATGTATTCATAACAAATAATGCATCTTTGTTCATCTACCTATGCCAGCAATTTATAATGACAGAACCAATAAATGATCTTCTATTAGATGGCAAAAAGTATGAAATTGACATAGATATTTATATTCTATATTTATTTATAAACTTTTTGTCTTCCACGTTCTCAATTTTGTAATTTTGCTGCTGTAAATTGGGAATTTCTCCATTGGGAGACAAATAAAGGTTTTCTTATCTTATCTTATAGTATTCAAATAAAAGTCTTGCGAATGCTGCACCTTGAACTCATAGGACTCCTCGATGACCACTTCCAGCCGGCTGTGCTCCCCCAGGATAGGCTTGCCCATCTCAGCAATCCTTCGGGCCTCCTCCTCCTCGGCGCTCAGCTGGCCCTCAGACCCCTCTGAGAGGAGAATTTAAAACCACACGAGCGTGTCACAGATATGTTCAATGAAATTATGATCGAGTCAGTGTAAAACAGCCGGGTGCCCCGCATCATTATGATGATAAAGGCCGAGCAGCAGGATCTCATCAGCAGGCTGCCGTCGACATGTTTTTCTCCACATGGTGCAAGCCTGTGATCATAATAATGATGAAGTGGTAGAGTCAACCGGCGCATATTTGCGGTTCGGCATTTGCAAAGTCGCCAATTTGCTGATTTTATTATTATTTTTAAGGACATTATCCCCTGCACTCTAAAAACTGCTGGGCTGTTGACCTGACGCCCTTGCTGGGTAGCTGTAAATTTTCATCAGGTGGCTTTACAAGGTTAGGTTACTTATTTTGACCCAGATTAGGTTGAAACTGGTCGTCATGTTTGACAGTTTTGGTGTGACCTGAAGTTGAAGTAAATCTAATGTAACATTTTTAGCAAATATTGGTGGTGGCTAGTTGGGCAACCGGTGTAAAAACTATGACCAACATATCATAAGCGTGACTTGCTGACTCGGGAAAGTTGCTTCATCTTCTTCTTAGAAATTCTTTGTTATAAAATGTCTTATTTTTAACTACAGCGATACTGATAACCAGGTAACCCATCACTATGGGTAGTTTTTACCCCTTGTTCGATCAAAATCTTTTACTGGGTCAAATCCTCAACCCAATGCGCTGGGTACAAATAAGCCAGCGTTGACTCTGTCACTTTTGATCCCAAGCGCCAAGTTAACAATTTGACCTATTTTGGGCCTGTAACTAGTTCCGAGTGAGTGACAAGGTGAGGGCACAAGCAACATAACTAAAAGCATAAGACAGAAGCCATCTTACCTTGGCTGAGTAGCAGAGCTGTGATAAACACAAAGAGGGCGCAGGGAGCGTTATTGACAACAAGAGGTCATACATGTAAACTGATGTCTTCGCAAAACACACGTCATCATTTATTTAGTGGCTGTGAATGTGTATGTTGGGGTGAATGCGCTTCATGTGCTGGGTGTATCTGCTGAACATATTGTATATGTAGTATGTTGCGAACATGTGTTTAGCGTGTTGGTTCTACAGTTATGTGCTTCGCTTATGATATTCAATGTATGTGATCAACTTTTGGATGCTTGGGCTGTCCAAGGCATTTGTGATCGAAGCGTGTTTGGTCAATGTGGCGTGTGCTTGGCGTGTGAAATGAATATGAGAGCTACTTAGCGTGTGATCGCTGCGACGGAGTGGGTGCTTACCTGAAATTCCTCTTTTCAGCCAGCGTGGCTCCTCCAAGACTATAAAGAAGTTTTCATGTTTTTCGTATTCTTCATCATCAATTATCCTCACGTGGAGCGTTTGACTGCACATGTGAAAACATACACGCGAACATGCACGCATGCATGCACAGATTCGATCGTTAGCCTAAATTTGTTTTGTGTGATGCTCTTTGGAAAAAGAAGTTGCTCGTTGTTGTATAATCTGTCACATAAAAAACAAAATTGGCATTCATGTGCTCACGTTGTCTGGTCATTGGTGAACTCCAGCTCGCCCTGTGCTTCCTCGTAGTCCTCGCCCGCCTTGGCGGTGCCCGACTCGGTGTAATACGGCAGGATGACAGTGCCGCGGGCGCCCGAGTTTCGCACCACCGTCACTTCCATGGTGCCCATGCTCTCGCTGATGCGCACCATGCGCTCGCCGAAAGTGAAGATACCTGCGTGGTCGTCATCCAGAATGGTCACGGTGGCCACCAGGGGCTCCACTAGCTGGCCCTTGGGCACGGCGCCCGCTTCATCGCTTTCAAACATGCCCTCAGCGTCGCCCACCCGCAGGTTGAGCAGCCGCACGAAAAAGTGCTCATCCTCCTCAAAGATGTCGTCGTCGATGATGCCGACCTAGAGAATGAAAATGTCAAAGCGGTTGCCCTACGGAGAAAGCAATTTTTGTCTTTTCTTGCCTTAATTTCCTTGCGAGTCTCTCCAGGTTTGAACACCAGTGTTCCTTCACTGTACTCGTAATCAGAGCCGGCGTTGGCTGAGCCGTCTTCGGTCCTGTAGTCTACGTAGAAGGTGTTCTCACCCAGGCCCCCTGAAAGCGCCGGATTGGAAATGCAGCCAGTAATGTGACATTTACATTTTGTAAAATCTATGTTGGATTTTCACGAAGAAATTTGCCTCAGTTTTGACGGACAGAAACCCAACTTTTAAGACTAATGGAAGTCCTTTCACTGTCTTGAACTGTGTAGCATGGGGCCATCATTGACTAATGACTAGCCCGGGGGTCGGCAACACGCGGCTCTAGAGCCGCATGCGGCTCTTTAGTGACATCTAGTGGCTCTCTGGCGCTTTATAAAAAAATGTATGAAAATGTAAAAAGATTTTGATAGTAGGATAATATAGCTCAAATAGAAAAAGGAGAGCTGTGGTGTTTGTTTAATTAAGCTTTTAACAGTCTCGACAAACACAGACAAGTCCGACTCCGTGTTTTCGTTTCCCTACCTTGGCATATGACAGCCAGTGTAAGGATCCCGCAGTTCTCCATGCACTGGCTGTGAGCACTTTCAAAGGAGATGCGGCTGCACATGGCTAGGTCGTCGTTGTCTTCCGGCACCTCCTCTTCGGTGGCCGCAGCGCGGCGAGCGTGGTCGGCGGCATGTTTCTTCAGGACGTTACCGGCTCCGATCATCATACGCGTAGCCTTGAGGGAACAGAGAGGATAAAAGGAAGATGATTGTGGTGGGGGTACAGCCAGAGACAGACCACACCCCTCCATGGCAAGATTAGATTTTGGGGGCCCTTCATTTCTGCCAATAATAATGATGATAAATCATTCAAACACCTACTCCACCTGTGTCAAACGCAAGGCCCGGGGGCCAGATCTGGGCCACCACAGCAAATCATGTGTGCCAATTTCCATGATCCATGCTCAAATCCGTACCCAAATACTGTATCATGTTGTCATGTGCAATAAATCATTCTGATATTTTGCATATATTTTGTTACCCTGTTTACACTCACTTGAACAATAATTGAAAAAAAACCAAAACAACAAATAGTTGACTTGAGTCATTTCAAAACTAGTAATACATCAATTTGTTACATGTAATAATACGATGAGATGATTGAAAATGTACCGTATTGGCCCGAATATAAGACGGCCCTGATTATAAGACGACCCCCTCTTTTTCAAGACTCAAGTTTGAAAAAAGACTTTTTGAACACCAAATTAATTTTTATACAGAAAATAATTACAGTACATCAGAAACAAATGATTACAATAATATATTTGAGAATAAAAGCATCTTGAAGTTTACACCATAACTTCTCCTCAGCTGCCGATTAACCTGGCCGATCTTCGACCCACTTTTCTCCAGATTGTCGTTACGTTTCTCCATTTTCTGTTATCTCTTCTATTATTTTCTTCTCTTTTCTTTCTGACCGCTATTTTTTATTTTTCTTCTTCGTGCTACCGCTATTTTTATTTTTATTCTTCGTGACAGGGGTTTGCTTTGGCCTGGGGAGTCAAGCTCAGCATTCGCTTCAATGATATCTGGCGCCCTCTAGTGTCATGAATGGGTATAACGTCTAGACCCCGAATATAAGACGACCAGCCCGTTTTCAGTGTTATTTCAATGCAAAAAACACCGTCTTATATTCGAGCCAATACGGTATTTGGTTTCACTCTCATATATCTATCGACGAGTGCTTCTCAACTTTTATTGAGCCAAGGCACATATTTTACATATGAAAAAAAATACCAAACAAAAATAGCACGAAAAGTATTTACTTTTCGTGCTATTTTCACAGGGTGAAGGGGTCCTAGCAGGAGTGGGACCCTAAAACAGATGCATTCGATGACTAATGCCTGGGACAGGCTCTGGGCACAGGTTATTGGAGTGTTACCTGTATGCGGTAGAAAGCTCGGCTCTTTTGCTGGTGCAGCAGGGCGTAGTAGTTAGCCAGCTCCATCAGCTGATCCAGCTCTTTGTCAGGATACTTTTGCTTCAGCTCCTTCAGGATACGAATGACCTTGAGGGGGCGTTTAAAATAGGCATATTAGATTCTTTCGCTGACCTATTTTAAGCACGGTAAATACTGTATGTACCAATTTTTCACCTATTTGCATAGGAGAGGGTAAATCTTTGAGTGCAAGGGAAACATTTGGGTGTAAAAATGTAAAAAAAAAAAACAAGCCAGATCATTGTGAGCTAAAGTGTGAATCTGAAATCAGTGTGAAACAAAAGTTCATTTTGAATTTGAAAACTAAAAAGAATACATCCTAATTCACCAATTTTTGTTTCGGACTCCCTACACAGCCAAAGAGAAGAGTATTCAACGATCAATATGTGTTCTGTGATGTAGGCTTCCCACCTCCTTTCGGCTCTCATCCAGCTCCCGACTGGTCTCCATATTGACCAAGGCGCTGCTGGAGTTGGGCAGTGCGCCCCCAGCGCCCGTGGACGTGGACCGAGCCATCGCCGCGCCCACGTTATTGGCCGCTGAACCATCTCCGCTGCAATTCTCGGCAGGGACTACGGCAGCACCACGTGGCGGGAATTTGCCATCCGCGATCATCTCCATGCCACCCTTATTGGGCGTCAGGTCTCCTTCCATCTCCACGACGATGCCGTGGCGTTTGTCGGCACGGTAGCGCTTGCCCATGTATTTGTAGAAGAGCAGGCGGCGATCGGCGATCCAGGCCAGGAAGACGCACACTGGGAAGTACAGGAGGGTCACCAAGGCCTCCCACACCTGAGACACAGGAAATTATGTTCGGGTTCAACCATTAACACACTTGTGTGACTGTTGATTAATAAGACTAAACTCTTTACTTCTAAAACAGAAAGCAACCCGTGTTTAACTGGAAGTGGCGTGTCTATGTTTGACTGACAGCACGTTTTAGGAATGCTTGCATTTGATTAACAGAAATTGGCGGGGTGATGAACGAGCCAACGCTTGGTTTACAGGAGCTGGTGTAATTACACGGAGGGTTGTATTTGTGTCTAGTAATGTGTACTTTATTGAATATGTTTTACTGACATCTGATCGTTCTGTTGGCATTTCCTTGAGCGTAGCTCCATCTAGTGGATGCATTGTCGATTGCGTCTTATAATGTAGTGCGTCCAATATATGAAAACAATTACAAAATAGGCCATTCATTGAAGGTGTGCCTCATAATCCAGTGCACCTTTTAGTGTGGAAAATACGGTACTAAATAAATGCTCAAACAATAAAGGCGCCCCGGCCCGATTCACCTCGACCACGCCAGGCGACATGACGGACAAGATGAGGTAGAGCCAGATGTAGGCGAAGATGCTCCAGAAGGCGGTGATGAAGAAGACCCGCAGGTGTTTGATCTTGCGCACCTGGCCCTGGGGGATGGTCCACACGCAAATGCCAAGGATCACAAACATGTTGAAGGCGGCACTGCCCACGATGGTGCCTGGTCCCAACTCGCCCGCCTCGAATTTGTGACCGCACACCTGCAGAGATGGTGACAAAAAGGATGATTATTGGCGAATGCGTAGCAAAAGTAGTCACTCAAAGTGCAGGGACTTGGGGGGGGGGAAAACAAAAATCTGGTAAAACTACAAGTAGTGATTTAACTACTGTACTTACAGGGGAAGTCAACACAAACATTTTCTTTACAATAATATATTTTATGCGCCTTCATTAATCATTCATATTGCATTTGTGGAATATGCGCGAAGGCACAAAAGCCACCCGTTGTTAGCAATCTCCGGCGGCGGCCATTTTGCCACTTTCTGTCAGCTGAAAATTCATCACAGTTGCATAGGGCTCAGGTAACGACCAATCACAGCTCACCTGTTTTTGGAAGCTGAGACAATTTTTGAGTTGGTAAAAGTGAAAAAGAGATTGATATGAATTTAAGTGAAAAATGTTTTTCACTTATTTAACTAAATTTTAACTAAATTGCTCCATGTACAGCACTTTGTGTGCAGCGATGGCTGATTGAAAGTGCTCTATAAATACAGTTGAGTTGAGAAAAACAAATGATTTTTTTAACAGTCAAATACAATACCTGTCACAAAGGAAAAAAAAAAAGTCTACCTTTAACTTGTGCGTGCGTGCGTGCGTGTGCGGGCGCATGTCGTAGTACCTCTATGACTGACAGCAGGATCTCCGGTGCACTGGAGCCCAGAGCCATCAGGGTCAGATTTGACACTGTTTCGTTCCAGATTCGAACTGTTGCCACTGATGTTTCTCCGTTTGGCATGGTGATGGTCACCTCCTTCTCCTGTTAGCCAAACACAAAAAAACATATAACACTCACGCTCATGGCGGGATATTCTGTATCTTAAAAATAAACACGACCAATGCATCTTAGAGGTTCCTGTTTGGTTCCTGCTTGTAGCGTAGTCCTGCTGACAAGACTAAAACACACACACATTAATAATGAATAATAAATGATGTTTGTGAACTCTATTTGGCAACTTAAGTAGGTGCTCAAAACGGATCCCAGCAGCATTATGGCTCATTGCCCAAGGTTATTTTTGAACATTGTGTTACAAGGAACCACAAACAGGTGCATTTTGTGAGTGCAAGTTGGCTCGACTTATTAGCAAGGCAGCGGCTTGCATGTTAGGCTGTCTTAGTATGATACAATCTCGCCTCTATCTTATAAGAAATAAAGTATGAAGATGTGTGCGTAATTTGAATTGTGTGTTGCATGGTGGATCATCAAAGGCTTTGATGATACAGTATCATAGACCAGGGATGGGCAACTTAAATGATGCGGGGGGGGGGGGGGGCACAATTTCTCATCAATACTCCTGTGGGGCCACATGGAACACCGCATTTTCTAACCAGATGACCAAAAATGCTATTGCCAAAAATATTGACAACGTGTACGATAAAGTGTGGAAAGATGACCTCACCTGTGATGTAATGACCTCGATGGACGCCATGAAGCGGTCGGCGATGATGGAGACACCCAGGAACATGTACATGAGGGACACAAAGTAAACCACCGCCCGGGCGATCTGCTCCCCGATGCCTGGCCTGATGGGCTTCCAGACAGGCAGCAGGATACCCGGCTTGCACACCGTCACAACGTCACACTTGCCCACGGCCGGCACACTGCTGTTTCCATACGACCCCGCGGAAGGCAGGGAAGAGGGCAGAATGGAGCCCGAGACCCCCGTCCCACGCTGGGACTCGGACTGGCAGAGTGGCACCGAGGAGAAGAAGAGGATGGCAAAGAGGAGGAGGAGGAGGGGTGAGGCCAGGCGAAACATGGTGGCACTCCCTGGATGACACACGAAGGAAGGCTGCAGGCAAAGACGCTAGTCGACCTTTAAGACAGAAACAAAGAAAATCAACATGTCAATAAAAAACGCTTTTAAACCACCGAGCGAGGAATTTGTTAACAACCATTACAGAGATGAAGTGTGCAAATGCCATCCATTCTTTTAATAAAGAGCAAAGAAATTTAAAGAGGCAAGTATTTGGCTAAATAAAAGAGACTCATGACTCATTTGGGCAGCAAGCAGAGAGGCCCTTTTGAAGTTTCATGAGAACGACTAAAAATGTTTCATTGAGAGTGAATTGACGGGTGACAAAATTTAGTCAGTGAAGGACCACTTGAAATTCAGCTTGCAAAAAAATTAAACAATGAATCATGTGAACCAGTGATGAATGACAAAAATGTGAGGGTGTTGATGGGAGCATGGGGCGCTGTCTGTTGCCATGCCGACCGGGGCAGAGATCCTCAGGAGCAAATCAATCAATGGTGGAGAGATGAGAGGGTTGTTTTTGAGAAAGCGAAAAAGAGAGCAAAGCTTCATTCATCAACTGGAGGGGACAGAGTTGAGGGCCTACATAATTGCTTCAACGACACACACACACACACACACACACACACACACACACACACACACACACACACACACACGCGCGCGCACACACACACACACACACACACACACACGCACGGACAGATCTTTAAACTATAATTGTAAATACATGTAGTCAAATATTCAATTGGTTTACATTTACTGTATTCCGAATCCAGTTGTGCCTTGAGATATGAGTGCTTTGACTTACAAGTTTTTCGAGACACAAGACGTCACTTGCGAATTTTTTTTTTTTTTTTTTTTTTTAGTCTCGAGGTGTAAGCAAAATTTGATATAGACATGGGATTCAGACCCCCACCACGAGATGGCGGCAGCACACTTCATAACATCCAGCCATCATCAGTTCACATTGGTTTCCTTGCAGTGGAAAGACAGTATCAGCTGGTGGCGGTATTGTGAACCCACTCAAGAAGAGGAATTGTCGGTAAGATACACTGCACTTTGTAAAAAAACCTCAAGTTGATCTGGTTGACAGAAGTTTTTCATATAATGTGATAGAAACACAAAGTGTGTGCGTGAGTGTGTGTGTGTGTGTGTGTTGTCATACATTGTTTTTGTTCCCTTTTTTTTTCTAATCAAGGTACCTGTACTCAAATTACGTGGAGACTTGTTTGACTCCTACTACGTGTGCGCCTTATTTGATCCTTACCCCCCCCCCCCCCCCCCCAGGCCTATTTCTCTGTATTCCCATCCAGCCTGGATCCAATTGTCTCATTATCTTGTGAGAAACTCAGGAGAGCAAACACCATTTTGACAACGAGCTACTCAACATTCATTGCATGCATGCACACAGACACACACACAAACACACACGTGTTGTGAGTCGCCATGGAGACCGAGCGAGACACTCTATGTGAGAGCGAAAAGTGCTTTTCAGGCAGTTTGACAGATGCAATCTCAGGAAGAGCTGCTTCACTTTCATTAACTAAAGACTTTGTGCAGCAAAGCAAGCAACAAGCAAGCAAGCCTTCCAGCTGCCGTGTGTTTATTATTGTCAAATCAATTGTGTGAGCATTCAATGACTTGCCGTTTCATGTTTAATTCAGCACACTGCACTTTATCCAATTGGGTATTTTCAGAGCATTCCTGGGAACGTTACACCCCCCCCCCCCAAAAAAACCCCCCCAACCAAACAAAGAAACAGAAAAACACTGTTTATGATAAGAAAAATTACATAACAAGTCTAAACTGACAACAAACACATACTAGCACTATGTGAATACCTTTCAAAAGAACCCAGTGTTGAATGGAATGCAGGTTCAAGAAAACTATTACTACTGAGTATGAGCATTTCGAGTTGTCTACTCTCACAACATAATCCAAACGTTCAAGTTCAGAGAACTTGAAATTTTGAGTTGGGGTAACTCAAAGCTTTTGAGTAACTCTATCAAAAAATATAAGTTGGATATAATCGAAACATTGAAGTTCAGAGAACTACAACTTTTGAATTCACCAACTCAATTATATATTCCCATATAATATTACATATACTGTATATACATATATATATATATATAAATACATATACATTTTATAATATATTGGTCATAGGGGGGCAGTCATTTTGCTACTTGCTGTCAACTGAAAATGTCATCGCAGTTGCTCAGGGCTAAGGTAACAAGCATGGCTCAGCTTCAGAAAACAGGTGAGCCGCAATTGTGGTTGACTTTCCCTTTAAAGGTACAAATTTAGCACCCTTTTTCTGACAGTGTTCTATTAAATAAAAGAAATGTACAAGAGTAAATATGTATATCTTCAACATCTGGTGGGAATACCATATGTCTAATTTTGGTCAACTTCATATTTTTTCACAAGTCGACGGGCCCTATGTGGTCTGTTCTTCTTATGAAAAACAAAATAATCGACAGTGCCAAAAATGTTGATTATGTTCCCATTTTGAGATAATCACCATGTTGATTCATCGTAAAACACAAAATGCACATTTTATTTAAATATAGCGTTGTTTTGCTATTGTGTAGTCTGACTGATGCATCGGCGTTTCTTTAACATAAAAAAACCATCACTGCAACAATAGTCATATTCACATCCATGCCTGTTCACTAATGGCCACTACAATGCTCATTCATCACAACTTGGCTTCAGCCACCTTTGGACATAATGAGCCATTATTGTTACTTTTACCCACAATGCACCGTGGCCGCCAGTTCTAGCCATCAGCCTCTTTCTGGCTCGTCGACTCCCAAGCGTCAATCACTTCCCTGCTGGATGGCACGTCTATGTGTGACTCTGATGGAGCCTCATGCACGAGCTGTTATTGTGTTTCAGCACCAGTGTGAATGCTCCCTTTGTTTGGAAATTGATTGACAGTCAGAGAAGTGGGTCAGCTTGTTTTTTTGTTTTGTTTTGTTTTTTTCACAAAAACTTGGCTGAAAAAAGACTTCGACAGGGGGCCCCTGTAATGCTACATTCACACCGAAGGTGAAACGACGCTTTTCATTGCGTTTGTCATAGGGGTTTAATCGCGGGATAGTCGAACATAGCTGCTTCGTTAGCGCCATGCCACCAACGGAGAAGAGGAGGTGCTCCGCATTCTCCTCTGACAGAAGAGGAAATCTAGGAACGTCACGAGCTAAACAGCCGTTGGTTGTGCGAAGCCAGGCTAAGCATTCACAAAAGTTTTAGCTTAGAAGCTAAGCTAAAACTTTAGCATTCACAAAGGTTTTAGCTTAGAAGCTAAGCTAAAACTTTAGCATTCACAAAAGTTTTAGCTTAAAAGCTAAGCTAAAACGTTAGCATTCTCAAACGTTTTAGCTTAGCAGCTAAGGTAAAACTTTTGTGAATGCTAAATGCTTTTAATATCTTGGTTCACAGTTCAAATAGCTATCAACAAGTAAAAACACTTACCAGATATACAAAACCCACTCACTAATCTCCAAGCTTGCTTCTATTTGGTCACTAATGGTAGCTGGTTGTGTTGTACAGCTTCCAGTGCCCACAGACCACAGTTAATATTTTGTCCTACATTGTTTTAAAGGTCCGAACGGCTGAATGTCGACACAAATGCTAACGGTCGATCATTGAGGTGAAAGTTCACCTCATTAAATTGAAGTCTTGCTGAAAAATATTTTTAAAAAACAGTGTGTGTCTTTCAAGTAGTTCCATTAATGTCTCACTATAGCAGAGTTTAAAGCCTCCAGACTGCACACCAAATTCATTAAGAAAAATCAAGAGAAAGTGACTCTTTTATTTTTGCTTTACAATAACTCATGTAACCACTTGGATCGTTTGTGGGTCGATGAGTAGCACCCCTTGAGAGTCTTCCATTATTAAGCCGCCAAACGATTTCATAGAGATGCTATCATAACGCAGCACCCATTATGTGAACACCCTGACAGCTCGACAGTCTCATAATTGCCTCATTTTGATACAGACATTTTTTTCCTGCTAGCTCTCTGCACTCATTCCTGGCCAAGCCGGTGCAGAGATAAGACATATTTGAACTGCCACTTTATACGAAACACATTCCACGTGGCACAGACATTTTTTGCCCCGACGTGCAATTAGAAATGATTGAATAGAGCAATCACAATTCAAACTCAAAGTGCTGTTTTTCCCATGGCAAGTTTCACCGCTGCAATTTTTGTGATTTCGGTAATAATGTTTCACATTTTTAGTCTTGGAGATGCAGCAGGTTGCTCAGAAGCCACAGTTATTCTCGTACGCTTAAGTACAAGTTAAAGAATTGGATCTTTATTAATGAAGACCTGCTATCCTACAGTTGTGTCTGTCCAATGTCACCTTGGACGGAAGAAACTGAAAAGATCAAATTTGCCGTTTCCCAGTGAACAATTGTGTGTTTGTGATCACGAAGTTGCGCCATGTTTGGTGTAAAAACTGTTCGAAGACCTTGTCAACTGTATGACCTTTATAAAAGTTAAAATATTCATTTAAAAGATTGCCTGTACAGTTAAGAATGGTTTTATGAAGTTTCCAATTTGACCCTGCCACAGACTATTTCTATTTCCATTATTTCCTACATGGTTAACGAAAACCCCCCCGAAAGAAAACCGAATCTTTATACACCATTATCCTTTTTTTCCCCCTTTCTCTGCGGTCCTAATCATTCTTCATACCCTTATAAATGTAAATTAGAGCAGTCAGAGATAAAAGTCAATGACGCCCACTTCTGGTACTTGTGGACAGAATAAAAATGTGCAAAGTAATTGAATGTCGGGATTTTCAGTCTAAATGAAGCAAAAACGCTTTTCTTGAAGCCATCATTTAAGTGTGAATGTGTTTTTGAAGACATGCCCCCCCCCCCCCACATCAATGATTAAACCCTCTTGTGTTTGTGTGGTGACCCCCCAAAAAAAGAGCAAAAGTGCAGTAGTTAATATGGTGGTCACATAGATCTGATGACAAGGTCTGGATGGCGAGTGTCAAGAGAAAATGCGAGTGGTTGGAAAGCGGGATTAGACTGACGTGAGACGAGACATGTGAGGATTTAGGGCCGAGCGGTCGTGCCGAATAACAAAACGGGCAGCAGCGAGTGGTTAGCGTTAGCAAGGCCTTCTCTGCTAGCAATCTTAATTCTAATATTTGTTCCAAGAAAAATGTATTGCCAATGGATGACTCTGAGTATAATGGATTTTATTTCATTTTCGAAAATTACTTTTGTGATTTTATTACACAACCACTGATTGGGGGCTGCTCCAGATGATCTACGTGGCTTTTATATTGTGTTTTAGTGTCATATTAATGGTTTCTATAACCGCAAGTTGATCCTGATGGTATTAAGAGGTGGATTAAAGTCAGGCAACTCCCTCACTGGAACGACCACGGGCTGCCTCAGCCAAAGAGCGAGGAGAGAGAGCGGAATAAAAGGAGAAAAGCAGAGGAAAGAAAAGGTCAGCCGGCGACATAAACACCAAGACATTTAGGAGCGTTTGAAGCCTGATTGGAGTCGAATACAATTAACGACAAATGAGAGCGAGGTTGTCCTGAAAAGGGAGACATCACTGCCGGCGTTATGTGACCGGCTGAGCGTGAAGCGGCTACAGAGGGACACGTCTTCCTTGTCCTCATCATCCTCATTAGGGAGACTGTGGGAACGGATTGAGTGGCTGTTGGAAGCGTGCGTGGTTCCAACCATTAGACTCCTGAAGTCGGGGAATATGCTTGGCAAGAGAAAATAATCTCATGCGTGTTCAAGATTAGAAGATACGGACGAGGGTGACAATGGATTGACACTTTGTATTGTAGAAATCAACGAAATGACTAGGAGTGATATGGATTAGCCGAACCGCTTATCAATAGAGTCAAAATTTAGTCCTCAGTTACACGAGCCCACGTGTTCATTGATACAGCATCATAAAATGAATGCCATTGCAATTCCAGTTCCTTTCTTGTAAAAAAAAAAAAATAAAATAAAATAAAAGACTAACACTTTCTCAAACAGATGACTTTTTATGTCAAAATAAACATTTTAATCTAAACGTCTAATCTAAAAGCTTTTTTTTTTGCAAGGAAAAAAATCGGGTATCCTCACAATTACCACATTTTAATAGAAAAAAATACTTAACTTGATTCTCATAAATACATTTATTTTAAAATGTTTTTATTACCGAGTAATTTGACGTTTTTGTCTCCCCTCTCCCCCAAAAAATCTAACTTTTTTTTTCAAAATGACCCACCTATTTTGTTAATTAATGCTCATAAGATTCCAACTTTGTTTTAAATGAAAATAAATGTAATCTAGTAATATTACACATTTCCTCAAAAATAAAATAAAAAGTTTTTAATGAAAAAAATACATTGTGTGTAAAAAATGTTTTTTTCTCCTCAAAAAATAGAACTTTTTAAAAAACCATTTTTATATTTGAAAAAAGTGACAAATTCAGTTTCATAAAGACGTGAAAAATTCGCCGCCGTCTTTTTGCATCATGGTTTTTCTCAAAATTAACCGACTTTCGACGACGATTATCTTGAAAATTCTTGACATTTTTCTCTAAAAAAATACACTGTTATTCTCATAAGACTACACATTTAAAAAATATGGATTAATTAATTAATGCGACTGGCTATGAAAATGACTTTTTTTTTCTGGAAAAAGAGATAAGATTACTTTTCCTTATTCCAAAATATCCCACATAGCTTTAGTTCTGGAATCTGATTTCACGGTGCTTGAATACGACATCCTAATAAAAGAACCGCGTCTGTCCTTGAAGACGCATGTTTTGAAACAGCCCTTAAACAAGTTGAAGCGGAGCATCTCCCGCCCCATCAAGACGCGTTTACGACGACACGCCTGAGTGCAAAGCATTTACTGTACTCGGCTCTGGCTCTCATCCGAGTGGAGTGCGAATGAGATGTCGGAGCAGCCGAGCCTGAGAGGGACCCACGTCAGCTGGGAAAAAGATTTATAGGCAGCAGCGATGTGTTGATCAGTTTTACCATCAGAACATAAAATGAGATTGGAACATGTGGCTGGAAGAAACAATCTCCTGTGTATCCCCCGAAACAGCATCAAGCATTTTGGCTCCAAATGTTTTGCACCGCAACGTGCATGGCAAACCTTTGTGGGGCACATTCTATTATTGAAAATCTGTAAAATAGTTCAATAATTTCAATTGTAAACTACTGTACATTTGACAAAAATGACAGTTATGACATAGTAAAATAAGAAATAAAATATAAGTAGCTGGTCAAAACTCCTCCTTAAGATGCAGTAATATTAATTTATCTCTGCAGAGGATAAAGAATGCATGCCTATAAGTGTCGTTACATACCCACATGCTCCACCATGCGTATTCAAATCTGCTTTGTGAACTTCTCTATGGTGTTTTGCATTGTGCGTTAGGAATAAGACTGTCAATAAAGGTTGCAGCCTCTTCTTTGAAGAATTATTCACTATCTGCCAAACTGGTGATTGTTCTAAAGTACTCCCAACATATAGTGCTTGTATCTTGATTTTGTATGGGTCACAATTCACAATAATTAAGTCATTACATCTAATGAACCTTTTATTGACTAAAATTAATGTAATTTTATGTACATGTAATTTTTTTATGAAGAACCCCCCCCCCCCCCCGCCCCCCACTTTTACTAAAACATATTCTTGATTTCACACTTATGAAATAATGTAGACAGACATTCTGTTACAGATTCAAACAACTTGGGCTATACGTGTGTTGACATGAAACAAGATTTTATGCATTTTAAGTGTAAAAAGAAGTTAACCACTGTTACAAAAGTAAAAGGAAAAGCCAATAAGATTCGAATTCAGCTTTGATAACAAAGGTGCTTCTTTTAAAAAAAAAAGCCAAATAAAAAGCAAAACACACTTGCGGCCAATCCTTTGATGCTACGATTTCAGAGGCACCTTTTTTTGCAACCGGAGGGAAACAACAAATTAGATCTCAACTGAGCTTTGATCTGAATCAAAACTAGACTGAAATGGGATAGCTGCCAGTATAAACAGAGCAAAGCATTGTAAATGACGGGCTCCTTTTGTGCCAACGTCATTCTTTCACCCCCACCTCCCTATGGCCGCTGTGTCAACTTTGATTTAGTTTGTGTGCAGGTGTGTGTGTGTGTCAAGCTATTCATCTCCCGCTAGCCACCTTCAGTAATTACAATGGTCCCAGTTTCTCTCCTTGCCCTCATTAGTTTCCAGACCCAACACGGAAACCGTGTGTTTCTGCTTGTGTGTTCTCCTCACTGTGCTTGATATGTGTGTGTGTGGCAATCAGCCTCCAGTCATTCGTATTTAGATGAGATTAGATAACCGAATTGGGGGATTTGCACTGATGGAAGCCCCATTCATACACACACAAACACACACACGCACAGAAGAGAGAGTCATTCTGATGCAAGGGAAGAACAAACACAGCAAAGTGGAAAAGGAGGGCATGAAGGAAGCGAGAGGAAGGAGCGTTTTGTAGTTAAGTAGAGAACAGACAACAGAGAAATCTCAGTTGCATTATTTAGTCACTCAAGACAGACCACTGGACAAGGGCAAAAATGACCATTCATCGCCATACTCCGCCCACAAGCAATGACCAAAACGCCAACCTCTTGCAATGTTTCATTATCCACAAGTATCGTATAAGAAGTAAACATTTGAAAACAATGGGGAAAGATCTTTTGAACAAGTTTGTATTTTAAGAAACCCTGGAAATTCCACAAATCACCAAAAAATGGCCCCCTAAAAACTCAAGAGTCTTTTTGAGCTCGGCTCCTTGAGACTGTTTTGTGGGTCTAGCCATTTATAGACACATCTATCAAATTTCGATTTATCGACACATCTACCGAATTTCACACTGCAAGTGCCCAAAATATGCGGCCGCAAATCCGTTGACATGATTACAAAGTCAATCATGGAACTGCGGCCTCGGGGATAGCCGTGCCTAGTAAATTCCTTGTTGCTAAGTCAAACTGGCTTTGGAAGCCGAATCTTCCAAAAAGTCCAAGGGCCGCTGCTGAGACCATTTTTAGATTCAACAAAATGCAGGATTTAGTGTATGTTTAGGGATTAGTGTACCTAATTAATTGTCTGTTGTTGCATGTATGTGTGTGTGTGTGTGTGTTGTATTATAATATGTGTGTGATTTGACCCGTTACAGGGCCAATTGGTGATAAAGACCAATATCTCCTATACCATCTCATTAGAGTCTTCGTATGTGTGCATGCGTGTGCCCATGCCCGTGGGCGTGCCCGTGTGTGTGTGTGTGTGTGTGTATGTGAGAGAGAGAAAGCGCGCTCGACAAGAACACACAAGGTCCAAAGCATCTTAAACTCACTCACAGCACGCATACAAGAGTGTGCTTGCACATGCGTGAGCTAAGTGCATGTGAGACAATGACCTCCAATTCTATTCTTGTTATCAAGAATAGAGTTTTCCTGCGTGTGCGTATGAACATGCGTTACCGTGTGTGTGCATAGACAACATCCCTCTGGCCTTCTCCCGGGAAGCCAATTAGGAGGCAGCAGCACACACTCCGCCCAGCACTGTTTCCGGGCAGAAATCATCAGAGACATAACGTCTTAACCATCGCCATCACCGTGACGACGCCAGGGTGCAGCGTGCGTGAGGTATTGATGAGGAATATTAACTAAAGGAGCTGCTATCACTTAAGTGTTTTCCGCACCGCTTGCCCGCCTTGTAAACACACCCACTCGCTCCTATTTAAGCAAGGGACTTGATTAACATGACATTATCTGCTGACACCGAAATGTCCTCCACACCGCTTGCCTGCCTCACATATACCTGCTCACTCCACTCACAATCAATCAACTGCATTCCAAACCACTTGTCTGCCTCACCTCCAGATCCCCGAGTTACACTTGCAATAAACCATTTGACTGACACGACATTATCTATTTTCGCTGTCTTCATCACCACCGCCGGCACACATGCCCTTGCTCCGCCTCCGCACCGCTTGCGTACCTTGACCCACTTGCTCAACTTGCAGTGAAGCATTTGTCCAGCACATCTCGTTTGCTTTTATGCCTCGGATGACGACCGAATTTCGGTTCTCGAACAAACTGAGCGCACTTGAATGCATCACTTGACTCCTCCCGCCTTCCTTACACGAGGAAGTGACGCTTCCTCGTTTAGCGTTCCATAGTGAACAGACGTGTTCAATAAAGATTGTTTTTTTTAAAGAGCATGGTTTTGGTTTTCGAACAAATCAGTTTTCGAACAGCCTTCTGGAACGGATTATGGTCGAAAACTGAGGTATGACTGTATCTGGTTATGCTCAACAGTCTTCCGCACCACTTGTCTGCCTCGCACACACCCACTTGTTCCACCTGCGTCACTGAAAAAAAACATTTGATAAACATGACATCATCTGTTTCGACCGGATTGTATATAACCTCGTCCGTCCGTCTCTTGCTGTACAGAAATCACAATATGACATTGATTTCCGGCGCTTTCAGCCGAAGACGTGATGTTAGAGCACCCTGAAGGAGTATTATTGATCAAACTACAAATATTCTGGTGAGGCCGAGTCGTTAATACACATGACACTTTGCTGTTCACTAACGCTAAACTCAGAAGCGTGACATGACTGGACGCTGCCACGCATGATGACATCACGGTTTCATCCGAGCAGTTAACGAGGAATGAGATGAAATCGCACTGGGAAATAAGCAGAAACACGGCGACCAATTGGATGTACGTAATGAGATTGGCAAGTGTGTGTGTGTGTGTGTGTGTATAGGGAAGCAGGACAATGTTGACAGGAAGCAGATGTCCATTCAAATACACACCCAGTGTAAATATCAGTATTTCTCTCTACATGCGTACGCCTGTTGATCCATTCACACATTGTGTAGGGTTGACTTACCAGATTCAAACTCATGAGGGGCACGAGGCTTCAGTTGCCCTGAAACCAAAATACAGATATCCAATTACGATTATGTTTCAAATCGTTCAAGAGCATCCAAAAAAAAAAAAAGATTACATCATCTTATCTCATCACGCTGACATGTGACTGAACACAGCCTCCCTGCAAGTAACATGATTAGGTCTGTTTGCGAGTCTGATCGTTTGCCATCTTGCCATCCTTGAACACTCTTTGCACTGCATTGATGCTCATTTGAAATTCGCCAAAGCGAATGTGTGTGACGATGCGTGAGAGGCGTGTGGCCGGGTCCCCGCAGAGGCAGATCGTAACAACAGATGAATGATTGCTTGAAATGGAGAAGAGGCCGACGTGCGTGGAATCGTATTGCAGGCTGCCTTTTGACAATATAATGTGGACTATGTGCACATTTGCGTCCGTGTGTGTTGCTATACAAACAACAGAGAGAGAGAGAGAGAGAGAGAGAGAGAGAGCGAGAGAGAGAAAATGAGAATTTTGGACGACTGTATGCATCAGACTGCGCAAACACTGAGATACGGGACGTTGGTGATTTTGGCAGGGAAGAACAATGTAGAACAAGAAAGCGTCCCATTACTTTTGTTCACAGAAGAACCGTGTGCTCTCCTGTAAAGTACCGTATTGGCCCGAATATAAGACGGCCCTGATTATAAGACGACGCCCTCTTTTTCAAGACTCAAGTTTGAAAAAAGACTTTTTGAACACCAAATTTATTTTTATACAGTAAATAATGACAGTACATTTGAAACAAATGATTATAACAATATATTTGAGAGAAAAAAGCATGTTATTTTGCCTCATTCAAATCTTAATATCTGAACATTTAAATATGTAAACTAAAGTGCAATCACATTAGTAAATGAATGGCTTCTGGTTTTTGAAATGTAAATGACATCATAACTTCACCTCAGCTTCCTGTTAACCTGGCCGATCTTCGACCCACTTTTCTCCAGATTGTCGCTAAGTTTCTCCATTTTCCGTTATCTGTTCTATTATTTTCTTCACTTTTCTTTCTTACCGCTATTTTTTAGTTTTCTTCTTCGTGGTACCACTATTTTTATTTTTATTCTTCATGACAGGGGTTCACTTTGGCCTGGGGAGTCAAGTTCAGCATTCGCTTCAATGATATCTGGCGCCATCTAGCGTCATCAATCGGTATAATGTCTGGACCCCGAATATAAGACGACGCCCACTTTTTCAGTCTTATTTCAATGCAAAAAACACCGTCTTATATTCGGGCCAATACAGTATTGAGGATGTAGCAGGTTGTCGTCGGGGCGAGCTGAGGAAGTGGAGGACAGAGGTGCCTTGTTAAAAGGGACGCGTGTAGCGACAAAGCAATCGCTGATCGGAGAGAGAAATGAGCTGCCAGGCGCCATTATGGCCGAGCGAGGGCTTTGCTTGCCTTGCTCGGGTCGCGGCGTAAAATGGATCAAATAAATGAAAGCTTCAGCTTGTTATAGTTGTTGTAAAGTTGTCCTGTTGTCGCATAAAAGAGACAGAGGCTCGTGGATGGTTGTAAGCAGCGGGGAATTATTGGCAAGATGATTAATGAAGGCTCCTGATGGGTCACACGTCTCTGCTCTCAACTTTTATCAATTCTCTGCGATCATCCATCCATCTCTTCATCACTGATGTGGCCCTCGGTCCAACCATCCAACACTCATTCTATTAAACCACAATTTATTCATCTTTCTATCCCTCCGTGCATCTCTCCACCATCCGTCATTCATTCAGAAATCTGCACACCGCCATTTCTTTGCCATTATCTATCCATCAGTCTATCATCCACTCAACAATGTGTCCATTATTTATACCTCAATCTTTCCTTCCTGCCACCCATCCAAACGTCTGTCATCACTCAATCATTCGCCTTCAATCATTCGTCAATCATTCAACCTTCCGCTGTCTCAACCATTCTTCAGTCCATCATCCATCCATTACCACTACACCATCCATCATCAATCCAAAAATCCGTCCACCCGCTCATTGATCCATTTATTCATCTACCATCAGCGCTCCGTCCGTCACACATCCATTATTTCATTATTCACCTCGCCATGAAGCTGATGATTATTTATTTATCTCTATTTATTTATTTATTGTCCACCCAACAATTTGTTGTTTGCATCCATTACTAACATCCGTCATTGAGGAGAGAAAGAAAACGATTCACCGTAACATCCGTTGATTGCGCGCCGATTGGATGTACAATCAAAGCCAAAGCACCGACTCTCACACCGACTTTTATGAAGATTGATTTTAACAAGTGTCTGACCAAGTGAGGCATCATGTTAGCTGCATGGAGAGTAACATTGATGGAGAAGGCCGCGGGGGCCCTATTAGGTGCCCTCCCCCCTCCTGCCAGAATATAGGCCCGAATATAAGACGGTGTCTTATGCATTGAAATAAGACTGAAAAAGTGGGGGTCGTCTTATATTCGGGGTCTAGGCATTATACCCATTCACGACGCTAGATGGTGCCAGATATCAATGAAGCGAATGCTGAACTTGACTCCCCAGGCCAAAGTGAACCTCTGCCACGAAGAATAAAAATAAAAATAGCGATAGCACGAAGAAGAAAAATAAAAAAATAGCGGGAAGAATTAAAAGAGAAGAAAATAATAGAAGAGATAACAGAAAATGGAGAAACATAACGACAATCTGGAGAAAAGTGAGTCGAAGATCGGCCAGGTTAACCGGCAGCTGAGGAGAAATTATAATGTAATGTGTACATTTCAAAAACCAGAAGCCATTCATTTATGAATGTGATTGCACTTTAGATTTGAATGAGGCAAAATAACATGCTTTTTCTCTCAAGGATATTGTTATAATCATTTGTTTCAGATGTACTGTCATTATTTTCTGTATAAAAATTTCAAATTTGAGTCTTGAATGTCTTATAATCAGGGCTGTCTTATATTCGAGCCAATACGTTATGTCATGTCTTCATTTATCGTAGGTGCTTGTCATTGCAATACTAGGCTAGACTATACTACCGGAGACATTCCTTGTGTGTTTTACATACTTGGCTTATAAAGATGATTCTGATTGATGAGAAAAGCAAGTCAAAGTAAATCAAGTTTTGAGTGACAGACCAGAAGGCACTTCTGGCAGCTGCCCCCACAAGGGACATACCGGTACTTGCTGAAGCTGACAGATGACTTCCCAAAGTAAAAATCAAAGCACGTTGCCCTCTGAGACCTGCCACCTGGGTTACAAGCATCTGAACCAGTCCATCATCTTGTGAGGTGCAGCCGGTGGATGGAGGGGAACTAGGGGGGGGGATGAGGATGAAGAGTATACTGAGCATCAGGGATCAAGGGGTGACAGGAGCAACACGCACAAAGATAGACAGACGATGTCTGTCGTCAAGGCCTGATGAGAACATGATGGGCAAAAAATGGAAGGCTCCAATAAATCTTTCACTTTGACAAAAAACGACTTAGACGTGACGCTACGCCACTAGCAAAAGGTGAAATTCCATTCAGTGTAAGGAATGGTTTAGCGGCCGGCCGAATCGCAAAATCACAGTTTGAAAATTATTGAAAATAATCTGTGGGGTGGCCCACAAATGTGTCCTCGTGATCTGACGCATTTGGAGTGCTTTAGTGATTCAAGTAAAAAACGTTTTTAAATGTGAGGCATGTTGTTAGCATGTGTGTCTCATAAGCCAAGGTTCTGGGTTTTGAATCTCAGCTGGCGCTTTTCTGTGTGGACTTTGTGTGTTCTCACTGTTGACATGCAACACAGCGTATGGTGCAAGCTGTTCTTGAAAGGACCAGGGTGGTGGCACTGTGTGTGTGTGTGTGTGTGTGTGTGTGTGTGTGTGTGTGTGTGTGTGTGTGTGTGTGTGTGTGTGTGTAGCTTTGTTTGTTTAGTCCAGGTGGTCTCGCAGCCGGTGCCCAATTCATGAATGTTCTCACTCATTGCGTCATTCACCTGAACAGATTTCAGGTCACTGTATACACACACACACACACACACGCACACGCACACGCACACGCACACGCACACGCACACGCAC
Organism: Hippocampus abdominalis; assembly: GCA_018466805.1. Taxonomy (NCBI): domain Eukaryota; kingdom Metazoa; phylum Chordata; class Actinopteri; order Syngnathiformes; family Syngnathidae; genus Hippocampus; species Hippocampus abdominalis. The sequence continues at coordinate 8,960,829 of CM031703.1, forward strand.
ACGCACACAATCTATTTGTTTGGTGGTGTTTACTCAGCATTTCATCTACTTTGAAACACAACCAATAAACTGCTGTAGGTCAATAAAAATCCTGATGAATCTCTGTGAAAAACAAGTGAGTGGATGTTTGAATAATTAATTGATCGATTCTTTTCTGGCTTATTTTCCTGGCACACACACGATGTTTGGCCAAGCCCTGACCTTGTGGAGTTGACTTTCTAGAGAGTTTTGTGTTTATGTTGCGTTATCATCTGTGTGCCCTGCGATTGGCTGGCGACTGATTCAGGGTGTCTCCCGCCTACTGCCCGAAGACAGCTGGGATAGGCTCCAGCACCCCCCGCGACCCTAGTGAGGATCAAGCGGTTCGGAAAATGAATGAATGAATGAATGTTGCGTTATCAAACGCCACCGCCAATCCCGCCCACATGCAATGACCAAGCATTTTCACAATTTTTTATTTTAATCAAGATTGTAATCTTGATTGTGGTAATTAAACAAATTTCCAGCACAAGCTTACCTTAGGCGGCCCGGTAGTCCAGTGGTTAGCACGTCGGCTTCACAGTGCAGAGGTACCGGGTTCGATCCCAGCTCCGGCCTCCCTGTGTGGAGTTTGCATGTTCTCCCCGGGCTTGCGTGGGTTTTCTCCGGGTGCTCCGGTTTCCTCCCACATTCCAAAAACATGCATGGCAGGCTCGTTGGGCACTCTAAATTGTCCCTAGGTGTGAGTGTGAGCGTGGATGGTTGTTCGTCTCTGTGTGCCCTGCGATTGGCTGGCAACCAATTCAGGGTGTCCCCCGCCTACTGCCCGAAGACAGCTGGGATAGGCTCCAGCACCCCCCGCGACCCTAGTGAGGATCAAGCGGTTCAGAAAATGGATGGATGGAAGCTTACCTTAGAACGACATCTGGAAATGCCCAAAATGACCCTCTCTGTCTCTTTTTGTGCAGGTCTTCTTGAGACATTTTGTGGGTCACGACAGACATTTCTATACAATTTCATGTTGCCTTGTAAAACAAATTGTGAGGGCTGAATTTTGGAAAAAAAAAAAAATCACGATCGAAGTTATGAGAGTTTTCGTGTTTTATGGCGAGTCATTATATTTCACTGCAATGCTTGCCCGCACACGATAGATACATTTAGCACTGGCCATCTGTCTAGCATCCATCCACCCATTTTCTGAGCCGCTTTATCCTCACAAGGGTCGCAGCGGGTGCTGTAGCCTATCCCAGCCGTCTTTGGGCAGTAGGCGGGGGACACCCTGAACCGGTTGCCAGCCGATCTCAGGGCACACAGAGACGAACAACCATCCGCACTCACACTCACGGACAATTTAGAGTGTTTCATTAACCTGCCATGTATGTTTTTGGAATGTGGGAGGAAACCGAAGTACCCGGAGAAAACCCGCGTAGAACATGAAAACTCCACACAGGAAGGCCAGAGCTGGGATCGAACCCACAACCTCTGCACTGTAAGGTTGAGGCGCTAACCACTGGACCACTGGACCACCGGGCCACCTGTCTAGCATAGGTTTTCAAATTTGGTCGTAGCTGGTGGGGGTGAAGGACTCGAGTCGAGTTGCTGATTTTATGACTTGCTGGGCAAAAACCTGACTTTTTTTGTGGGTCTGTTTATTATAACCATGTAAGCAAAATAAGGTTTGAGGGCTGGATTTTTTTATTATTATTATTTTTTAACATGACAGGGGATGCTACCCAGTTGGCAAGCCCGCCGATGAGGAATACAGTTAAACCTCGGTTTTCGTCCATAATCCGTTCCAGAAGGCTGTTCAAAAACCGAAATTGTTCGAAAACCGAAACCACGCTCTTTTTAAAATAAAAATGTTTATTGAACACGTCTGCTCACAATGGAAAGCAACACGAGGAAGCGTCACTTCCTCGTGTAAGGAAGGCGAGAGGAGTCAAATGGTGCATTCAAGTGCGCTCAGTTTGGTTGAGAATCGAAATTTGTTCGTCATCCGAGGCATAAAAAACTCGACATTTTTGGTCGAAAACCGAATTGGACGAGAACCGAGACGTTCGAAAACCGAGGTTTGACGAAATGAGCTAAAATGGCTGCCGCTTCTAAACAAAATGACAGATTCCCTTTTGCTTACTTACTAATGACAGACACACCTCCCAAATTTCAAGTTGCTAAATCAAACGAGATTCGAGGACTGAATTTCCAAAAACAAATAACAACAAAAATATCAGGGGAGCGCTACTGCAGTGTGAACCACTTACAACATATTCCAATACAAACGCAGATGGTTTTCCACTCTATCGTATAAATACTCTTCAACGTTAACCTTAAATGACAGCCATGTCGTCTTGTTGGGCGAATGCAATCAGCCGTAAAACGTGGACGGGAGGCAAGAGGCAAATGTTAAGGGACTCGATTATGTGTAAGTGCGGCGGGACTCGGAGGGAGCCGCTGCATGCTCATCGCCCCGGTGACCGCCGGCCTTGGGGATGATGCGGCATGATGCAAGACGATGAGTCACGCACGCACAGACGGGAGACCGAAGCACTGTTACCACTTTAATACAATGATGCTGGCAAACATTATGGAAGAGTAGTTTTCACGAGTGGCCAGCTGTTGGAAACTCATTTTGTTTTGATTTGTGTTTGTCGAGACTGTTAAAAGCATTAATAAAGTGTACGTTTTAAAAAACCAACACCACAGCTCTCCTTTTTCGGAGCTGCAACATGTATCTATATCTATTTGAGCTACATTAGCCTACTATCAAAATATTTTTCCATTTTCAAACATTTTTTATAACGCTACAGGGAGCCACTAGATGTCGCTAAAGAGACGCATGCGGCTCTGGAGCCGCGTGTTGCCGACCCCCGGTGTATACAAACCATGGGGGGGAGGAGTCCAGCCTTGTTTCTTCAGTTCCCTTTTCATTTTAAACGCTGAGTACAATTGTTTGAACCAATATATTTACGACAACAAAAACATCTCGTAAGAGGTGAATCCAAGAGCTAATCGAGACATTTTCGAAAGGTTTTCTTGATCGTAACCAAAATCATTTCACTTTTTTTTTTTTTTAACAGAAATAGCTACGGCAATTGTACTGCCAAAAAATGCTGCTTTTAGGCCTCTAGTCTCGCTTTAATTCTACAATCTGGTTCTTCCTTAACAATCGCTCTAAATTGCTCACTGAGCCTCCAAATTTTGTTTCCAGATAAAAATACCATGTCCCTTTATTAGTTCATGTGCAACATTCCCAGAAACTGTTTGAGCGAAAATGCAATTTAGATTCTGCTATTTGGGGTCTTAGTAAATCAAGGCCCCGGTACCAGCGTTTTTTTTTGTTTTTTTTTTGTCCTTCTCCTTCTGTCACCCTCACCGAAGACGCTCCACATTTTGCTCAGAGAAAGAATAACGAGCAATTTAAAAGAGTGGCTGGAATTCAACATTTTGACACAGTGACAGGTCAACTCGATGAGCTAGAGAGAGCAAGCCGACCCGGACGTCGCTGAAGGCTGACACGAGCAGTCACTCTGTCGCATATTTTTAGAAGCCTTCCTTCAAAACTTTTTCCAGCAAGTCTTTACTCCTAGAAAACCGAGTTCACATATTGCAAATAATACCCCGGTAGCCCGTTATTTACTCAACTGCACATGGGGTGTACACACTAAAAAAAATGCAGGATCTAATCCTCAACATGTTGCACTGGGTATAAATAACACATCATTGTCTCAGTCCCTTTCGGACCCACCGCCGGGTGAGCCATTTCACCCAATTTGGGTTACTTTTGACGGGGCAGTTTGAAGGGTGCACCTTGAGTGGAGTTCAATGAACAATATTGCGGAGAGGGACCGCGTATCAGAATAAACCGAACGCCGTCTCCACTTCCTCTTTTTTTGTCGTTGTGCCACGATGCCATACTTTGATTCATGTAAGAACACGGTTAACATGACCCCCTTGGTGCTGCTGTTTCCATTACCAAATGAGTTCAAGGTCGATGGACAAACAACACCAAGGGGTGTCAAACTCATTTTTGTCTCGGGCCACATTGTAGTTCCGGTTTCCCTTGGAGGGCCGTTATGAATTTCGGGAAACCATATCACTGTTTAACCCTCATGCAGTATTTTTAAGCGGTTGCATGAAGGGTATTACGTCCCAAAAATGTCCCTCTTCCAATGTGCAACAACTTTTTTCACTTTTAATTTTTTTTCACTTTCAACTCCTCAAAATGTTCAGTGGGAATTGGCCAAGACATAGATATACATCCTATGCAAAATTTCAGCTTCGTGGAGTTATTTTTCACTGTTTTGTCTGTGGTGTCCATTTGTCCAACAGTCCAAAATCGTCCAAAGTGTCCGAAATGTCCAATTTTGGGATAATTACTGCATGGGGGTTAATCCCCTCCACCTATTACATACACAGTGCACAACAAATTGAGAAATAACTAGTTTTAAAATCAGAAGTCAAGAATAATGACTGACAATTGGAAATTTTGGTTCAGATTTTAGCAAGCATCATGGAACTTGACATGCTTAATTTGCTTTCGCCGGCCACATAAAATGATGTGGCGAGCCAGATCTGGCCCCCGGGCCTTGACTTTGACACCTGTGCACAACACTGTGGAGTGAGAGCCTACTGATCATTTGTGAAAATCCTATTTTCCACTTTACCGTTCTAGACTTTAATTCATGTGAGGGACTGTTTGCTTCTGTAGATGCTGCTTGTTTGGTTAGCAACCGTTTTCCGATAGGTTGGGCAACTGACTCTTTAATAGCTTCCGTGAAATTACGTAATTACAGTTGACTACCTGCTGGGAAATGGTCGGCGTAAAATTGAAAGATGGAACTAATGGGGGCTCAGGACCGATTGTCCCTCTAATCGGTCCTGAGCCCCCATTAGTTCCATTGTTTTGGTTACCAAGAGAGCCCAACTCTAAATAAGCCCGCCAGTTTACTCTTTAACGTGTCCACGAACTGACTAGCTTTCTTCTTTGGGAGTCATCTCCGCTTTTCGACTAATTGGAAAGCAGGAAGGGTGTACGGCAGATATAACGACTCATGCATCATTACGGAATGTAAGTGGAGTGTTACACGTGGAGATGAATTCAATCAGTGCGCAGACATACGCACATTCGCAGAAGCAGCGACATTAATCCTCGGCTTTAAATAAAGCCTGCAATTTGCCGGGTAAAAAACGAGCTTGACGGTTATCGAAAGCAAGCGGTGGAATTACACGATGCTCTTTACCACAATGACTTCTCCGCCTCCTTTCATCATCAATTTATTCCACCGCGCATATTATTTGATTCATTTCTGGATCCTTTTACGTCGAAGCTCAAGCTCGATCCCGAGAGGACTCTCCAAACTAACCCGCAAACCACAGAGTGACTTTACTCATTCAAAAACAAATGTGAATGATGAAAATCATTTTGACATGACACTTGGCTTGCAATACAGCCGTAGTAGCATCGAGGTAGCCAGCCAAGAGCGTTATTTTACTGGTCATGCAAGCAAAGTACAGTAAAACCTCGGTTTTCGAACGTCTCAGTTCTCGACCAATTCGGTTTTCGACCAAAAAGTTCGAGTTTTTTGTGCCTCGGATGACGAACAAATTTCGGTTCTCGAACAAACTGAGCGCACTTGAATGCACCATTTGACTCCTCTCGCCTTCCTTACGGGAGGAAGTGACGCTTCCTCGGGTAGACAAGGAAGTGACGCTTCCTCGTGTTGCTTTGCATTGTGAGCAGACGTGTTCAGTAAACATTTTGATTTTAAAAAGAGCGTGGTTTCGGTTTTCGAACAGCCTTCTGGAACGGATTATGGACGAAAACCGAGGTTTGACTGTACATTGTTTACCATGGAGCGAATGAAAATGCGCAACCGTGATTTTGGAGGAATTTAAATGACTGTGAGGAGGGACGACGTACATTTAGCGATAAGTTAAATCATAAAATGTTTCATCAACAAATGTAGAATTGTATCCAACAGAGTGCTGCCAATTGGCTAGCATGCTTTTGTTCGGCGGCTGGCCGGTGGGGTTGTGTTTATATAGCGGTGAACTGACATTAAAAATCTTTTCCTTTTTTTTTTTGATTGCTCTTAGTATAGTTTATGGAGATTTTCAGAGGTTTTGTGTCCGTTTAAGCCTTTAATAAAGAAGAAAAACAAAACCCCTAGTGGCAGCTCAGTGTATTGCAGGCAGTAAAATTAAGCCGCTGTTAATTAGTTAAAGAATTTGTATCCCTTATCGCGACATAAGCAAACAAAGTCGTCTCTCTTCTTTTGAGCTGCCCGCCTCTGTGTTTCACCTCCACTGCGGCGGCTGCTGTTGCCGATAGCATGCTAATGCAAACAAGTGTTATCAGTGAGCCACAGATACACGGTCGCCAAGTGGACAATACAGCGATTCATTGGAGTGCACGTCTGCGGCTTGCTTTTCAATCATCTATCCTCTTTTTACACAACCAAAGTCATCATGTCACCTGTGACAAAATGTAGTAGGACCTCTGCCAAGGCTCAACTGTCGCCATTCGTTCACCGGATCAGCACTGCGGCTCAGCCGTGGACAAAAGTGCTCCGAACTGCACTTAGATCTTTTATTGTGGAGTCACATCATGATGAAATGAGCCGATTATTGTGCAATAATCGCCAGAGGCTTCCGGTGTGCGGCAACTTCTGACAACTTGACTAGACAGTGACACACACGCACAACATTTGTTTGGATGAAGCCCAAAGGAGTCTTATATAAGCCCCTCATACAGAAGTTTGCCATCACCATATGGCAACACAATAACACTCAGATGCATCATCTGGGGCTTGCAGGTCACAAATCTGCCCACACACTCGCAGAAGATGGTTTAATGCGCAAGCTGGTGGGAGATCAAACGATTAGAACGTCTTCAATTTGAAACTAAAAGTTTGATCGTAAAAAGGAGACATATGCATTTTGAAATCAAATTTCCGGGGGTCTTCGTCAATCCTCAAAGGAGAAAGAGATACAAGACATTTCAGATCCACTTGAAAACATTCAAGTGGTGCTTCTGTCTCATGCATATGCAGAGCGCGAATATTAACAAGAGACCAGGGGCGGCGCTAGGGCGTTGTGACAAAGCAAGGGTTACTCAGTGATGCCATTTTAAGGACCTATTCTCCCGTTTGCTCCGATTCAAAAAGCTACGCCGCTTGCACATTTTTTTTGGCCTGCGCCTCCGCACTCTGGGTGGAGGGATGTTGAAATGAAGACGACAAATCTGTCAATCTGTGCATTCTGCCAGACGCTTAATCATCTTTCCACACTCATTCCACAAACCCACGCAGGCCCGGGGAGAACATGCAAACTCCACACAGGGAGCCCGCCGGGGCTGGAATTGTGAGTTTGACGCGCTAACCACTGGACCACAGCCTTTGCCAATATTCCAATTTTCCAATTCATTAAAAACACACAGCTGCTGATGATGATGATGATGTGCTACTGCCCGGGGCCGAATGAACGAAGGTCACACAAGGTAGAATGTGCGGGTAAGTATGTGGAACATCAAAACACTAGCACACACATACAGAGGAAGCAAAGTCACCATGAAAGCCAGAGGTTAGAGCGCTGATTGGGCTAACGTATTGGCCCGAATATAAGACGGTGTTTTTTGCATTGAAATGAGACTGAAAAAGTGGGGGTCGTTTTATAATCGGGGTCTAGACATTATACCCATTCACGACGCTAGATGGCGCCAGATATCATTGAAGCGAATGCTGAACTTGACTTCCCAGGCCAAAGTGAACCCCTGGCAGAAATAATAATTAAAAAAAAAAAATAGCGGTAGCATGAAGAAGAAAAATAAAAAATAGCGGTAAGAAGGAAAAGAGAAGAATATAATAGAAGCGATAACAGAAAATGGAAAAACATAGTGACAATTTGGAGAAAAGTGGGTCGAAGATCGGCCAGATTAACCGGCAGCTGAGGAGAAGTTATGATGTAATTTACATTTCAAAAACCAGAAGCCATTCATTTACGAATGTGATTGCACTTTAGTTTACATATTTAATTGTTCAGATATTAAGATTTGAATGAGGCAAAATAACATGCTCTTTCTCTCAAATATATTGTTATAATCATTGGTTTCAGATGTACTGTAATTATTTTCTGTATAAAAATTAATTTGGTGTTCAAAAAGTCTTTTTTTCAAACTTGAGTCTTGAAAAAGAGGGCGTCGTCTTATAATCAGGGCCGTCTTATATTCGGGCCAATACGGTTCTGAAGCGGAAAACACCTGTTGGCTTCGGGTTGGATGGCAGAAAGGTGCGCCTTGGCGCAAAGACGGGTAGACAATATGGATAATAGCACAATGACAAAACCAGACTCTTTGAACATAATGGCATGATGTCATAACCGTGGACGGAGCGGTTCATCCTCTCCCGGTTAGGTGAAATATGACGGCCGTGTATTTATAGGCGTGCGTAAACAGCTGAGTATGAGCCCGAAAGGGGATTTTTTGTTTTTTTTCTCCGAGGTTGGCACGGTTGATGCCGTGGGCAGCGTGCATGTTGTTCAGTGGTGGTTAGGATTGCGTTTTTGTCACAACACACAGCAAAGTCTGCACCTCACACCGGGAGCAGATTATTTAGATGGAAGACCTTGAGGGGAAAAACAAAGCCTCGAGAAAAAGGGTCTGTCCCGGTATTGTTCCAGCGGAATGATGACTTTGCTCCATTCAACCGCTAAGGCTGTTTGGCACCGAGGAACCAAATCTGAGAAGCGGGAGATGAGGAAGTCAGTGGAGTGCACCGCTGCCGCTTTTAATGATTATTGCTCTTTAGATGTACGAGAAATAATAAATCATTTTTACTTTCTTTAGGCTTGTCAAACAAGAAGAGCACTGTAAATGTAATTTGTTTGTTTTTTTAGGAAACTAAAACGTCTGATTTATTCATGAATTTTACACAATATGTATATACAGTCAAACCTCGGTTTTCGGACGTCTCGGTTCTCGACCAATTCGGTTTTCGACCAAAGATTTAAACATTTTTATGCCTCGGATGCCGAACAAATTTCGGTTCTCGAACAAACTGAGCGCACTTGAATGCACCATTTGACTCCTCTCGCCTTCCTTACACGAGGAAGTGACGCTTCCTCGTGTTGCTTTCCGTTGTGAGCAGACGTGTTCAGTAAACATTTTTATTTTAAAAAGAGCGTGGTTTCGGTTTTGGAACAATTTCGGTTTTCGAACAGCCTTCTGGAACGCATTATGGACGAAAACCGACATTTGACTGTACTAGTTATCAGAAGCGCTTCCCGTCTTCCCTTTTACAGAATGGGAACGGCATCATTGGATCAAGTGAATCGTTGTCATCCAAATGTCGAGTTAATTTTGACCTCTTTTTATTTTTACTCCCATTTCTTTCAGTTTAATGCCTCCATGCACTGCGCTTGTGTCGTTAGGTTTAATTTATGATCGGCTGTTGCTTAGGCTCTGACTGGTTGTCCACCCCTGAGTTAACGAATGAGATGGAAAGAAGGAAGGCGCTAAGAAAAACTTTGAGTCAGCCATTCCGTTCCAAACACTTTCGCTTAAATGGCATTTCCATCGTGTGCTGTGATAACAATAAACACCTTGAGGTTGCGCCGCATGTCAAGTGCAACAAGACGCAATCATGTTTTTGTCGGCGTGTTCATTCCTGAACGCTGTAAGACGCCACTGCGCCGTAGTAGTATCGACTGTACACACACACACACACACACACACACACACACACACACTCGAGGCGCCGCTGTTGGGTTTCCAAGTTGCATATTAACGGGGCTTTGTGCCGGCGGCGTCGGCGCACTGCCTTTACTCTAATCTGCTGCCCACACGCTCAAGTCTCAGGACACCTGGAGAAGAAGACGTGGGCGGGGAGCAACAACAGCGCGGCGCTCGTGTGCACGCAGACACACGATGAGGCAAGAGCCAACGGGGACAGCTGGTGTCATGGTTATTGGGAACATGGAAGCGGACCTGTGCGTGCGTGCGTGCGTGCGTGCGTGCGTGCGTGCGTGCGTGCGTGCGTGCGTGTCATATTAGAAGCGTTAAATGTGAGGCGAGACGTTTTTATGACGGCTACAATATCCTCATCAGTCCTCCCCTCTTTGCACCTGCATCCTTCCTTCAGGCCCTCCTTTCTGCACGCACTATTTCCTTCTTTTCCTTTCCTCCTTCCTCCCTCCTTTTCCTTCAGCCAATCCTTCCTTCTGTCGCTATCACTTCCTTCAATACACCCGCTGCCTTATTGCTAGCGTGATGGACACGCCATCATTTTTTGCTGCTGTTTCATTCAGAATTTGATGCGCTGTTCATATCCCGCCGATGTTTGATGGGTAATCTACATCTTGCTCTGTTTGTCTTGTCTTTTTGCTGCGTGTCACTTTTCAAAGTCATTTGCTGCCACGGAATCAAAGGAGCCGAACTACACTTTGTTCCCAGCGTATCCTCTCCTCACAACACCTTCATGGTTATTTCTCACCTTCTCACTCCACCTCCTTTTGTCTTCATCGTCTTCTCCTAATTCGGGGGTCGGCAACACGCGGCTCCAGAGCCGCATGCAGCTCTTTAGCGATATCTAGTGGCTCCCTGGAGCTTTATTAAAAAAAAATGTTTGAAAATGGAAAACGATTTTGATAGTAGGATAATATAGATCAAATAGATATACAGTCAAACCTCGGTTTTCGAACGTCTCGGTTCTCGACCAATTTGGTTTTCGACCAAAATTTTCGAGTTTTTGATGCCTCCGATGACGAAGAAATTTCGGTTCTCAAAAAAACTGAGCGCACTTGAATGCACCATTTGACTCTTCTCTCCTTCCTCACACAAGGAAGTGACGCTTCCTCGGGTAGACGAGGAAGTGACACATTTTTATTTTCAAAAGAGCGTGGTTTCGGTTTTCGAACAATTTCGGTTTTCGAACAGCCTTCTGGAACGGTTTATGGACGAAAACCGAGGTTTGACTGTAAATACATGTTGCAGCTCCGAAAAACAAGAGCTGTGGTGTTGGTTTATTTATTAAAACGTACACTTTATTTATGCTTTTAACAGTCTCAACACAGACACGTCTGCGTCCGACTCCGTGCCTTCTCTCTTCGAAAACGGAAATTCATGATCCCTTCACTGACATGAAGAAAAGCGAAAATAATGCACAAAACAAAAAAATCAAGCGAGGAAATCACAAAATAAATTCTATGGGGGCGTTTGTGAACACACAACAAAGAAATGAATAACATAAACAATTCCGAGACAGTCCAGTCTCCTACATACATACAGCATGTGTTTCCTTCATTGTAAGTTTTATAGAAGGCTTTTATTTTTTTGCGGCTCCAGACATATTTGTTTTTTGTCCTATATGGCTCTTTCAACATTTTGGGTTGCCGAGCCCTGTCCTAATTACGCCTACTCCTTAATATCCTCTTCCGAACACCTCCATGCGTCTTTTGGACACCTGCTAACACCCCTCCTTCGCACCGTCCCCTGTTAACGACACCTCCTTTCATCCTCTCTGTACCACGCATCCCTCCATTACACAAATATTATTTTCTCTCTTTTTTTTTTTTTCAAGGCAGTCATCAACTTTTCCGCATCGAGGCTTTGAATCCAGCATGTTCGCACCCATCTGCTGGAATTAATCAATTCCCTGGACTGCGATTATATGAGCAGCAGCAGTGATTTTTGCCTTGGCTACAATTACAGCCTTCATTAGCCTAATTAAAAAGTGTGACGAGCGGCGGCGAGTGGAAAGAGTCCGTCAGGGATCCTGAGAGTCATCGGAGCAGTCAGGAGGGGGTGATTATTGGAGGGAAGGAGGTGGAGATGGAAGAGGAGGAGTGTGTGAACGCAATAAGAGGAGGGAAAGAGGGGGAGTTCAAATAAAGAGGCAAGGAGACGTAGTTGGGAGCGGAGGCGGCTGCTTGGCTTGTGTGTAATTACATAGGGAGGCAAAGGTATAGTTCATACAGGAAGAAAACAGGCAGTAAAAGAGGTGTGGTTCAAAGTACAGTCAAACCTCGGTTTTCGAACGTCTCTGTTCTCGACCAAATCGTTTTTTGACCAAAGATTGATGACGAACAAATTTCGGTTCTCTAACAAACTGAGCGCACTTGAATGAACCATTTGTCTCCTCTCGCCTTCCTTACACGAGGAAGTGACACTTCCTCGGGTAGACGAGGAAGTCACGCTTTCTCATGTCGCTTTCCATTGTGAGCAGACGTGTTCAATAAACAAATGGTAAAAAAAAGGTGTGCCTGTGTGCGTGTTATTAATATTACCGTATTGGCCCGAATAGAAGACGGTGTTTTTTGTATTGAAATAAGACTGAAAAAGTGGGGGTCGTCTTATATTCGGGGTCTAGACATTATGCCCATTCACGACGCTAGATGGCGCCAGATATCAATGAAGCGAATGCTGAACTTGACTCCCCAGGCCAAAGCGAACCCCTGAATAAAAATGAAAATAGCGGTAGCACGAAGAAGAAAAATAAAAAATAGCGGCAAGAAAGAAAAGAGAAGAAAATAATCGAAGAGATAACAGAAAATGGAGAAACGTCGCGACAATCTGGAGAAAAGTGGGTCGAAGATCGGCCAGGTTAACCGGCACCTGAGAAGTTATGATGAAATTTACATTTAAAAAAACAGAAGCCATTCATTTGTGAATGTGATTACACTTTAGTTTACATATTTAAATGTTCAGATATTAAGATTTGAATGAGGCAAAATAACATGATTTTTTCTCTCAAATATATTGTTAGAATCCTTTGTTTCAGATGTACTGTAATTATTTTCTGTATAAAAATTAATTTGGTGTTCAAAAAGTCTTTTTTCAAACTTGAGTTTTGAAAAAGAAGGGGTCGTCTTATAATCAGGGCCGTCTTATATTCGGGCCAATACGGTATATATTTTTGTGTTAGTGTACACAGCACGTTAAGCTTCCTATCGGTTTCACAAAAAAATAGTCTATAAAAATAAAATAAAATGAAACAGCAGGGCACCTTTTGAACCTAGGATCAGGAAGCAATGACTTGAATTAAGTGTGTAGGAGGTGTCGCCAGGAGGGGAGGAAGCAAAGGGGTGAAGGAGGGTGGGAGGAAGATTTAGCTCTGGTGCCAAGGAAATGAGGTGTCGTTTGGAGAAAGCAAGGGGGTGTAGATTCATGATTCAAGGACGTGCTTAAAGGAGGAGGAGAAGGTCGAGTTAGGAGTGAAGGTGGAAAAGGAGGCACAAACACAGCAGCCATGTTTTGACGCCGTGAAATGTGTGTCAACCAGAAGGAAAAATGAAGCAGGATGCAGCAAAGGAGGGAAGAGGGGGGGGGTGAAGGATGGAAGGATTGAAGGTTGACTAGACGAGGGACTGTGAAAGATCAGGGGAGGGGGGTGAGCTGAATGAAGAAGAAGAGGAGGAGGAAGGAAGGGAGGGAGGCAGGAGTAATGAACGAGTGGCACAAAAAGCTGCATAAGCACATTTGACAAGTCATCAGTCACTACAGCAAACGAGCGCGCCACGTCATTAATATGCTGCTTTACGGAGGACTGTCAAGGATGGAAGGCGGTAGATGAAACGCCACAAGGAGGAAACAAGGGAAGCCCCGGAAAGCTGCATGAGAGAAAGGAAGGGGGGAGGGATAAGCTGCGCAGGGAAAGCCCTGCTGCAAGGATCTCCTCTTCCTCTTCCTCATTCTCATCCTCTTCATCTCTCCTACGTGGGTGCTTGACTTGACCCAATAAAATCCACACATTCACCAGCAAAGCCATTAAATTATGTATTTGCACACACACCCAAAAAAAAAATCCAAACCCAGAAGAAGTATTTGATCAGAAACGGTCTATTTAACACTCCAATATTTGTGCTTTAGAAGCTCCAGTGCTCCGCGGGTGCACCAGAAACAGTCATGAGACTTTTGGGCGCATTCCAGTCACCATAGTTCAAGATCATACTCGGCTAATTGGCTTGTGACATCACTCAGTCATCAAACGAAGACTGGAATTATATTTATTTCTATCATTTATGACCACAACTACGACTTCGACTGCCAGACATTTCCTCAAATAAGACCACAACCAATTAAACACCTCCCACTGGAACTGCTATGCCTTAACACTCAGTAATTACTGAGGCACTTACACAAAATGTGATGCCTAATACACTTGAGGAGAAATAAACCCCTCCCTCAAATACAGTATCCTCTAAATTACGACCATGAAAACTTCTAAAGCTCCACTGCGACACATTCTCAAATATGAAACACTTAAATGCTGTGTCCCACCTAGTCAGAGGTGCATTATGCACTGGAGAAAAATAAATGCCTCCATCAAAAAGCTACTTTAAAGTAAGACTGCAAAAAGTTGTAATCCACCAGTGCCACATTTCCTCAAATATCAAATAGCCAAACATGGTGTCACATTTGCATGAAGGCACGTTATGCACTTGAGAAAAATAAACGCCTCTCTCACCTAGTCATTTCAAACGAAGACACCGAAAACTTGTACTTCTCCACTCCCGCATTTCTTCAACTGTCACATACCCATTCTCTGTGCCCCAAGTAGCTGAGGGTGCGCTGTGCACCTGTAAAAAAATGAACGCCTCCCTTTTTCCATCATAAAAAAACTCCTCAAGTAACGAGTATCATTACGCCATTTCATAGACGCCATCATTCTCAAAAGCAAATGAAAGCGTGAACTGAATGATCCGATGCTAACCAAAACAGCAAAAACAAAACAAAAAAACCCTAACAAGGCACGTGAACGGTTCCTTTTCAATTATGGCTATTTTACGACATCTCCTATCCTCCAAGTTTTCCTCAAAAAGTGTGCCATACCTCTCATAAATGTTGTGACTCACTGATTTGCGGCGTTTATCATCACTTGAGAACAAATGCCTTCCTTAAACAATCCCTTTTAAATTACGACGACGAATTCTTCTACAACTACACTGCTACATTTTCTTAAAATACAGTCAAACCTCGGTTTTCGAACGTCTCGGTTCTCGACCAATTCGGTTTTCGACCCAAAATTTCGATTTTTTTATGCCTCGGATGACGAACAAATTTCGGTTCTCGAACAAACTGAGCGCACTTGAATGCACCATTTGACTCCTTTCGCCTTCCTTACACGAGGAAGTGACGCTACCTCGGGTAGACGAGGAAGTGACGCTTCCTCGTGTTGATTTCCATTGTGAGCAGACGTGTTCAATAAACATTTTTATTTTAAAAAGAGCGTGGTTTCGGTTTTTGAATATATTTCGGTTTTCGAACAGCCTTCTGGAACGGATTATGGATGAAAACCGAGGTTTGACTGTAGGTGTAATATGTGCCAATTCTGTTGCTAACCAAACCAGCAGCACCCAGTGAGCCAAGTAAGCTTTCTCTGTCTGTGTCAATAATAGTCCACCCAAAAATACTCTAAACTCCAATTCCGCTTGACATACTATTGTAATCATACCGCTAATAGTTTCACAAAAATATGCGTCTGCCAATGTGTGGTTGAGTCAATTCACATCCACACTATGTGCTTATATTTTCTAGCATTGAAAGTTTTTTTTTAACTGTATTGAACTATCAATTCATATATTCTATTGTGCTAATGTAAGTTGTTGTAATATTATATTACTGTAATGTGGTGTTGATGGTTCCCGATGTCAACTGGAGAGCAAATTGCAGGCTCATGCACGTCCGCGATGCGCATGCGCAGAGCTGCCAGTTTTTCTAAAGGTTGATAGAAAGTGTTTGTCACTGCAGCGTAATTTATTTCCATACGAAACATGAAACTAATCATGTTATGCTGTATTTGATTTATTACGCCGCTGCCGGGGTCAATATGCAAATCGGCTGGCCCCTCATCAACTTTTACGGCTTCCGTATGAATAAAAAGGAGGCGCGGTGCTGGTGCCGGAAGCATGCGCGCTCTCGCCGGGGAAAGTATGTGCGTGCGTGCGTGACACCGCTCCCGGGGACAACTTTGGGAAGGGATGCGTGTCGTCACGGACGGAAGCGTAGAATCTGGAAGCTTCGTTTTGCTGACGCTTTCATTCTGACATTGTGAGCACGAGTGCACGAGCCCGCGCGTAGTACACGCGCACGACGGGCAACGCAAGTGGTGGAAAAGAAATCGTGTTCTTACCTTGTGTTCTCCCCGTGAAGGTGATGGTTAAGATGATGATGATGATTGTGGTGGTGATGAAGAAGGCGCAGAAGGATGTGCACCCGACGACATGTGCACCACCGCTGAGGAAGGGCAAGCATCATCATCACCAGCACCAGCACGTCCCGCCTCGGCGCGACCGGCACTCCCCGCCTCCCCCCTTTTCTCTCTCTCTCTCTCTCTCTCTCTCTCTCTCTCTCTTTCTCTCTCTCTCTCTCTCTCTCTTTCTCCGCACACACAGCGCGTGACCTCATGGGGATGAATGCAGAAGAAGGATGGAAGTTAAAAGGGGCTTTGTTTACAAGCGAGGGCAACCGACGAGAAGGCAAAGAGGGAGGAGGAGAGGGGAAAAGTGGAAGAAAAGGAAGGAGACAAGGTGGGAAGGAAGGTGGGCTGAAATTTAAGGTGCCGTGTTTGCAAGGAAAACCGTCAATAAGGACAGGAGGAGATGAAGAGGCACAAGGAAAGTAAAAGGAGATGTGGAAAGAAAGAAAAGGCAAAAAGGTGGGAGGAAAAGGAGACAAGGAAAGGAAATGAGGAGAGGGAAGAAGTTAAAGAAGCTTTGTTGATAATGGGCGGGGGGGGGGGGGGTCGGCAACACGCGGCTACAGAGCCACATGCGGCTCTTTAGCGACATCTAGTGGCTCCCTGGAGCTTTATAAAAAAAAAGTTTGAAAATGGAAAAAGATTTTGATAGTAGGCTAATATAGCTCAAATAGATATAAATACATGTTGCAGCTCCGAAAAAGAAGAGCTGTGGTGTTGTTTTTTTAAATCGTACACTTTATTTATGCTTTTAACAGTCTCAACACAGACACGTCTGCGTCCGACTCTGTGCCTTCTCTCTTCTCGTTCAACTCGAGAGGCGTTCAAAGACAGCCTCTGAAAAACGGAAATTCATGATCCCTTCACTGACATGAAAAAAAGCGAAAATAATGCACCAAAACAAAACAATTAAGCGAGGAAATCACAAAATAAATTCTATGGGGGCGTTTGTGAACACACACACAACAAAGGAATGAATAAGAAACAATTCTGCGACAGTCCAGTCTCCTATATGCATACAGCATGTGTTTCCTTCATTGTAAGTTTTATAGAAGGCTTTGATTTTTTTGCGGCGCCAGACATATTTGTTTTTTGTCATATATGGATCTTTCAACATTTTGGGTTGCCGACCCCTGATATGGAAGGATAGACAAGGACAAAGGAAGAGGAGAAGGAAATGGAATTTGAGTAAAGGAGACAAGCAGTCAGCAAACAAGGGCAGAAGGCAAAGGTGGGGTGAGATGAAAAAAAAGGGACACGATGAGGAAACAAGTACTGTACATGAAAGGAAGGAGACGAGGTGATAAGGAAATACGGGAAACAAATGACGTAGACAAGGTGAAGAAAAGGAAAGAAAAAAAGAGTCTGTAAATGTTGAGGCATATAGACCCTTCTTCTGCGTCTACTTATGCCAAGCTTGCTCGTTCATTCTGGCAAGTTCAGTCCTGTCGCTTTCTGGTTGTCTGTCGCTTTAAATTGTCAGGCTGCGCAGGGTCGGTTCAGGAGTGCACTCCCACACCTGCAGCTGATGAGCAATTAACACCGGCATGGAAAACCTCTGCTGATTTGTGACCCGGTACCATTCATTATTACAGTCAAATCTCGGTTTTCGAACGTCTCGGTTCTCGTCCAATTCAGTTTTCGACCAAAAATTTCGATTTTTTTTTATGGCTCGGATGACGAACACATTTCGGTTCTCGAACAATCTGAGTGCACTTGAATGCACCATTTGACTCGTCTTCCTTACACGAGGAAGTGACGCTTCCTCGTGTTGCTTTCCATTGTGAGCAGACGTGTTCAGTAAACATTTTTATTTTAAAAAGAGCGTGGTTTCGGTTTTTGAACAATTTCAGTTTTCGAACAGCCTTCTGGAACAGATTATGGACTAAAACCGAGCTTTGACTGTATTTATTATTTTTTTTACTCCAATTTTTACAGCTACTTCAAAGGCTGACAAGAGTGGGAACCCCCCCCCCCCCCCCCCCAACATTTCTGTATGTCCTCCCAAATTTCAATGTAAACTTCAGGGTATGGATTTCGGGACTACTGTATTTCCGTCAATGTCAATACACTTGGGAGAATGTGGAATTCCACTCAGTGGAGCACAGAGGAACCTCGGCAAGGCCCACCAACAGCACCAGTTTGTTCTTTTAGCCATCATTAATAGAACACATGATCTAACAACTAACATAATTTACGGAAAGATCTGTGGACAGTTTTGGCAGCTTTCAGGGCATTGGTAGGTTCCCTAAAGGGCCGAACTCCACACGGGTGAGGGTCCGGGACCTGAATTTTCTTTTAAAGCAGTGTGCATGTATTTCAAAATAAATTTAGAGTAAATTATTTAGTGTATAGTAAAAAGTTATTTGTATACAAATTACGGGTGTTTTGATTTGGGTTTTATGCTGCTGATTTCTCTCGTCTGAGTGAAACCGGATGATGCCAAATCAGATATGGATCACATGGATTAACTGCATATTATTCAATTTTAGAGCTTCTCACCAACAACAATTTTAACAATCAAAATAATCGTTTTTTTTTTCTTTTTAATGATTGATGAAACAGATAAAATTCAATTCAAATTTCCATCCCTTTAAACAAAAACAGCACGTTATTTTAATTTGACAGTCTAGAAAAAAACATTGACCGGTTTGCTCTGTAACTTGTGCAGCGTTAAGGAAATGGGGAGGGGGTGCGTCACTGCACACAAGATGGAAATCAGCCGATCACCATCTGCGGCCGATCAATCTGAGCACCACTGGTACAGATGGTTGCTTTGTCAAAATGAGCCATTATCTTTAAACTGTGGAAAAAAGTACTAGAAATATGCATACAATGTTCTAAATCCACATTGGGTGACATCTCAAGAGGAGAGAAAATGTTCCGTATGAATTATAGATCATTCCCAGACTGCAATGTGCTTTACGATGCCATTCATCCAAGGACATCTATAATTCATGCCAATATCATTTTAAAGAATCTATACCAGGCCCACACTGGTGTGCACCTCAATAAAACTTGGGGAAATTATTAGGAAAGGTATAAATGCTTTTGGACAATCTCTCTTAGGGTGCTGAGATTGGCTTTGTGTGTGTGTGTGTGTTTAGGGGGGAATTGGTGCAGGTATTGAAAGTGGGAGTCGGTGTGGGGTCACTGGTGGGCAGCATATACTCAGAGGAAGATGACAAGGTGCTGCTACATACACCAAGGAAGATGCTTTTTTGTTTTGTTTAACAGACTAAAAATTAATGACTCTTTAATGTGCATCGCCCTCCATTATTCTGTAGACATTAAGTTGGATTTAAGTTTCTCAATAGGAGTGTTTTTTTAACAGTATATAAACTAACAACCTGAATGAAAATTTCACACAAGATAGGTTTTTTGCCGTTTTTAAGAATACGCATTTAGGCAAATACCAATCTTTCAGAATAATGCGGATTTAAATATTTTTTATGAAATAAATTTTCAGAAAAATATACGTTTTTTAAAAATGTTTTTTTTAAATGTAAAGATTAACCCCGCAAAATAAGTGAAAACAGAAATACATAATTTTAGAAAAAATATATTTTTGGAAATACATGTACATGTTCTTAATATAAACATTACAAGAAAAAAAGAGAAGATTGAAAAGAGAAAAGATAACTACGGTATATGTAAAATAAAAGTGGATTTATTAAAAACCTTTGTAAAGACGCAATATGGATTTATTTAGGTAAATATCCACGCCATCTAGTTTAAGATAAATCCGATGGGAATTTCATTGATTAAAACATTAAAATGCCTATATTTATTTGTAATAATGGTTAAAGGTTTTCAAATGCTCATAAAACACTTGGTGACAGTCAATTAATAACCCTAAAATACAATTATTCATTAGTTTGATTCGCTGGATCAAATCTTGTACAATCTAAACAGAATGACACTAAATCGTTTGTGATGTTTTTTGTTCCAGGAAAAACTAAGATCTTTGGTGGTTTTAGTGCATTTTGGGGGATGTATGTGAAGTATTTAAAAGCAAGCATGAAGCATACACGGTATACAAGAGACTCATTACTAAATGGAAGCTATGTGTGAGTGTGTGTGTGTGTGCCAATAAAAAGGAAGACATGAAATCCAGATTCATTTTTTTGTAAGGAAACTTTATGTGTGCTTGGTGAGCGTCACTCATCATCATCATGGTTAGACGGGGGGGAGAAAAAAAGCCTTTTTGCAGTTTCCAGTACAGCAGATAAGGTTCCTTATTATTGAAGAGTACAAAAAAAAGTGGAAAAAAAAAATCACAATTTCCAGAGTTCATTTCTCTCCTGCCAGGTGGAAAAAAAGCAAAGGAAAAAAGCAAGGAGAAAGAGAGAAGCTTTTGGTCCTGGAGTCTTTCTGCACGCGACTTGCTGTCTTTACCCTCCCATAATATGTGCCCCCGTTTTTGGAAAAAACAAAAAAGCAAAAAAAAATCCCATCAATTTAGACACCCCCTCCCCCAAATCATCTCATTAGTATTGCATAGATTTTTTTTTTCTCCTTTTGGTCAATTTTTGTTCTAATTGAAGACGGGTGAGAATGGAGAGATGAGAGAAAGTGGAAAGCACGGAAAAGAGACGATGGTGCTGAGGACACAGACCAGGAAGAAACTCTGCAACATTGTGCACGGATTGGCTAAAACAATAACAGCGGCAATTAATGATTGGGAAAAAAACCTATCCCCCCCCCTTTTTTTGTTGCCAATTCTCATGCAAAGGAAGAAAAGCAAATATTCCTGAAAGCACCCTGCACTCTGGCAAATCAAGAAAAGAAAGGGAAAAATTATTGGTCACCTTATCCAGCAACAAAGGGCATTCTGGGTAAATATGTGGTTTCATTTCTGGTTGATCGACATCCCGCCCCTAAATGCCGCCCCTTCTCTCCGAGCCATTCCGGACGCCTCAGCATATAACTCTGATCTAATACACAAACATCGGCAATCAAGTGACCCCCCCCCCCCACCCCGCCCCCCCTTCGGAACCCAAGTACCCCCTCGCCAAAATCGTAATAAAATAAATTTAGCATAAGTATCAAGATTAGCTCTCCTCCCTTCTTTGTCGCCCCCCCCCCCTCAAAAAAAAAAAAGGCAGAGTGGGTGAAGTTAACAAGCGCACTTCCCCCCAACCCCTAAACATCAAGGAAGGAAGTCTAACTACTATGAGAAGCCGATGGAGCGTTTGTTCCACATCCTTGATATCCAGCTGGAGGTCCAAGTACTAGCTCTGTCCTCATTAGTAAGACCATTCAGCACACACTAGTAGAACGACTTGAGAGTATAATTTTTTTTTGGGGGGGGGGGGTTGTTTTTTCCCCCCAAGGAGACATAAATAAATGCTCAAATGGCTTTCAAGGGCCATCTACTAGTATGCATATTGCCCTGACTAGCAAGACAATTTGAATGACACACTAGTACGGCAACTTTGACATAATAGTACAGCAACATGATGTCAACCGGTGCATATTTATTTATTTTTTACCAGTAATACTACTAGTGCCTTGAATTGCTTTGGGGCTCAAACTAGATGATCAAGGCTATCGAATAAACACAAACACACTGCTTACTAGTAAGGCTTAATTGTTTACTAGTAGGCCAAATGTGGATCTAATAGTAATGAAAAAATAAAAATAAAATAAAAAGGCAGTTATTCCACAACTGTGCCCTAGATGTTGTACTTGTGCCTTTAATTGTTTTACTAGTTTGCACACCTTCACGGAGGATAGCAAGGATATCGAGTAAATGACTGATCATTATTTACTTCCGGTAGTAAGGTCTAATGTAGCAAAATTGTCTATAGTTGTGGGGGGGGACACAGTCTTATTATTAGTGTTCCAGGGCCTTCTACTAGTGCACTTACAAAGAGCGCACTAGTAAATGAACCTTAAGATAGATAAAAAAAAACACTGAAGCAAAGCTTCACGGCTTTCCATGATTTACTTTCAGGGTTTGAGTACTCGAAGGCCCAAAGTGGCAATGCCGTGGAAAAAAATAAAATAAAAAATACACTCTCATTCTACGAGCGCACTGCATAGTCTTACAAGAGAGGACGAAGAGTGTATTGGTAAATGGACCTTCGGCTGGAGCCCAAGGATATCGAATAAAAGGCTTTCCATCAACTACACTTCACTCGACACACTCAAAGACTTTCAAATCGGCACACGTAGGGGGTGGGGGCACCTCACAGTCAACTTAATTCCTGACTCCCCCCCCTTCGATTTCCCCCCGATCCCCCTCCGCATTCCGTCCCCACTCGGCCTTTACAGGTCACTCTCGCCGTACAGGGCGGTGGAGAAGGACATGTAGTCGAGGGCGCCTGGGACGGCGTCGGGCCCCGAGTAGGGCGCCATCCTGGCGATGCAGTACTCAGCCTGGTCGGGCGGCAGCTCCCGCCTTAGCTCGTCGGCAGTGATGAAGTTCTGACGGGAGCAGAAAATATTACGGGTGAAAACAGAGAGCGGACCTGCACAATTTCTCACTGTCCATCTGTCTGTTAAGTGCGGTTCAAATTTGGCGGCAATCAGACTAAACCTCTTGGTGGAGTCAGTCTTGGAACAACCACTGAAAATGTTCACAAAGATTTAAGATAGTCAAACCTCGGTTTTTAGCCATAATCCGTTCCAGAAGGCTGTTCGAAGAACCGAAATTGTTCGAAAACCGAAACCACGCTCTTTTGAAAATAAAAATGTTTACTGAACACGTCTGCTCACAATGGAAAGCAACACGAGGAAGCGTCACTTCCTCATGTAAGGAAGGCGAGAGGAGTCAAATGGTGCATTCAAGTGCGCTCAGTTTGTTCGAGAACCGAAATGTGTTCGTCATCCAAGGCATTAGAAAACTCGAAATTTTTGGTCGAAAATCGAATTGGTCGAGAACCAAGACGTTCGAAAACCGAGGTTTGACTGTATATGTTCGTCAACATCACCCCCCCCCCCCACAATAGTCAAAAATACACAAAGAAGTAGTAATGACATATTTACTTAATCTTTTCTATAAATGTCAAAGCTTTGTGTCAAATACCAATCCAAAATATGCAAGCCAGGTGCAGGTATAATTTTAGGGTGATTTGAAATGTTTGTGAAAAGCCTGGCAAGTGATGGTTGCCTTCAGCAGATGAGAATGTAGTTGGCCGTTAGCCTGCGCCCGTTGAGTCCCTGCTTGCCAGTCGAAGCCGCTGCATCTAGTGTACGACTGTGCTTCTTTATTTTGTTACTGTTTTGTTCAATAAAGTGATTGAAAGCGCACCAGCGGCTACGTCTTTAATTGTCTTCAATTCCTTCTCACTCGCTGCGCTAGGCGGTATCATATTAGATCACGATGTTCATCGTAATTGTGCGGCGGTGTGAGAAGGTTCTGCTTTGCAGTGAGTGGGTAATCTTTTTTTGTGTGTGAAATCATCCCAAACTATGGACATTCTCTCGCTCTCATTTATTTCTATTTCCTCCAGGCTTGCGCTTATTTATATACTGAGTCTGCCATAATATATGGGTGAATAAATGAATCCAGTAATTAACAACAACAAAAAAGTGAGGGAGAGAGAGAGAAGAGCTACAGAATGTAGAATTTAAAAATCTGTGAATGAGAAATACAGTGACAGACCCGGAAAAAAAAGAACCCTAATATGGCGATAGATAGGATAGACCAGTGTTTTTCAAACTTTTTTGAGCCAAGGCACACTTCTTTCATTGAAAAAATCTCGCGGCACACCACTAGCTGAAAATGTGAAGAAAACCCACCCCCGCTTATTTTAACAATTAACATGCTATATTGTTACTATAACCGTTTTTAACATTGAAGAATGACGCTATAACAGCTTGAATTGGAATCAAATGAGCACAAAGAAAAAAGAATTTTATAATCTTTCATATTAATTGTTTCACCGTCGTCCTGCATTCATGCGGCACAAATTCGCTTGTGGCCGAAACACAAGACAGTTGGCTAGCTGTTGCTGCTCCCTAGCGGTAAGGGAGGGTACTACATGATTACTTTCTGGGCCATAGACCCAGCATACAAATTGGGTATTTTACCGCGGCACACCTGACAATGTCTCACGGCACAGGGGTTGAAAAACACTGGGATAGACTAACAAATGTCATGGAAATTGTCTCCGGGGACTTCAGGTTTCAATCTCACCTTATCCGCGGCCAGTATTTTGAAGGAGGCGATGACCTGGTCTGCGGTGTCCGTGTCCGTGGTCTCCCGAGACATGAAGTCAATGAAGGCCTGGAAGGTGACGGCGCCTGTGTTGTTGGGGTCCACGATGCCCATGATGCGGGCAAACTCCGCGTCGCCCTGGTGGACCGCAAAAAGAAGAGGTTAACCTGGAAGACACTTGACGCGACACAAACACATCAAGATGAAAACTGCTGGAGAAACTCAAGAGTGAGAGCACGACACAACAGGCATGCGGCGTTTGCAAGCACGTACAAGACTAGAAACAGAAAACGACAAGCAGGGTGAGAAAAGACAGCGAGGTGCCTGCAGGTGCAATAAGCAGCACTAACACATATACACTTATAATATACACACACGTATATGAGTCGTTTTTACATGTTTGCATGAGGAAATGGGTGAATTTACACCCAAAAATTATTCTCCATACCGATTCTTGATATTTTACGAAACCAACTTACACCTGGTATCGGTGCATTTACAACTACGGTATTTATAAATCTGTTTACTCCCGCTGCTAATTGTGTGTTTACACTTGGCATCGGATGTTTACATCTGCTATTGGGTTGCCACAATTCGATCGACATGATTGCAAATCGGATCATGTAATTTTCAGCTGATCGGTATTGGCTGACAGAGATTTGATTTTTCAAATTGTCTTATTACCAAAGAACATAACATTTAAGTTCTTGACTTGAGTAGAACCACTGCTAATTTACAGCCATATAAAAAAAGTATAATTTAGGACGAATTTAGTGATAATAATGATAATATTAACAGAGACAATTTGCACGAGATGGTGCAAGGTACATTTGGAAAAATACGGTACTTTAAAGTTAACTATCATATTG
This sequence comes from Hippocampus abdominalis, assembly GCA_018466805.1. NCBI lineage: Eukaryota > Metazoa > Chordata > Actinopteri > Syngnathiformes > Syngnathidae > Hippocampus > Hippocampus abdominalis. Next base: position 8,986,034 of record CM031703.1, read on the forward strand.
TTATTCTGTTTTCGTACTCCTGTTATTGGACCTGCAGACACCCCGAAGAGAGGGGCGCTAAAGCCAACATTGGCATCAGTACCAGGCTGTTTCCCGTAGAAATGAGCAGAGCCCGGTAATCCTCTGCCACCATTTGTCCTGATCGCTTCTGTGGGGGGGTCAGCAGGGTGGGAAATTTATAGTTGAGAAGCGACAGAAATGGTTAGATGAAGAAAAAGAGTAAAGGGGAATCAAGGATAAAAAGCAGAAAGAGTCAATGTTGAGAGCAACATAGACACTGACGGGAGCAGCCCAAGAGGACACCTGTACAAAGCAACAGAGAACCCTGGTGGACAAACGGGGACGTGACATCTCCAAGCTTGATGGCCTTCATCTTGAGGAGCCTCGGAGCAGGAAAGCCAACTAAGCACTGACCACTCAGAACCTTGTTCCGATAGAATGATCTCTTTGGGCAAGATTTCAATTAGGCATGACTAAGCTGCCGATACACCCTTTTAAATTTTTTTTAAATTGTTTTTTCAATTGGTTTTTTTGTCCATGCAAATACTTGTTTTTTCTACTTTCTCCTTTTCACGATTTTGCTGCTGTAAATTGCCAATTTCTCCAATGTGAGACAAATAGGTTTTTTTTCTCTTCTTTTCTAACTGCACATATACGAACAGTATCAATGCATTTGTTTGGAGGGCATTATTAGAGCCACAAATGTGTATTTCAATCCACAAATATGTAAAAAGGATCCGTATCTGTAACCCCAGTCACAAATGCGTAACATGAATATACAAATGCGTGATTGACGTCACAAATGTTTCACCTAAAGTGTGTATAGACACCGAGCCTCTTGTTTGGCCTTATCCTCATGCAAGACCTTTGCTACAGTCGTTCACGACACGACTCACAAAGGCGTGACTAAAGACTTGTGTGTGGCTCCGTCGCTACACACTGAGACCAAAAGGTGCTGCTAGTATTCTAGGGGTTTGATGAGCCAAATTTAATGTCACGTCAAACTAAAATCATGTCAATTTGATTGTCAGTGATGTTGGCTTTCCTGACTTCCATGTGGCCTCTCCCCCAGACTATTTCCCCCTCCGGTAGAGGGAGTTCTTACCTGCTTGTTGTTCTCCACGTCGTAGCCCAAACTGATCAAACAGGCCTTGAACTCCTCGGCCATTAGGGCCCCGCTGTGGTCCTGGGGTGAGCCATTGACGGCCAATGACAAAGCACCACGTCACGCACCAGGACCCAACCAATTCGCAACCATGGGGTGAGGGGAGATGTGCGGTGGGATGGACCATGCGGGAGGGACGATGGAACACATGGGAAACAGACAAGGATGGTTGTTTAAACAAATGTTTCCACAGAATCACACATGGTGCTAAAATGCATGTTGTGATATCAGTATTATTTTTTTTTACCATCTGAAGGACTAATAACGAACGACATGCGATGTGACAGTGACACAAAACAAAAGACAGACATTGTGGATGGAAGAGTGACACCTCGTGTGCATCGTTTACAGTCAAACAGGGACCACTAGTGGTGATTCCCCATTCGGTTGTGAGCAAAATAATCAATTCCAACCATAAAAACCTCAGAATGTTGTTGCACATCTCCAGAAAGTGTGGAAATATTCATAGTAAAACATTGACTGTCCTTCTGAGCGATACCCACCGAAAATTAAACATGTCATACTCACTCGCTTGGCTCCTCTTATGGTCTGAACATGTGCATGCACATGAATATCACGCGACTGTCAGAAACTTTTCCTAACAGTGTGTATTATTACTAGTCGTTTATTTCTATTGAACAAGGTATTGGTCATTGTGAATAACTGGCGAGAGAAGCAATCACAGTTGTGACACTTGCATGGTGTGTCAATGTGCTCCATGGACCTTTTTGGTTGTGGATTACTTGGGAGTATCCTGAATAACTGTCAGAGGCGCTTTAATTAATGAGTGGGCATGCCTGTGCCCTTACCTTTTTTTGGATCTACTCCTGTTCATTTGAATAATGCCAGGTGGCCGTTTACAACACAAATAACAGACACAAACTGATTTGGAAGAATGTAGGTAAAGTCAGTGAAGCTGTGAGGCTCGAGTTTGCATGCCTGACCTTGTCAAAGTGGTTGAAGGAGGCACGGTACTCGTACAGCTCCTCCTGGCTGATTCCCTTGGCATCACGCGTCAGGATCTGGTTCTCAATCTCGTTGATCGTTCTGGCGATGGTGGTGAGCAGCTGCTCCCAACCCACGCGGATGTGCTGCCGGAGGACGCACGGGTTAAAAAAAAAAAAAAAAAACGTCTTGAAGAGTTTCAGACCCACAAAAGGCTGTGTTACTACCTCCATGGAGTAGGCTGTGTATGTATTGTCAAAAATGAGGGCCTCCTGGATGAGCTTGTGGACGCCCTCCAACTGGTCGATGTTGGGCTTGTAGTCAACGATGCTGCGCTCGTACTCCTTCAGGTTGGTCAGTTGGTCCTCCAGAGTGCCGATCATCTCGATGGATATCGTGCCAATTTCCTGCCCGCCAAACATTTCCATTGATCAAAATTAGCAAACGCTACCCGGCAACCATTCTGGCTGATGAGCTAACGCGTTTCATTCAGTACCTCCATCTTGTTTTGTATCCAGGGTCCGACCACGTTGGCTTGCTCGGCAAAGTTGCGTCTCAGCTCGTCGTTGGACTGCTGCTTGCAAAGCTCCTCCTGCAGGGCCCGGTCACGCTGAGGTACCAGTTTCTCCGCCTACAGACACACAGACACGTTAATAAACACTTGAGCTTGACTTCATTTCTCATCTTGACATGCGATGGGTTTAACGGTAGCAGAAGACTCTGAGTTACGGTTTCACACCTGTATTAACAAGGGTATAAGTCACGTTTACATGTTTTAACCTGATATCAATGTATGTACTAGCAGGTTTTCACCTTGTATCAATTGATAACACATTGACACCTGGTTTCGATAAGTATTTACCTACAATACTGACTTGTGTTTGCATCTTATATCAATGCGTACACTAGCAGGTTTTCATATTGTTTGTAACTGCTATATAGAGACACGTAAATCCCTCCTACTTGTTCTTGTTGAGGAGGCGAAAACAACTGTTCTCAAGGTAGCAATTATTGTTGACACAGTAACTTATCCAGTGTGGGGAATCTCACACCATTCACTATGTCTGTCAATCATGGCATCATATACTGAACACACTTGACCTGATCCCACTTGCTGTCGATGCTCTGTGGCGTGATGGCGGTGTACTGGTTGGTTCCACTCAGCTTGATGCCATTGTGCTGGGCGATCTTCTGGACCTCACTGTGGATGGCCTGGATGGCCTGACGCTCCTTGTTGGCTTCAGGCAGGGTAGACTTGAACTGCTCGTGGGCACGGATCAGGCTCTGAGGAAGCATAAGATCGATTATTTTATCATCCGCTCTGCGTTTTGTTCTCTCAGTCGAGTTCCTGACACGTACCTGGATCTCTTCAATGTTGTGGACAATAAACATGTCCTGTAGGTCCTCCATGGCCCCCTCCATCCAGTTGTTGAAGGGTGCTGCCCGTTTGGCGTACTCCAGGTAAAGCTCATCGATGGACTCCAGCAGTTTCTCAGTTTTCTGAGGGGGTGGACGAGTAAATGTGTGAGTCCAAGAGGGTCTTCAAGTACTGTATAGACTCTGATGACCACATCAGAGCTCTCAAACCTGAAGTGAGTCCCTGCGCCGCTGGGTGAGTTCTCCAAGACTGTCCCACTGCATGCAGATTTTCTCACAGCGAGCGTTGACATTGGGGGAATCGTAGTAGTCCAGCTCACTGCAAGACAACATGGGATGCTTAATGTGACAAAAACAAAAGCATATTAGATTGGAGGGCTGAGCGCTATGGCCTTAATGTAAAAGCTCAGACTTATTCCCACAATTTTTTAAAAAAAATATAATGTTAATGCTTATAGCTTACAGCTAATTAAAACCCCCAAATGCTCCACCTCAAGAATATGACAAAAGAATCCAAATGATTTTACGATAGAAATGAGGTAGCAACAGGCCTTCCGCAAAGTATCTTCCTGCATTATGTGTTTAAGGAACCTGAATAATATATCAGTTACGCTTTTTGAATTGAACAACGAGGATGTATAATACAGTAACATTTATAGATGTAAAAACATGAACAGTATGAAGAAACCATTCATTCGGCAAATCTAAAATGCCTCCTTCACGTACTTGAGTTCCTGCGCGATGGCAGCGATCTGCTCCACTCGGTCCTGATGGGCAGCCAGGTCGCTGTCGAAGGCCTCGTGTTTGCGAAGCAGCGCCTTTACCTCAGACAGCGAGGCCGTCTCATAGTCTTTCTGAGTCAGCATGGCCTCCTTGCCTATACATCATACACAACATGAACTCAAGAACTTCTCTTCAACTAGGTTGTAGACTAACACATCCAATGGTTTGTAGTGTTGTGTTGTACAGTACACAATACGCCCGATAATTACTCGACTTGATTTCTGGTTTTCAGTTGATTACATTGGTATGCGAGTCAGCGATAACAGGGCCAACTGTTACTTTGATTCAGAATGAACAGGTACTGTTTTGCTTTGGTCACTCCTTGTAGGAGCTGAGGGTAGTCTTTGGATTTACCGCTGGTCCAGGATTCGTGGATGGAGGCCTTCTGGCGGAACTTTTCAGCCAGGTGGTCTAATCTCTCCAGACGTCTGATCTCATTGAGGAGCCACTCCTCGTAACCCTTCTCTGCACCCTCCAGGCAGTGCCATGCCCTGTTGATATCCTGAATAGGAGGGACAGCGAAGTAATCATGAAAAATTCCCAGTACACGACATCCAAGGTTTTGCGATTTTAATGTGTGTACTTACAGCCACCATGTGTCCCTCTGACGGCATAAAGGCAGGTCTGCCACCGAGTCTGAGTTTGGTCTGTAGCGTGTTGAAATTGATTTCCAACTGACATTTCTCCTGGACCTGCGATACAAACATTTGTATTTCTTAGTGGGAAGAATACAAATATGAACCAAGTGACTGGTAGCACTAAAGTGAAGAGGTGGACTTGCAGAATCCAAAGTCATATTTAAAGCACATTAAAGAACTACACAAAGCATCAAAGCTAAAAAAACAAAAAGACTAACAAAAAATAAAGCGCTACATGGCCATTACATAACATCGGCACGCTACATAACATATAGATTGGGGTAATATTTATTGAAGATATAAAGATCAGGAATTCAGTTCCTGAAGAATGGAGATAATCCCAATCAAATTTGACAAAATATATTTCTTAGCAATGCATACTAGCACTTATTAGACAGGAGTGGAATAAAAACTGCTTATTTCCCATAACACGATTGCAAGTTTTTATACTGATATCCCAACAGAAACTTTTATAAAGCAAATTTTTACATTTCACTTGTAAAACTTTATAATCAGTATTTTAGTTTGGAATCCATTTTGTCGTGTCACATGGATTTCAAAGTAATTCTGACCAATCATTAGCGGTCTTCCGGTGTTAGAAAAAAAGATTGAGTGAAGTAGAATGTGTTCAGTTATTTAAAAAAAAATATCTAATGTGATGTGCAGATGCGGTGTGTTGAGTGATTTTTAAAATAAAACTATCCTGTGGTGTTAGGATAAAGAAAAAAATCAACCAGCAATTATCCTGTAGGGGGAAAAATTATATACTGCAGTTTGTTTTTAAGATGAAAAAAAAATCCTGTGGTGTGGAGGTACATTAAAGGTGATTAAAAAAAGATCATCCTGAGCAATTAGAGTTGCATGGTGTGTGTTTTGATCGCTTATTCTGTGGTGCCAGGAGTTTTCAGTGATAGGCAGCAGTGCCTCCATGTGGTCGAGAAAAGAGCACGGTAGCTACACAGTACAGTATATCATTTAACAAGTTAGCTCCACAGGGAGATGGAGAAGAACCTTTGGTGGCTTGTGGACGCGGCGGTAGTCCCGGAAGTCCTCCAGCTTCTGCTGCATCTCAGACATGGTCTTCTCCGGATTTCTGTTCTCCAGCCAGGGAATGGTGCGACGGATCCACTCCAGAAGCTGTGCGAGGGGAGGATGGAATCATCAACAGGAATAATGTAGGACTAGCGAGTCATGTCTTGTTTGTACTAACATCACTGGCCAGTTTCTCGTATTCCTGCATCAAGTGCTCGTTCTCCTGGTTGACCGCCAGTACTTTGCAGATTCGATTGGCAGCGGTCTCAGCCTGTGAAGAGCAAACACAAGCCGGTGAGAGATGCTAGCAATACCTAGCCAGGCATTACTCTAGCTGATTCCCAATGCAATTGGTTAAATGCAATTGTTTTTTGTTTTAATTTCATGCATTTTTTAAATTCATTGATCAATTGAGTTTTTCTGAATACAATTTTAAAATGGATAATTTAATAACATTTTAAATCAATTGTCATAAATTACAAAAATACAATTTTAATTTGTAAATAATAATACTTTGACAATTAAATTTATTTTAAAATTAATATATTAGTAAAACAAACTATTTCACACAATAAAATCACGAAAAGTTCTACTTGCATGAACAATTAAACACATGCATTAAGTATTTACCTATTTTACCAAAGCATACATTAAATGGTTTTGTAAAAATTGTTTATTTTACCATTTGTTTGGTAAACATTTTATTAAATACAATAATTACATTTGAAATCTATATGTAAAATGCCTTATTACACTGACATGGTAATAATAGTTACAAATGGATTAAAATGCTACTGACATGAATGTAATTGTGTTAAACGTATTACTTTCATTTTTTATAAGTATAATGAGTTCTAATATGAGTTCTAAATTCTGTGACCCTTTTTAAAAACAAAACGTGCTCAGATGTGTCAAGTCATTGGTGTGAACACACACGAGCAATGATTGGGTTCTAAATTTCATTGCAAAAAAGAAAAAAAATCACACGTGTTTTAGGGGGAAAAAGTGTGGAAACAAACGGCCGTGTATTAAAAAAAACCCAGCAGCGTTGTTTGGATGGTTACAACATGCAGGAAGCTGCTGGCAGTTAGTTTCATGTGCCTCAATCACACACATTGTGCTTATAAAAAAACACCATGCGTCTCAAGTGGGTCCATACATCAAGTATATCTGGTTCAAATGGTGCTGAAGTCCAGTGGGTCCTACGACATTAACTACTGGACTGCAGGAATACAAAAACAACACATTTGGCAAGTGAATTCAACACTGAATGCTGAATCAATTTTTGAATTATTTTTAAGGTTTTCAGTAACAAAATTATTTTAATGTAAGAAAAAAAAAAAGGATAATACATAAACAATAATAAGACATGTGGAATTGTGGAATTAAACAGCAACTGATACAAAGTGGAAAGCGATTGACTCATGTTTCTAAAAGAAATCAACACTTCCCAAAGTCACACACCAAAGTTTTCTGTCTCTTAAGAAACTAGGAGACAAATTGGATATACAGCGCAAGGGGTGTAAAGGTACATATATTCAGATTTTTCAGCAATTCACAAAAACGGATTGCTATGATAATGACTGATTCACATCATTGGATGTTAAAAAAACAAAAAAAACAAAGGCAACTGAGACAACGCTGTAAATGTGACTTTAGGAAGGTAAGGGTGGACAGACATTTTTTTTTCTCTATTTAGAGTCAGCATTTTAAAGCAGTGAAGCCTGTTTGGAGAGTTCCCATCAAGACACCGAAACTCGCTATTTCAGTTAAGCCAACTCAAAGCAAAAATATATGTAGGTAGCTTCCTTTTCATCGAGTTGCTATTCTTTCCTTGCAAATATCTCATGTTATAATATGGGCACCTGCGGCTTATAGACAGATGCAGCTTGTATGTGTACAAAATGGTTTTTCCTTTAAAAATGTAGTGGGTGCGGCTTATAATCAGGTGCGCTCTATAGTCCGGAAATTACGGTAAGTAGCTGCATCTGGAGAGAAGCAGAAAAATACTTTCAATTTCAATTTTGATGTGCATTCAAGGGCTGCCACAAAATAGCATGTCTCAAACACAAACCAAATGAATAAATAAATGAATAAATTAAAAAGTATCATGAATTAACACTAACGACACCAAGATTCCACCAACGGCACAAAAGTGATAATTTTGTTACTTTAGCCTGAGCACAAAAACTGCGAATATGCAAGAATTTTATCAAATAACGGAAGGTAGGTTTCATGCCCCCCCCCCAAATAAAACAACTGAATTCGTAAATGCCCAACTGTGAATATGAGAGTCGTCACTGTGCACGTACACTGGATATGATGGGAACTCTCAGTTTTAGGGCGTGTTGAATGCATGTACCTTCTGCGCGCCAGAGAAGGCGTGATAGAAGCAGGACACATAGGTCATAATGGCCTTCTCGTCAGGCCTCAGCGTGCCCACGATGTCTGCCCGACAGCCGAAGCAAAGGATGAAATAAAAAGAGAGAGAATAAGAACAAAGAGTGAAGCCCAAGCAACCCCAAAGCAATTTAGGAATGGACGTGGAGGACGGCTGCGGCTCCACCTGAAAGTGACGCCAATTCACCGATGGAGCGTCACAGCTCACATTTGGACACAAATGCAACAATCTATATGCATTCACTCATGAAACTCATACAGGTGAAAGTGCTTGCAAATTACTGTATGACTAAAATAAAAACTAAAAGTCAAGATTATTGACCTCATCTAAGTTTCCTCCTCCCTCTTAAGGAACTTTTATAAAAATGTTTCTACTTGTTATTGCACTTTCACCAGGTGACTTCCATTGACTGTAGGATAGAGATTGCTGCTTATTTGTGTCCCAACACATCCTTTTGCTATGCGGGGCCAGAACTGAGAGAGCTGTGAAAGAAAGCGAGGCCATGCCAGATGAGGGGGCGCGGTAGCGGGGCGCTGGTTAGTAAAATATATATAAATAAAGAAACATTTGTTTTAAAAGGAGTTGGGGGGGGAGGGGGATGACAAAGGGGGCTGCTGGCATGGGGTACCTTCTGAGCTCCAGAGAAGGCATGGTAGAAACTGGACACATAAGTCATTATGGCTTTCTCATCTGGACGAGCAGTGTTCACAATGTCTATTGAAGGGGAGGTTATGAAGACGTGATTAAACATGGACGCACATGTATGACACACGTACACGCATGCTCGCACAGGAGACCAGAATGGTGGACAACATAATGCACAGGCAGCAAAATAGATACATTATTATGTTGATAACAAATGATGTGTACACAAAAAAAAGCATGCCAGAGATGGCTACTGCTGGTGTGAACGCTCTTTGTCGTTAACCACCCACTCTGAAACCCTAACCCTGGCTTGAATCATCACCCGTAAACCCATCTTCAAACCATAGTGTCAGACCCGAAACCAAGAGCAATACCCTCACTCTGGATAGAAACCTTACATTTAAAGCCCCCAACCCAGGTTTGAAAACCGATGATGAAACACGAACCTGACACCCTGATGGCCTTTTGAAATCATATTTTGAAAGCTCAACCAGGCGTGAAACAACCCTTGTTTGAGACCCCAACACTTGCTTGAAATCCTGCCTTGAAAATACAAACCTACTATAAACTCCAACCCTTGTTTTGAACCTTAACCCAGGTTTGAAGAACTGAATTTGAAACCCCAACTTGACAACTGAATCTGAAACCGTAGCCGGCATTTATCCCCTGACATAAACCCCAAGAATAAAGTTTGAAACTCTACTATGAAACCCTAACCCTTATGTAAAATCCTAACAGTGTGAAATCCATCATTTGAAACCCTAACTCTGGCTCGAAACCCTACTTTGAAAGCCTGTACCAAGCTTCGCTGTCAAAGCTCTCTTTAGTTACATATGTTCCCGTAATAGAGAACAACATAGCAATAAAAAGGCAGTAAAGAAAAAAAAAAGTATTAACCATCTGCATAGGAATTCCAAACACAAACAACTAACACATAGCTGGACACAAATGCGGTTTACCTTCTGCGTCCAACATTTTGGGGATGTCCAAGTACTTCTCCGCCACCTCAAAGGCATTGTTCAGATTGGTCACTGGGTCATCCTACGTTATCAGTCACAGACGGATAGTCGCAAAGCAAAGAGCTAAAGTTAGTGAACCAGCAACGCGTTTGCAATCCTGCTGAATGAATTTCAGGACAATGTTCATTATTAGTCGATACTTGACATCTCTCCACTTCGGTAGAGATGGTTCACACATGGTGTCGGTCACCTTTCTGAGCTTGTCGTAGTCAATGAGTTCCGGTCTGTGCCTGTGGATCAGAGCGTTGAAGGCAAGGCCGTCCTTCCAGCTGCAACAAACAAACACCAGTTACACTCGTACCACACCGTGTGTCACTTTGTTGCAACACACTTAGATGATGGTAGCTAACTAGAATTTCAATGGGTTGCATTTTTTCTCCCTGTATATTTATGTATTGTATATGTTCGTATTAAACAAACAGACGAGAACGTTTGAACATTTTGAGTTTGAAATGCATCGTTAAATTCTCTTATATGAGTCTAGTTTACAGTAAACTACAACTGAGAGTGACGCACAGATTGAAGCAAGCACACGTTGCCTTTTATTTTGCAGAACTGTGCGAGCCAGATAATCTTATTTTTGTTCCCTTCAAGTGATGTTTAAAAATAGGCTGCCATTTCTGGGGGGGGGGACAGCAACATGAGTGAGAAAAGGTCCTAAAAGTACTTTACAAATTGTATTTTAATATGTTTGAATGTTTTAAAGACGTGCACTAGAACTGAAAAACGTTTTTTTCCCCTTGATGTCGCAGATTTCCATCTAGTAAGGATCTGCAACAACATATCCCCATAATCGAAAGGTTTTACTGTACCATTGTGCAAACATTTCCACCAGAGGGAGTTCTTGTAACAGATTTGAATAAGAAAAAGAATGTGGGATCAAAGAGAAAAATACACTACTTGAATACCAGCTGTGCTTGTGTTCAGCAGCCCAGTTTATTTTGCACTGTGTGTGTGTGTGTGTGTGTGTGTGTGTGTGTGTGTTACCTAATGTGGAAGTTCTGCACATTGACATTCTTGTAGGGAGCGGTCTTCCTCTGGCACCACAACAGAAGACCCTCCTTAGCAGACGTCTCTGTGAGGATGATAAGACAGAAGAAGAAGCAGACGATTAACTCTCTCTTGATGGGAACAAATGGTTTGGAAATATCATATGAGACCTGAACCATTTTAACCGGCCATCAGATGAAAGCAGAAACGTGTGATTTTTCTTTTTTGGTGCATGATAAGACATTTTATTTTGTCTTGTATCTAGTGAAATATGAAATGTTCTAAATTACTCATTGGAATAACAAATGGTGTTCATAGTAGAAATGTTTCGAGAAAACCTTCAACAGAGATGTCCTGGATGGCGAAGCGGAGGATGATGGTCCAGATCATTCCCAGTGTCATCTTGGCGTTTCCATCCACGATTTCTGTAGGCAAAAAACCCCCCCGCACACATCATTTATTTGTCAATTGAGTCAATGTGGAATGTAGTGGACTTCAAAGGTCATCAGACTGCAGCACAAACTCTACCTGAATATTTGTGTTTAAAATGGTAATGAGAACAATTCATATCAAATTGAATAGTCAAATCTCGGTTTTCTGACGTCTCGGTTCTCGTCCAATTCGGTTTTCGACCAAAAATGTCGAGTTTTTTATGCCTCGGATGACGAACAAATTTCGGTTCTCGAACAAACGGAGCACACTTGAGTGCATTCAAGTGACTCCTCTCGCCTTCCTTACACGAGGAAATGACGCTTCCTCGGGTAGACGAGGAAGTGACGCTTCCTCGTGTTGCTTTCCATTGTGAGCAGACGTGTTCAATAAACATTTTTATTTTAAAAAGAGCGTGGTTTCGGTTTTCGAACAATTTCGGTTTTCGAACAGCCTTCTGGAACGGATTATGGACGAAAACCGAGGTTTGACTATTTGAAAATGATGTAACCTCTATAGAGTATATTGTGTTAGACCAAAAAATAACGTTTCAGTACATAAAATCATTTGTGTAAACAAAAAATAAACAGCATTTAATTAATAGAAACGCAGTAGCTTAATTTTGTATTACACTATGTTATGGGGTTTTTTCGTAGCGAGGTAGGTAGTGTAACGCGAACACACCCACAGACACGCCTCCTTCGCTGCGCACAGCTCTCCTGCGGGCAGAGACGGAATGGTGGGTTTCTCTTCATAGCTTGCTTGGAAGGAGAGGCAAGCCGAAAGATACTCTGAAATAAGTCTGCCTTGTCTGATATAAAGAAGCCTTGCTTAAACAGCATCTTCAAAGACTTGAGAAAAAATAGAAGTTTAACACGTGTTAATTAATTGGTGACATGCAGGCTTGTTTCTGGTTGCATTTAACAATATCAAAAATCAATAGTGTTGTTTCTTGATGAGGGAAGTCAATCCCATACCACATAAGATTTATATATTCATTTAGTATTATATACTGAATGATAATATTGAATATGACATGATCAAATATATAAATAAACGCAAGAAAAACAAAATAGTCCGCTATACTATATGTCTAAAAATTATTAATAGATGCATTTAATTTTAAATTGAATTAAAAAAGGGCAATTGATCAATAGTTTTACGTCTCCGGCAAAAAAATTTAATCATCAAGCGGGTATGTTTCAACTATACAAGAGAAATGTAGAGAATGTGAAGAATGTATGAAGGTGTGACACATTTCCATTTCTTGACGTCATCTTTTACACTGTCAAAAGCACGCATGTGGTCAGGCTAAAATTCCTCACATGGCTTAAATACACAAGATGACACAGATTATTTGGCATTGACTTATCAATGCAGGCTGTGATGTGTCAATGAAGCAGTATGTGGTTCCACACCCTGTTCCAAATAACCTTTTGCAAATTTGTATGTAGTGTGTGTATGTGTGTGTGTGTGTGTGTGTGTCTACTGACCCTCTGCGCCAATGGAGACCAGTTTGACTCCCTTGCTGGCAATGAAGTCCAGAGCTTTGTTGACGTTGTTGATCTTGTGAACCCTCATCTTGCCTCGCTCTGGCTTGGGTAATCGCTCACCTAAATATACACCAGACAAATAGGTATACAAATATTATACTAATACAATACGTTTGTGTTTATGTGCGGTTTACAGAGTTGCTAAGTTGCTGCCAAAAAAAAAAAAAAAAATCTGTCAAGCTGCGAGGAAAAATACATTCACTGGTTTTCAAACCCCAATTCAGTCTTAATTTGAACTCCTTACCTTGGCTTTGAAACCTTATCATGAAAGCTTTTGTACTCCACGACCCAATTGAGTGGCAAGAAATGTACTTCCACCTTCCTTAGTGCTAAACATTGTATGCCGACAAATTGGAATAACTTGAATCAAGCAGGCCTACCTGAGATGACCTCCAGAAGCAGCATGAGTTTGAGTCCATCCCTGAAGTCCTCCTCGATGTTTTCAATTTGTGTACCGGACTTGCGCAGGTGGGAGTTGCACCACGCCGTGAACGTCTGTATGAGGAGAAACAAAAACGTACACACTTCAGGAATGTACGATACGCAGCTTTCCCTCGCATAACAACATTAACAGCACCTCGTCCTGTTAGACCCGTATTAAATGTAAGAATTTACAAATTCGAAATTAATCACCTTTTTTTGGGGGAGCCGAGAAATCCAGAAATGCACCAATTTTTACAACCGCATGTCTGGTGAAAATGTTTTAAGCAGTCTTAAACACGATTCCCCAAAACTAACTCAGGGGCTCACCTCAAAAAGTTAGCGGGGAAAAAAAAATACAAACCAGCCCTGCTACAAATTTCACCAATTGACATTAAATAAGTTGGATTTGTCCACCATGACAGGATGAAAACCAAACGTTTAAAGTACACGTCAAAAGTTGAATAGGAAGGCGGACATTTTAGGTTGAAGCATCCAATCATAGGTCAACACGGCTTTTTACGCTACCCTAAGTGTCAACCATGCCCGATAGCAAACAGAAAGTCATTTTGGTTTGAAGCAGCTTTCACTAGAAAGTCAATTTGGGCATCCTACCCCGAAGATAAATAATAATAATAATAATAATGCCGCCATCAGTTTCACCGATTGACACCAAATTGGGAAGACCTGTGTATCATAGCAGGATGCACAAAGAAGTCTCCAAAACCTATGCATGAAATTGAACGGGAAATAGACCATTTTGGTTTCAGCAGCTATTTCGAGTGAATTTCGGAGCTCTTATACAGTACCTTGATTTACTTCTATTAATTCATCAAACGGAGCATAGAAGCAGGCAGGTATTTTTGGCAGACGGAAGATGCGAAATGGTCATGCTTTTTTTTTTTTTGGCCTGTGCAGGATGCAGAGGAAAACCTCCCAAGAATCTATTCATGATATTTGACAGGAAGACGGACGGCCATTTTGGTTTGAAGCAGCCATTTGAGGGCGAATTATATACAGTAAATTGACCGGCAATGACAACAACGGCTCAAAACGTGGGGCAGACATGATTAATTAATAGTTGTTTGCAATTTCACTTCATTTGAAAGGAAATTTAACAGACATTATTTAAAAAAAAAAAAAACGTGAGCAGTTATAGTAGTTACACAAAAGTGAATAGAGATTTATTTCATTGTGAATGTATTTATTGTTGGCTTTGTTGACTCACTGATGGTTTGATGTAGCAAAAAAAAAAAAAAAAAAACAACAAAAAACAAACATAACACCAGAGTTTAAAAAGACAGGAAGAGAGGCCAGGAAGCACTGTGGTGACAGGAAGTGGATGATGGAGCCTCAAAACGGGTGGCTTTCAAACACGTATTGTTTGGCTTCACATAAACATTCCATCTTGAAAACAAGTGAAGGTTTATGTTTACATAGAAAGGTTTTAGTGTTACTTTTTTTTTTTTTTAAACCAAAACATGCATGTGAAAACAACCACAAGTTGAAAGCACCTTACTGAAACCAGAATTTGAAAGGGAAGTCTGGGCATACTAACCCTAGTTTGAAATCCTAATCCTCATCTTTAAACTCTCATCTTGGAAGCAAAGAGATTTACAGCTGGTTAATGTTATTGTCATCAGTTTCCACTGCAAGGTTGCTCCTGAAAAATATCTACAATCCAGCCTGATATTGGCGCGCATTCCCACACTCATGTCAAATTAATCCCGACAGAAACTCTGACTAAACATCTGTGATACTTGTGATGAATTCCAAAACACAACCAAACGCAGTGACAACTCATGAACAGACGTGTGTGTGTGTGTGTAACGTCTCATTTTTTGACAACATTTTGTGGCAGGCAATCATGCATACAATTACCCCCACCTCACCACTGAGTAGCAAAACATAATTGTGTGCTCCTGGTAGTTCCGCCCCGCTTTTTAGCAGCCCACCGCAATGGATGGCACAAAGCATGCATTGAGGGAGGCGGATAATGGCACCCTTCAGCTGTCCGCCCAATAAACGAGAGGGTGGGAGTGGAGGCTGAGGGGGGGTATACATTTCACATAAACAAGCAGACAAATTGGTGGGTAGGAACGGGACAACAATGTCCCCTTCTAGCACATGCATGCTTCAATGCAGCAGGAAGTGGTACTGCAATGACAGGAAGTTGCTGCTTAGTTAAGAATTTGAGCACCATTATTGAGACGCTTGTCCACACACAGAAAGTGCACATTCAAACACAAGTGTTTTAAATATATATTTCAGTACGATTGATCCTTGTGGTTGGTAGAAGGGAAAAAAATCAAGATGAATAACCAGTCATAATTGATTTTAATTAAATACAAATATTTTTCGCAAAAATATGTTTTAAAATGTACACAGTATTTCCAAATGTATTAAGGTAAAAAAAAATCCATTCATTCCATTCTATTTTGGGGGGTAAAAATGTTTTAAAAATTATATTTCAAACAAGTTGAATTTTTTTTAAAGTTTTCCAAACTTAAAAACACATATGAAAAATCACATTTCCAAATTAATAAAATGCTAATTCCAATTACAACAAATGCACCTCAGCATTTTATTTAAAAAGAAATAAATATGGCAAATGTACGTAAAACAGACGCTTCTTTGAAAATTAACTGTATATTTGTTTCAATGAATCTGCCCTGATGCTTATTTCATGACTCAAGTTGCTATCTTGCTATATGGCGGCATACTCATCACTGACATGTTAGCATTTGATCCAATGTCATAATTGCACCTGCCATCAAAGCAAAATGTACCAAACTGCATTTAGTTGTGATAATAGGGAGGAGGAAGAGAGCTTGTATTCCGCAATCATAGGGTGTGGCACAACTTTGTGAGCGGTGTTTCATTTGCTTTAATGCATAACTTGAGAGCCGTTAAACCTGCCCAGGCGGCCTATCAACTCAAATTATTTTTTTGTTTCATTTTGAAGGATCACATTCGAGTCGTGGATGTGATTTTTTTTTTCTGATTGTTGGGATGAAAGAAGAAAAAAAGTGTGTGAAAGAACACTGTTGCCATGGCAACTTGTTGCTGAGAAGGAAGAGTGGCTCGTTGCGCTTGCAACCATAATCAGCGGTTTATTGCAGACGGGTAATGCGTTATTAGCATGACCGCATGCACATGTCAAGATGATGTAAATGGCTGCCATTTAGCCTAGAGTAGCTGCATGGCTAGCACGGATCCAAAATAGATCCATTCAAGACTATATCAGGAAATATAAACAAGAGAAACACATAAGTGGCTTGATTTGGAGTGACCATAACTAGCATTTCACGCTTTGGCGCCACCTACTGTTGGAATTAAGTACAGCACCAGACGGCACTGGTTATCAGTCAGTGTTTTGCACTTCTAAGCAGGCATCATTTTATCCAGAAAGCATCTGTTTGGGTCTGGAAGTGTTTAAGTTGTCCAACATGTCTTCTTCGATACAGATTGAACCACCCTGTTGTGCACGCTTCACTAGTGAAGGGTGGAAGGTTCTGCAAATGAAGCCGTTGGCTGGGAACCGCAAACGTCTTTCAACTCCCTTTTTCCGAACAGGCTCAGAGGTTAAATATAAAAGCTTAAGTAGTTTATTTAGCATTTCCAAAAATACACTAAAACACAAATGGCATGAAAGAGATACACCCACTGCGGTGTTGAATAAAATCGGAACCAGTCATCGGTACATCCCATTGAGACAAGCTCTGGCGCACATTGTCATCATGGCAGGACACATGGGAATCTAACAACTTATGCAAGAACTATGCACGTTCATCAGGACAGAATGCATAAAATTCAAATCAAACCTATACCATGAAATGCAAAGGCAGTCAGCCATTTTAGTTTGAAGATGTAGTTTTCAGGCAAAATTCATGGGTTGCACCAGAGATACATTTCAACGGAATTTACCTGATCGCCACTAGAACTGGCAAATTCGGCAGCTGGTTGATGTTAAATTGTGAAATTCCCAGGTTTAAATCATAGGGTATGCTAGAAAATACAATTTGCTCCCTATCGGTGCATGCTGAAAACATTAGTTGAACATTTTGCTTAAAAAAGTCAATTTGGAGGGAATTCAGACCATTTCCATTGGTCGTACCTGAATGAATTCTTTCAAAGGAATTTACCAAGTTGTCTCCAAAAAAGTACTAGGTGTACGAGACAGATTAATGATGCCAAATTGTGGAAAGTGTGAATTTTCAGTATTTTGGTGTAGTGGTTTAGTGGCAACGTTTGCATGAAACACAAAACGTCTTAACTGAACTCCACAAAAAGAGTTTAACCAAAAATTGTGTGAATAAAGAAAACAATCCATTCACCATGCTCAATAATTTGACAAAAATAGATCATTTTACAAATACACACGCACACAAAAACATTTGATGAGGCCAATGTGAAAGATGGCTCTGACGGTTTAGTCATCATGTTGGTCCACCATCATCACGCCGTCCTTGTAGAACAGGCCATAACACGCCTCTGATGTAATTATATCACCATGTTGTCAAGTTGTATATCACCCTAGCAACCTGCCACTGCAGCATGTACCCTCACACATTCACCAGGTTTAAGGGCCTTAGACATGCAGCGACGTGCTGACACCACAAACGATTCAGACTCAGGTAGGAGAGAAGCCAAGACGAAAAACAAAGACAGACACAGTGTTTTAGTGGATTATTTCAAATACCACAAAGAGGAACTGGGGATGGAAAACAGAAGTTAGAACACTGCAACACAGATCTATTAATGAAAGGTTCTTTGAAGCAAAGTGCCATGGAGCTTGTAAAATTTGAGACTGGGCAGGACCCAGGGGGACTAATGGAGCCAACTAGGTCTGGCTGGCTTCGTGAATGAAGTTTAGTAATTAAATGTTTTGGTCTGACAAGCACTTCAACACCCCTTTCCTGACAGGACGGCCAATTAAAGAACAACTTCAACTTGATACACACACACAAATACTGGCTAACTTCAACATCACAGGGCGTAGGGGTTGCATTTCAGTAATTTTCAGACGTGAAGTTCAGAAAGTAAAAACATTTTAGTCACATCCATTTGTTTAGTATCTGTGGCTCAAATTTGGTGGCCATCAGACACAATCTTTATGACAGATTTGTCTTTGAAGAACACCTTGAATATGGCTAAAATGAAGGCTCCTGAAAACAAAATGGCAGCCTTCACGTGCATTTTCAGGCATGGCTTCTGAGGACTTTGTTGGTCCACTCATGATAAAGATGCCTACCAAAACATTCATATTGGTAGGTACACTGGATTTGGGGGCTAATTAAAAAAAATATATTAAAAAAATAGCTTAATTGTTAGCTTAAAGTCGTAAAAATCTGCTACAACACAGCGGGACAGGTTTCCAGGAAGGACTTTCAAATCTATATTGAAGTAATACATCATATTGCGTTTGTTCTCTATTTGTAAAGCCTCAACAAACATACACACAATTCACGGCAAAGACCCAAGAACCAACTGGCCCCACACTTTAAATTCATTCCATGCAGCTCTGCTCATACTGTGCTGCTGTAGGAGGATACACAGCCTTAGCTACTGTAGAGCGACGGCAGGAACTGGACACCATCAAAACAACCTCACAACTCCATCCCCCCTAAACCCCTTACCCCCCTGGACATGATGAGAGCCAGGGTTGAGGCCTACAAGTGTGTTTGAGAAGTGAAAGGCTGAAAAGAAAGAAGCAGCCCATGGCGACTTGTCTCAACAGCTGCTTGGAGGTCAGCGCTTGACAGTGATGATGCTTAAAACACACACAAAAGTTGAAACATGCACACACACAAGAGCAAACATGAAGAAGTCGAAGCAAAAGTTTCTTTGCTCTCATTATCCTGTCAAATCTGGACATGTCATCATTTACGTGTACATACACACATACACACCTCCTTGCTGCATGTGCTGACAAGTTGTCAGGAAAAAAAAACACACTACACTACAAGACATATTGTTGAAATCTGACCTTATTAGCATTTCAAGAGTCAGTAAACTCAGCAGTCATGCTCTGCACACTCACGATAACAAAAACTCATTTTTAACAATTTAGCGACAATCTGTCTACAATGTATGTTTTAAATGTGGGAGCCACTGGACAAAATCTCTACCATAAAATGGCAGCTTGAAAACAAAATGGGAGACTTCCTCCCTCTTTTTTGGGCATGGCTTCTTGAGACTTTTTTTTGTGGGTCTACTATGTTCTATGATTGTCATGCCGGCTGAATTTCATGTTGCCAAATGAAACCTGCCCCAGGGCAGAATTTAAAAGCAAAAAAAATGGTGGGAGGCGCTACAAAGCCACTTTTGTTGGCCTATCCTGACTTGCAACCTGACAATTTCAACTGTTGGAGATTCCGTATCCCAAATGACCACTGGACAGACTCCACTTGAGTAAATAAAAGGCCTTGCTTCTCAATGACACAGCCAAGTAGGAGTTTGTCAAAGTACAAACCCTAGAATTTGCCCAAAATTATTGTTTTGAACCAAAATTACCAATCTGTTCAATTTCATTAATGGGTCTTCGAGACTTTTGAGTGTGCCCTGTGTCATGATAGACATGTCCACCGAATTTCATGTTGATCTCAGAAAGTAATGTAAGGCAGCTCTTACAAAGAATCTTCAAAAAGATCATCAACATTTGTCACAATGCTCCGTCCACATTTGACAATGTAGACAAATACAAAGCGCAGATATTTAGCGTCACAGATCTGCCGGGTATGCATAGCTGCTTCCGATCGGGCCTCAATTGGGCAAATTCTGGAGCTCAACAAAGTACAGGCCCTGAAATTCACCCAAAATGGCTGTCCTTAACATTTTTTTCATGTGTGCTATTGTGATAGACATTCAATGAATGTGAAATGAAGTGTGATGAGTATCAAGGGCTATTTTTCTAACTTTCTTGATTCCTGATTAAAAAACAGCAATTACAAGAGTGATCCAAAAGATATACACTACATAGCTATTTGGTAATCTAAGCTTCTTACATGACGGTGGCACGTGGGAGTCCCCCACAGGGGCACAACACAGCAGCCATCTTAATCCTGTTCGTGTGTGTGCAAGATGATCCTCCTGACCCAAAAAGGCACGACCAGTTACACTGTCAACCAGTCTTTGTCCAAACCTTTGCACTGCTTTAATAACAGCCATATTTCCATAACTTAAACTTATGTCACAAAAAACAGGAAATGCGTGGGTAGGTGGGAGAGTGAATAGGGGGGACTTTCAGACTAAAATGTCAAGCTGCGCTGTTATTTGTTCATTTATTTATGTCGCTTCCCGTCTTTGTTGCCGGGTCAGACTGCACCAACCGAAACATTTGCAGGTTGAGGCCTTGCACTTTCAAAATGTACTCGCACGCACGCAAAAACTTGCAGTTAAACTGTTGGCACGTTGTTGCTCACAACGTACATGGTCCCTGACCCCATACATGTCGACACAATGCTGCAATACACCGAGGCTCATTGCAACACCAAATATTTTGTTCAGGTTGAGGTGTTGCAGAATGATATTTCGAAACCATAAAAACTCCACACTCATGTTGAAATGCACCAAGTGGACATTTCAGTGTATTGTGTGTGAAAACAGAGATGATGAAAATCAGACAAATTCCCTCGGGCAAGTTAGCCTTTCAGAGATCCCTTGAAATGGTCAAAATGGCACAAAAATTGTAGTTTTGAACCAATATGGCTGACTTTGAGTCTTCTGTGGCACGGCTTCGAGACTTTTTGTGGATTTGCTCATGAAAGACAGGCCTACCAAATTCAGTGTTCTTGTGGGGAAACCGGCCTAAAGACGCTGAATTTTTAAAAGGTTCCAGTAGGCGCTACAGACCCAAATTATCACCGGGAGGGTTGTCCACTTAAAAAATAAAATAAATACATAGTGTCATTCCTCAACTAGACACCGCTACACATACTCATATGACTGATACTGCAATCCAGTGCGGTAGACCACACCATAAAAAGACGACAGAGTGGACATGGCATCTGTAAAGCTGAAATATACGGCGGAGCTCAAAGTGGAGTCTTCCAAAATGCATTTGTACAA
>CM031703.1:9012500-9065000 GCA_018466805.1 Hippocampus abdominalis
TGTTTCGATTATTTTGGTGTTGATACTTTAAAGTCTCACGGTCTCATTCAGATTACACCGACACGCAAGCTCCTGCCAGACTGCAATTGCTGTGTCCAGCAGTGTGTGTGAAATAGAAAAAAAAACAAGCGGCAGCCTCCAATGCCTTCACCACATCCCCATATGAAAAGGTTTGTGTTGCTGATTCTTATATTAAAAATGTGGAATTGTTTCAGAACAATTCTTTCATGTTCAGAAAAATATACAGTCAAACCATGGTTTTCGAATGTCTCGGTTCTCGACCAATTCGGTTTTTGACCAAAAATTTAGTTTTTTATGCCTTGGATGACGAACAAATTTCGGTTCTCGAACAAACTGAGCGCACTTGAATGCACCATTTGACTCCCTCCTCTCGCCTTCCTTACACGAGGAAGTGACGCGTCCTCGGGTAGACGAGGAAGTGACGCTTCCTCGTGTTGCTTTCCATTGTGAGCAGACGTGTTCAGTAAACATTTTTATTTTAAAAAACGCGTGGTTTTGGTTTTCGAACAATTTCGGTTTTCGAACAGCCTTCTGGGACGGATTATGGACGAAAACAGAGGTTTGACTGTAGTTGAAAATTTTCATTGTTGGCACTGTTACAGATATCTTGACTGTTAAAATGCTCACTTAAAAATGTTCAGTAAAAAGGTGATTTTTTTTGTGGGTTGATCAATTATGCCAACAAAAGTTAGACCTTGTTCCCTACACTGAGAGCACAGTCATTTTAAGGTTCATAGTTTCCACAGACAATATACTGTACACATTAATTTTGTCCCTTTAGAAGCTCTTCTGTTACTGACGTGACATTCATGAGGTTTAACGGCATGAATCTGGTTCATCCAAATTTTGTGAGTGTACCCATGATAAACACCTGGTGTGTTTTCTTTGGTGGAAAGTTGCCTGTCTTGTTTGGTATTAATGTGGGTCAGCAAAGACGCCTGCCGTAGGCCGCGAGCCTCCCATCCCATCTGATCCAATCAAAGCTGGCCCGAGGGGGATTATATAGTCGACAAAGACTCCTGTGTTGGCCGTCTGACTCGCCGTGTTGTCATTTCCAGCTTTAACGCCCTCCACGCTACTCCGGCTACACTTGTGGCACTGGTCACAGCTCTGTTGATGTGAAGGATTCCTTTGCTACTTTCTCTCGCTTTGATCGTCTATTTTTGGTCTTCTAGCATCAACAATGAAGTGCTGATGCCACAACGGTTTTTAAGAAATGCTGTGTATGCTCACAACTCCCATTAATATGTTCAGTTTTCCAGAGTGCTGGTTAACAGTCCGCAACCTGGCCATTGTGTGAAGCTGTGGAGATGCAACTAAAAATAAGATACTGTAATATCAGGTTGCTTAGCAACAGCAACCCAAGCAGTTGATAGCTGAAATGCACAACTACTGCTGCAACAAAATGCTTCAAGAACAACAACATTGGTGTTACAGTTCTGATCCCAACACAAAAGAAGAAATTGCCAGATTGACTCCTTTCCAGCTATTCTGTGTTGGTGTCTTTCATGGACTACCTAAGTATACCAATGACCATTAACACGTGCGCACAAACACATACACACGGATGTTAGGGCTCTGAAACGTCCTGCAAAGGTGACATTTCACCAGGTTGAGTTTTCCCCACTCATTATGTCATCACCTTTCACACAGTACAGTGTTATCTTTAATGGTGTGAAAGGGGCTTATGATTTTCGGGACTTCATGCATCAGTGGCATCTTCATTTCTGTGCGTAAATAAATCGTACAATCAATGCATCTCCACGCATACATGAACAACTCCGCACTGATGTAGTGGCAGACCGTAATCAATTACTACCTAATGACTATTCTTTTTGTCTTTTGGCCTGTTGCAAACAAGTTCTTGTGGTCTATCTGTCTACGACAGGTGTCAAAGATTGTCTCATCCAAATCCTGACAGCTTTGGTCTCAACTGATGTCATTCATCACATAATTGACAAAATGGTGGAGGCTGGCCGCAAGCTACAAGTGAATGACGCAACAAACTTACGACACCAGCCAGGAAAATGCAAAGCCAGGACAGCCAGCAATTGATGCGATTCTGTCAACAATCCTTAGACAAAGGGAAGGATTCTGAAAGGTTTTCCACTCGATTTTACCTGACACGGGCAATTTTGAATACATTTTGAAGATGTTATCCTGGGATAGAACGATGATTTTTTACATGGAATGATCCAAAAGGACTCCGAAATCAACTGACTTACCATGTCCACTCATACTGCACACTAACGCGAGGAGAGGGTGTAAAATCAAAGTCATTTTCAAGGGAGAGTGTGGTGGAAGCCGCCATAATGGAGCCCTCCACGCCCAGGGGCATGAGGGTGGGGGGGTCGCGTACATGAATCTGGGGCACGAGGATCACTGTCTTAAAACAACAGACGGGTTTTGGGTCGACCCACACGCATTATGTCGTTTTCCACCGGTGGACATCTTGTGGTTTAATGCGACTCGTGTGGCTGTTGAATACATGCATGAAGACAGAAAGGTAATACAGACATTAATCCTTTCTGAGTGATTGCCCGATGAGCCAAGTTGTGGTGGCCCTGTCAGAACTGGTACAGCGAAGCTTGCTGCCAGCTAGCTGGTTTGGTGGCCGGACACAGTGCTGTCGTGGCCCTGGGTAAAAAAAAACAAAAAACTACTGTACGGTTGATGCACAAAGCTACTGAAACAGATTCCACATTCTAATTGTGAAGTTGTTTCCCCTTTTTTTGTAATAACATTTCTCTCTCTCGAATTCTTGGTATTGGCCCGTTGCAGCTACGTCACATGATCACGTGAGTGCACCATGACGGATGGCAAAAGTTAATGACTGCCGAATTGAAGTGGACGGAAAACGGAGCGATTTAGTAACTCCGTTATTTTTGCCCATTGCGCCGTGACATCCACCATCAACTGCCGCCTGCTGTGTTCGCCGCTTTAATCAAATCGATGAATTCACAGCGCACAACCTTTAGCATTATGTTTCAATGTCATATCTGATTTAAAAGCTTATAAAAGTCTGGACGTACACCAGTTTTTTTGTCGGTGGCTGGGACTCTGGGACAAGATGCTATGCTCACAGTTTGGCTTCAATGGGAAGCCATTGAGGCAACTAAATTAGCTGTGGTAAAATTACTGCAACCAGAAAAGCAAGTTTTTCCACAATTATAATTAGAAATTAATTTAACAGGGAACACAGCGTCCAGAAAATACCTTGTTTGCATCATGTTTACTTTGTGCTATCAGTGGCAACCTGTTCAGACAGCCAACTAGATACATTGGGGTGAAACTTCCCATAAAAGCATGATTTTCAGCAATTGAAGCAAGTACACGCTGTATATATTTTTAATGACATTGTTGTTCACTTCATGTTCACTTTCAGGGAATAATTAAAGAATTAACAAATATAATCAAAATTCACATCATTACGCCACTCCCTGGCCATGGTGATGTCTTCACAGACTTGGTATTACACAGAAAAAGTTTCATAGTTAAGATTCCAATGCGTTGAAAACAATTGTATCCAGGGGGTGACCGCTAACTGAATAACAACTGTATGTTACACACGAGTCAGGAGCGACTTGACCCTCCTAAACTAGCATCAACTGGCCAGCAACAATCTGACCTCAGTATTTTGTGCTGCATTCAAGGCCTGTCCCAGCCGGGAGCATACTATTCCAAAAGCCTGATTATATGTAGCGGAAATTAGGATGCGTGAACGCAGTGTGTAATGAACACACGTTGAAGAAAAACACACAAGTCAATCCCCAGTCACATCAGGATATAATCCGGTCATCTGATCTAGGGTATAATCTCTGCGAGGAGGGTGAGGTTTGCGGGCTGGGCAGATGCCGCAAGGAGCATGTGGAGAGGATTGTGTTGGAGCTCTGAAGCGGCGTTTCCAAAAATACAACGCAAAGAGAGAAAAGGCATCCGCACCAATTCAGAGGCCATAGGCACAAGACAATGCTGAGGGTCAGAAGACAAGTATCGGCTACTTGTATGCTCTCCTGTGTCTTTTCTCACTATCCACGGTACAAAATCACCGATTAGGTTTACTGCAGACTCAAAGTCAACTTTTTACAGATTTTAGGCTACTCAAGCCTTTAAATTGTTTGCAAAAACGTGCTGGTTTTAGGACTCACCATTTTTCTTTTAAAGCACATACATATATATATATATATATATACACATGTGTACATTTATACATATTTTTTTTCACTTGATATGTCCCCACAGTTATCTTTTATTCCTTTCCAAGTCTTCTCTATTTATCAAACGGCTTCTTCCTTGTCTGTTCCGCTACCTTTTTACATCCATCCATCCATTTTCTGAACCGCTTAATCCTCACTAGGGTCGCGGGGGGTGCTGGAGCCTATCCCAGCCATCTTCGGGCAGTAGGCGGGGGACACCCTGAATTGGTTGCCAGCCAATCGCAGTTCAATAAAAGTGATAAAGTACAATATACTGTATGTGCA
Source organism: Hippocampus abdominalis (assembly GCA_018466805.1). Taxonomy (NCBI): domain Eukaryota; kingdom Metazoa; phylum Chordata; class Actinopteri; order Syngnathiformes; family Syngnathidae; genus Hippocampus; species Hippocampus abdominalis. The sequence continues at coordinate 9,017,003 of CM031703.1, forward strand.
GTCTCAAAAGCCTTTTCAGGCCATTAAAAACTGCAGGGCGTCCATCGATCAAATCGCCCATTGTGCAGGAATCGGTCACAAACTGTCACCCCGCCCCCTTTTTTATTTTTTTTAATTTAAATTATTAGTCTAAAAACGCTAAAAGACATTAGCTCTATGCCAAGACCCAGTTGGAAATCTAAAAAATATATTTAAAAATGTAGTGCTTTATGACCACTTCTGTTAAGCTACAACGCTCTGTCTGTATGTCTATTGGGGGGGAACAGGACACCCCGCCCCTTTCCCAGCAAATAGCCCCACTCCCACCGGCCTAGCAGACTACAATGAGGCACCAAAGGAATGTTGCAGCCCCCCCATAAAAATCCCTCGGCCCGTCTGAGCGTCATCATGTTGTCCAATAGCTGCATGGAGGTGAAAAGATATGGAGGGGTGAGAGTATGACTGGGGGGAGGGGGGTGGGCTACATTCCTCACTTCTCTGTCCTCTGGCTGGCCGTCTGCTGGACTGGGATTGTGGATGGCGGTCAGCTGAAAGGGGGTTGGGTGGGGAGTGGGACGTGGAGGCTTTACCCACAGCTGACCTGAAATCAGATGGCTTTTTTTTGGTGGGGGGCGGGGGACTTGGCGAATCAGAGATGTTCACACTGACTGACAAGAGAAGGACAAAATGAAACTGCAATTGACAGTTAGGACTGTGTATAGGATCATCAGTAGCTCCCTCCCCCATGTTGGGGACTCGCAAGCTTCACGCCGTCCCTGTTCGCCCAGACACAATCAGAATTGTTCTGCCTTGGCTGAGGTCTGCACTATTTTGTTTCTACTGCCAAAAGTTAGGAGATGTTGCAAAAATCACTGATTTGCACCAGTGGTGCTCTTCACGTTGAAGAGCAGTAGGGGGTTGCGTTCGGCTTTAGTGGCAAACAGAAGCAAATTATACACAAAACAAAAAAAGATATCTACAATAGGTTTTTCAACAAACACAAAAATAAAGTTCTTAATTTTGTTTGTTTCATATTTACTTTCGGCTTCAGTGCCAAGCCGCTTCGGCAGCAGACTATGCAGAAATGTAAATAGTCCAAAAGCACTGACAGTTTATTTAAAAATACAGTCAAACATTGGTTTTCGAACGTTTCTGTTCTTGACCAAATTGGTTTTCGACCAAAAATTGATTTTTTTATGCCTCGGATAATGACCGAATTTTAGTTCTCGAACAAACTGAGCGCACTTGAATGCGTCACTTGACTTCTCTCGCCTTCCTTACATGAGGAAGTGACGCTTCCTCGGCTAGACGAGGAAGTGACGCTTCCTCGCGTAGCGTTCCATTGTACACAGACGTGTTCAATAAAGATTTTTTTTTTAAGAGCGTGGTTTCGGTTTTCGAACAATTTCTGTTTTCGAACAGCCTTCTGGAACGGATCATGGACGAAAATCGCGGTTTGACTGTACATCCAAGAATGTCCTTAAAAAAAAAAGAAAAGAATCAAATGTCACTCATCTAGCTTTACTCAGTGCTAACCCATTTAGGCAGCCAACTAAAAAGAGTAAAAGCATCCAAAAAAAAGCATGAATTTCACAATTAGATACATTATATGATAAAAGTTCAAAATTTCACTTTGTTCGCTTGGTTCCTGCTAATTCCATGGTTGGTTCCAGCAACCCATTTAGTCATCAAGCTATTAGAATTAAATATAAAAGCAAGTTAATACACTGTAAATAGGAGTGTTCCGATCAGTTTTTCCCCCCTGCCAATTATGATATGATCATCCATGAATAAGATCTGACAATTCCGATCACATGGATTAGCTGCAACTTTTTTTCACTAAAAACGGCCAATTTGCGAGATGTCTTCATCGTTTTGACCTTGTGTCGACAAGCGTGACAAGAAGCTAATAGTTAAGGAGTAACGTCAGAATCTAAAGCGGAACAACTGCGTGAAACCCACCTTTTGTTTCACACCTGTAACCTGACGCAGAGTAAACACACCTTAGAAGATAAAACACCACAAATAACAGCCCAATGACAACAAATGCCATCCAAGGTCCTGTCAGGTCACAGTTACCCATCATCCCATTTACACAAGTCTGCGACATTTACCAGGACGACCAATCCATTCGCTAGTTTGTTGTTATATCACGGTCGGAAAGTGCTGGAATCCATAAATCAACTCAACCTACAGTAAGTAATAGCTGATGAAGCTTTTCAATGACTGAACAAGCTGTAATGTGCACATCAATCCCTCTGGAATCAATTCATTTAAGGATGAGGAATGGAATCAGCTCTCCATTGATCACGTCTCAAAATACACTTAGTGAGATGTATTGCTCGTGTCTGGAGACAACCCAGTGGTGTTAATGGCAACAATGGGATAGAAGTGTATGATAGAAAAGAAGTGAATAAGAGGAAAAATAACTTCATAGATTCCCAGATCACTAATTTGAACCATTGTAGTTTTGGGAAATTGAGTCAAACGTCAACAACTTAGCACACGCACCATGTCAGCGGCAGAGGAAAAAGGCATCTTGGTACCTTCTCGGAAAACCTTGGGATTAATTCAACATTACGGCCATTACGTCATTCCTTTCACGACGACATTTCAATCTTATCCTTTATCTTATCTTTGCGGAAAATTAAACGCACACCCAGTAGGGAACGTCAGCACTAAAATGTATCGGTCGCGGTTTGGTTTGATTTTGAAGTCACATGCTTTGGGTCCCTTGGGTACAGCAAGGAAGCAAAACATAAAATCATAAAACTGCTTTTCTTTCTTGTAAACAGTAACAAACTGCAAGGTGCGCACAATGGCCAGTATGCAGTAAAATAAATATTTCATCATATACAGTGTATAGGCCAAAAAGCACAGTGCTCATCAGAGTTTGAGCCGCACTGTGTTTGTTAGTGGAGTAAAGACGGCGATGACCCAATGAACGAATACATTTGTGGCCTCTTGGGACGCTTGTGCAAAAATTTGAATACGTGTAGCTTTATTTCCCGAATAACATTTTTTTTTACCGCTTCTCCGTGTTTGCTGTACCACCGCCGCACCATTTTCACACGCCCTTGACTCCTTCTGGAAATATGTGGAGGCTAACTGTCACCACGAAGCTCAGCTTGTGACAGACTGTAGCGTCAAGGACGCAGCAGCGAGGCCAAGATTTCAATGATGCACTGAACACACATGTGGAAGGTCGATTGTCAACTTTACCAGGAAGCAACGCCAATCAATTTTCATTGGTCTTGGACCACAATTAAAGGAGGTCTTAAATATGTGACACGATCCCAACACAGCAGAGGGGACTTAATTCATCAGTAGCCTCTTTTACGGTTGCTTCTTGCCTAATTAAGGAATTCAGATGCGTGGCGACATCAGAGACAATTGTTTTCGACGCAAAAGGTTTCGTGGACAGCAAGTCGGCAAATTCAAAATTCTAATTCTGTATATGTTGCTCTATGTGACTTGCTATTGTTTTGCTGACTTCCACTGCCTCTCTCGGACTTTTTGCCGGCATTTTCGCTTTTTTAAATTTTTTACATGTTTGAAAAAATCTGCGATGCACAGAGGCTGCGATAAACGAACCGCGAAATAGCAAGGGATCACTGTAGATGCATTTCAAACTGCATTAGCGTTTGATTGTATTGAATATTTATGTGTCAGTTGGTGTTAAAAATGTAATCATTTCCTGAACTTTGAATAAAGGTTTTATGGTTGACTCTGAGTAGATTAGTGCAGTTATAACTGAATGTCAACTTTGAGGGTCAAATCAGCGTACTAGCAGTTAGCACGTCTGCCTCTCAGGTGAGGTTCTCAGTTTGAATCTCGGCTCAGGCCGTCCTGTGTCGAGAACTTCATTTCCGCCCCCCCCCCCCCAATGCTTGCGTACATCGTCTTTATCGAAGGCAACCAATCCAGAGTTTAACCCGCTTCCTGCCCAATGCCAGCTCAGCTAGGCTTCAGTTCACCCGTTATCCTGATGTAGATAAACTGAATAGATTTTATATTGCAACCACAAAAATACATGACAGAAAGCATCTACAGTGAAGCGATATTTTCTTAAATGCTTACATAACAGTAGAATGATGCTAAATGATATAATATATAAAAGTTATACAATATAATTATAAAACTTTTCGTATTTTCTCATGAGTATGCAGGGTCAGCGCCACTTCGGGCTACCACAACATGGCTCATGGTTATGTCGGACCCTGCCCGAATTCACATCCTTTTCTTTCCAAACGACTTCTTCAAAATGAGGTGTGCATCGCACACCCTTTTGTACCGCTCACTTGCGCAATGACTGGCAGGGCGAGCGAAGCCACGCCACAGGTACATTTCCTCGCTTGTCCCACGTTGCCACTGTCACTGCTGACGTTGGGTCAGCGAAATCGGTCAGGTGTTCTCTGCAGCACCTTTTCTTGGCCCCCTCATCAATCAATCACCTAACTGAGCACTTGTGTTTGCGCAGGGAGTCAATGATTGGCCAGGTCGGTTCAGGACAAACTTTGGCCCCAGGAACATGTCGGTAAGGTGTGCATTTGACAGCTAAAAGACATGCAGAGTGATCTAATAAAAACAAACTGTGAATGTTGGGTGTGTTGTCACGCTGCTAGTTAGTATGTCAGTCATCTGACCAGAGAATCTCACACACACGCGCACACACACACACACACACACACACACACACACACACACACACACACACACACACACACACATTCCACGCCGTTAGGCAATAGTTTCTCGTTAGTTCTTCAACACGCTCCCTGCTGAGTGCTGGAAACGGTCGCACTCACTCTCTTCCATTCATTACATGCACTGCCAAGTCAACATGCAATTGTGCTACTTTTATTGATATTTTGTACGTTTTGAGTACTTCCTCTGAAGCTTCCCGCTGTGCTATTATCTAATGAAACTACAGCAATGAAAAGACATACCAGAACACCAAATCTGAGAATTAAAACATACACTGTCCTCCAGAAAAGTTTTTTAAAACTCAATGTTCAATTGTAAACACATGTCTTTTTTTTTTTTTTAAATGCAGTGATTTAGATTGCAATTATTATTCAATCTACTTCCACCGTGGTTTGAAATTTGGATTGTGTATTTATATATTTAGAAACACATCATTGTGTAGTGTATAATAGTATGACATTTCATAAATGTCAAAAATCTTATACCTGCCCCCCATCACCACACACACAAACATATGATGAACTTTGCACACTATGGAGTTACCAGAGATAAACTCGGGTAATGGTCAACTGCTCTAGTGTGAAAGTTTCAAACAATATGACAAAGAATTCCCTTCATTGTCATTTTATATGAATTTGCTGTATTTGAATTACTCCATCCATCCAACCATTATCTGATTACAAAAATTCCACACACATTGAACTTCACACTCCAAGCAGCTGGCAAATCAGGTGTCAACGATTTTTAGTGCAAAAATATATATTTGAGGAAAAAGACCACTCTACAGTTACAGTACTGTGAACTTTAAAAGTATCATTTCATTGTTTTTGGTTAATAAAGTCATTTCATACACAAGATTGACAACTATTGTCACGACTGTCAGTCACAGCGTTGCGTTCAGTGTCATACAAAACGTGTAAAATCTGAAAAGACCTATTGCAAATCGTTAAAAAAAAAAAAAAGAAAGAAAGAGAACGCAGCATCTCAAAAACACCGTGAGTAATTCGTCTATTTACACACCAGAAATTGAATTACGTAGCGTATACTCGTATGACGTTTCACGAGTACAGAACGTCAAAACTCCCACACACACTCGAGGGCGATGAGCCACACAATTGTCAAATATGCTCAACTCATGTTTGACTCCGAAAAGTTTTACAAACTATTTGACAAAATTCTCCCCCGGCTGTCGGAGAGTTTGCCAACCGAACCAAGGCAGGCGCCGAGCGAACCGAAGGCCAAGAAAAACCTGGACTAGCTCCGCGTTCGGAGCGTTAAACTATCACACACGGATCAAGTTGGACTTTTTCCGGACAATGTGGTGCCATGTTTCCGTTCGGTTGGGAAGCTTCGGGGAGGGGGGCGGTAAAATGAAATGCCTTCAATAAAGTGGCAGCAGAGCGACGAAAACAATGGCGAAACAAATTTTAAACAATCGGGCAGGAGGGAGTTGAGGGGGTGAAAGTGACCGAGCCCCGGGAGCCATAATGGAGAAAGTGGGCCAACCGAGGCCCGCATTCGCTCCCTGACCTCCCGGTCCCTCCCTTGCCATTTTCTTCCTCATTCCCACCCTCCAGCTTCCTTCCCTCTCTGCCAGTCTGCCTGCCTCCCTGCGCGTCTGAATGCCTCCCTCCCTCCCCGCCACAACCGTATCACAGAGTCGGCTACTTCTCATTACCTTCCTCTGCTGTCTCTCCCATGCCGGGTCCAGCAGCAAGTCCCGGTCCCAATCATTCTCCTGCTCCATGTAGGTCTGCGGCCCGCCGGACGAGTATTGGTTGTTGGCGGCGTGGTAGTCGACCATGTCGGTGACAAAAAAAAAAAATGTCAAACGACCAGGGAGGAAAAAATGTCCCAACGAACCAAAAGCGAACCAGAGGCCGGGTTAGGGACGGAAGCTCGACGCAGCAAGGAGTCCTTCACTCGCCGCTCTCGGCCGTCACCGTGCAAGGTCTCTCCTTTTTCTTTTTCTTTTTCTTTTTTTAGACTGGAGTATCCGGTGTTCGCAGGCAAGCGGACGGGTGGGGAGGCTGCTCGCTAGGAGAAGAAAAGCTTTCCTAAGCGTGGTGCGAGGCTGTTGGGCGGAACCCGGCCGCTCCTACCAGTGAGAGGGCGACAACACTTCCGACGGCCGCCTTCACAATAAAGGAACTGCCTCCATGTTGGGACAACGATATACAGTATACTGTAAACAGTAGCTCGCTCAATGCTCACAAAAACCTTGACATTAATACGAACAATTTTGAAATAGCATTTTGTAGTTTTTTACGCATATGTGTATGTCTAATTAAAAAAAAACATGAAAGTATGGACATCTTGTAGCATTAGCCTATTAGCATAAATGTCAAAGTGTTACTGTATAGCTCTCAATAAATACAAATGTGCTTGCTAGGGATGTGTTTTTGTCTTGTTATGTTTGTGTAGATTCTCAGTCATCTAAGTCTTGATATCCAATAAAAGGTTGAATCGAGGCAACTCATCTCCTATTAGTCTTGTTTTTTTTTTAATGTTTTCTAAAAAGTTCAGAAATTACAAGGCCAATTATGCTCTTAGGCTGAGATATTGATGCTGCATAATTGTATGATCATCTATCGTATTATGTCTGTGTGTGTGTGTGTGTGTGTGTGTGTGTGTGTGTGTGTGTGTGTGTGTGTGTGTGTGCACGTGTACTATAGGCGGCACAATAATCGACTGGTAAGCTCAGAGTGCATAGGTCGTGTGTTGGAGTCTGGGCCCAGCATTCCTGTGTACTTTGCATGTTCTCCCGGTGCCTGCGTGGGTTTTCTCCAGGTACTACAGTTTCCTTTCAAATTTCAATAATGTGCATGGTACGTTGATTGAACGCCCGAAATTGTTCCGAGGTATGATAATGGTTGCGAATGGTTCTTTGTCTTTGAGGGCCACAGTCTTAAATATTTTAGATGTTTCCTTCCTCCAACACACCTGTTTCAATTGATCAGGATCGTTATCAGGCTCCTGAAGACCTGATCACTTGACTTAGGTGTATTGGAGGAGGGAAAGATCTAAAAGATGCAAGATAGTTGCCCTCACCAACCAAACTTTGTCACCTGTGCTTTAGATCCAAGTCCATGTCACACTGGGATACACATTGGGTTTCTTTCAGAATAATCAGTCCAGCACTACATTTGTATTTCATCCTTCTTTATCTCAATTCTGTTCACATTTTTCTACTGTTGAAAATTAAACAACATAATCTAATGTGATGTACATCCCTCTATTTCGTGGACTAAACACTAATTATGCTGAAAGACAGTGATTATCTTTATGAAAGCAAATCAGATAATGGGCATATTTAGTAAAAATAAATGAATAAACACGACTGGAATTGGTACTAACGAAGTGAAACTCAAAAATTGTATCGATTGTCTCTTTTTGCTTTTATTTTGAAGGCGAGTTCTCAAATTTGGAGCTTGTGATAGTTTTGTAGGTACAAACAGATAAACTTATACACTCACATGCACACACAACGACACACCGCTGCTTATTTTTGTAACCGTTGAACCGCAGTGTATGAAAATGAAAACGTTGATGGAAATCTTATTCCAAGTCTGACAAATCTTCGGGAACAAACGTTTGATGTCGTCTGGCGCCCTCTAGTGGAGTTTTGTGTATCTATCTATCCATGTGTGCGCGTGTGTGCGCGTGTGTGTGTGTGTGTGTGTGTGTGTATGGCAGCACTGTGAACGACTGGTTAGCATGTCCGCCTCACAGTGCAGTGGTAAAGGTTTGATTCCAGCTCCGGCCTTCCTGTGTGGAGTTTGCAAGTTCTCCCCTTGCCTGCGCGGATTTTTTCTGGGTCCTCCAGTTTCTTCGTTCATTCCAAAAACATGAATGGCAGGTTAATGTAACATTCTAAATTGTCCCTTGGTATGATTGTGAGTGTGAATGATTGTTCGTCTTTGTGTCCCCTGCGATTGGCTGGCAACTAGTTCAGGGTGTACCCCGCCTGCTGGGATAGGCTCTAGCAATCCTGCGACGATTAGATAATGGCTTTATGTTCCGACTGCATTGTGTTTAAAAATAGTGACAAGGCACAGCAGGGTTTCTTCTTGTGTTGTTTGCATTTAATCGTCTCAATCACAAAACCGGACGATAACAGCAAAAACGATGTCCTCCCCTCAATTATGGTGGTCCAGCCCTACGCAAATTATATGGCACAGCAATGTACTGTATTAAAATATTTAAACTTCGAAGTGAAATAAAAAGTTTCTTCAGCTCGAAAGATGCTTCCCTCCCCATGGGCATCGAGAGAAAGAGGGTCAAAGGCGTGAGCACAATTTAAAAGAGGCAGTGCCACATGTAGGGGAACGCATAAAAATGTTTGTTCCACCTTTTGAGAATGGAGGATATAGTAACATGTAAGGTATTTATCATTTCACAGATATTGTGTAATTAGAATGCAGTACAGTTAGTATTATAGTATTATATATATATATATATGACCCTAGTGAGGATCAAGCGGTTCGGAAAATGGATGGATATATATATATATATATATACATACATACATACATACATACATACATACATACATACATACATACATACACACACTGTACTGTACTGTACATATACACATATCTCAGTCACAATAAAACAAAGCCTCATTAATCACAAACAATCATCAGAAGTTTTCAAAGCAGGCACATAGAAGAAGAAGCAGCAATGTTTCAATCATGGCCTGAACAATAAAAACTGTGCTTCATGTATCTTTCCGTCAGCGCAGCTGTAGTTTACATGTGTAACATCAAGGCGTCACCACATGCAGAGCAAACACTGGAGGATATCCCGTGACTCTTCTGCCTCAGTTGTAAATGGTCATTTGGAGCCACTGAAAAAACAACACAACACAATTACGGTACTAGTTTTAAAAGCTTTAAATGTCAAACGTAAAAAATAAATGCTGGAGGAATGACGTACTTGTCTGTAGTTTAACGAAATGCAGCCCATTCCCACCATGTCATACGCGTGAAATTTGTCTGTAGGAGAAGCAAAAACAAAAATGAGATGTGCAAGACAGTTTATAAGCCTTTAATCAGTGCTTTACCTGAATAATGTGCAAGTGAATACACTATATGGACAAAAGTATTAGACCACGTACAGGAAGAAAACTTCTTCTATGATGTCATCTAACCCCGCGATTGCCCCCCACGCCCCAAAAATCCCACCACGATCGATTTATTAATTTAGGAGGAGCTGCGCCTCAATACTTGTGTCTGTATCGCGTCCATTATAGTTCCAGTGTCCTTACGGATCATGCTCTCCAGTTTCATGACGAGGTACAGGAAGCCAGGGTAGCTGATGGTCATGTCCGACTCCGTGTACCTCAGGCCCACCAGCTGCATCACCAGGTCATCCACCACGATGCCTGCAGCCGACACATTGTATAGACAAGGCAGATTTGAGAGTTAAAATAAGATGCTATGCAAGTTTCTGGCTGAATCCTTCATCACATACAAGACGTTCGATCAAGGTCTGACTTGTGATGTTGACATATTCACCATCTGTTTCGTATACTTGTTTCAAATTTCTGGGCAACAAGAGTCAATTAGCCCCAAAAACCTTCATGTAAATCTTCCATTAGACTTCAAGTCATACCTGCGGCCTTCAGAGCGGGGGCCACTTCCTTGTACTCCAGACGTTGTGTCCTGTTCTTGTCGTAGACCAGAAAGATGTCCTAAAACGAGGTTAAAGAGTGTGTAAAACGCAAAATCCTGCAGTCTTTAAATCCAACCTTGACTTACCGTCCACAGCCGGATCTTGTCCCAGAGTGCTTGGAACTCTGACCATGTTAGCTGAGCAATTCCTTGACTCTGGAGGGAACATTGGTGTCAAGAAAATTCTCACATGAAATGAATCTGGAATTTGAGACTGAAAAGAGTCAGGGGATGGGGTTGAAGTTGAGGGCTTAGGATTTAGATTCCCATACACAATAAATTGAAAATCCTTGGTTTCAGAATCAGAGTCCAAATTCTCAGCTGTGTGAGTGTCTTTAAGGATACATCCATGAGGACCACCAAGCTCTTGCAGTGTTCCAGAGCCAAGTTCTTCTCACTGCCTGCCAGCACTGAACACAAGAGACCATTATAAAATAAAAGCTATTACATATTAGCTCAATTACACAACATGATTTATGCACACAAGTTACACGCTTGGGCATATCAGTCCGTCAGTCATCATTGCCTCATTATTTCAGGCTGGCGACGGCAAAGTATTTAATATGTCTCACACCCACACACACACACACACACGCACACACACAGTAAGTACGTTCTCAATGTCGATTGACTGTTGCCCAACGACGACAGACTTGGCTGGCCTGAAATAATGACGGAACGATGACCGACGGACAGACGTGCCCACCTCTGATGGTTTGTACATCATGTTCACCAATGGTGTGGACACGTTTTACCAAACTGTGGCGACGGTTACGCTATAAACAACGCCACCAGATGGTGCTGTTTCTCTTTACAACAACCCTTCACAGTTCCATTCCTATTTAATCACAAATTCATTTCAGAAAATCATATGTAAAATTTCTCAGGGTGCTTATCACTTTTTTTTAGATAATCGCCTTCACCCGTGTCTTACTTTCCTTCCATTGCTCCATGTCCACAGATGTGCCAATATTTCTTGAAGAGGCTGATAATTAGTTTTGTTTGATTGATGTCTGTTTGCCTCTGTATTTTGTTTATTGTTGACTTGTTGTAAACTGTAGAGTCTTTGATTTATTTTGAAAAGCGCTAGATAAATTAAATGTATTGTTATTTGGCACGAATTCTGCCTGGCAACAAATTATTTTGAACAGAATTTTGAAGAATTATGTTGAACAGAGATTTTGGCACGAATGTGAGTGTTTTGCGAAACAATCACCAAGTGTATTGTTCAAACAGTGCATAATGTTAGAGTGGTTTCCACTTTTTTTTTAAATCCAGTTCAGTATATTTGGTCAGTGGAGTTATCAAAGTGCAAAATAATTGCCCAAAATCTTGAGGTACATTTTTCAACTTTTATGTACAATACATTTCAATTCAAGAATTATTTAAAGTTTTATACGATACATTTTTTTCCTATATTTAAGCATTGTGCCAATGTTAAAATTGTGCATAATGATTTTGAAAGTACCTAATTATGTGAGGCAGGATGTCATGTCATCATTTGAAAGTTTCTCTGGGTTCTGCATTAAGGCAAAGGGCAGATCAATATGTAACTGCGCCACTAATTTTGCAATATCTCTGCATGAAAGGGGCCACGAAGTAAGATTATGTCACTGACCTCCTCCCTGGATGGCCTCGGTCAGCAGGCTGTGAAGGTGATGTGGTTTGCAAAATCCTCTCTGGTGACATAAAATATCCAAAATATTAATGAAATGTGAATTTATTTGAAAACCTCTCAGTGACAACCGCTTTTCGAACCTTGTTGCAGTGCTTCTTGAAGAGCTGCATCATGGCTTTAAGCGAAGGGAGAGCTGTCTGATGGGGATAATGAGGCTGTTGGGAGAAATTAATCAAGTCAGAAAGAATTTTCATTATTCTATTGGAATTGCGAATGTGGCTAAAAGCCTTCCACTGTACAAAGTGCATAAATTACCGCAGTTATTGAGGTGAGGTCACGTGGGGGGTGTTGAGCTGGGCTGGAAAACACACAACAGACTTATTTTAGATTTGAATATGGATAATTTATATATTCTTTGGTTGCGTTATTTAGCTAGCTTGTCAACATGATGAACAAAAAGGCTCAATTACTTAACAGATTTTAGCAATACGCGACAGGGCTTGGGCACGATCTGACACGGATCGCAAGGTTCGGTGTTAAATCAGATGCAAAGAAAAAGGACTCACGTGGCGGCGTGGCCTTGCTCGGTCAGTACCCGCAGCAGGAAGGCTCCCTGTTGATTGGGCTCGGCGGTAGACGGGATGATGACGTAGCGGCCTGGTTGGAGGTGGCCACGGAGAACCACTTCTCGCCGCGATGAGTAGTAGCTGCTGCTCATTGCCGGACGGAGCTTGCTCAGGTCTTCCGGTGACAGGTGAGTGCCCTCGTGAGGCGCCTGGAAGGACCAAAGCGAGTATGAGACATCTTAATAATAATTAGTGACCTCCTAAACAGGATGTTGAGCCCTGGACTCTCCGATTAAAAGTCATATGCTCTACCCACTGAGATATAGTATCTGCACAAAAAAACTTACAAGAGAGTCAACAATTTAGAATGCCTGAACAGAGACTTGAAATGTGGACCTTCAGATTTAAAGTCTGATGCTCTACCGACTCAGCTATCCAAGACATAAAGCACTGCTGAGTGTGTATGAGATAGTGAGAGCGCTGTGATTGTGAAACCAAGATTAATAGTCTGATGCTGGACAAACTGAAGTAGACAGAGTCTGGAAAGAACCTGACGAATGCGTATTTGAGTGTGCATGAGTGCGTGAGTTGTGGTAATTATTCTGAGCATGAGGATTTAAAATATACTTCGCCTCAACAGGGACTTGAACCCTGGACCCTCAGATTAAAAGTCTGATGCTCTACCGACTGAGCTATCCAGGCTCTGTGCTGACTCCACGGTCTACTCCAAAATAAAAGTAGAATATTGTGGGACGGGGGTAATGGACGAAATACATGCTACCTTCATGAGCGCCATGGTTTTGCTTTGTTGTGGGATACTTGGAAGTATCAGCATTTATATACTTGGAAGTACAGTATCAGCTTTCAACAACATGAAAATGTTTCTCTCTTCAGGTTTTTGATGTCAGATCATTAATATCGCCTGAACAGGGACTTGAACCCTGGACCCTCAGATTAAAAGTCTGATGCTCTACCGACTGAGCTATCCAGGCTCTGAGCTGTCTCCACGGTCTACTCCAAAATAAAAGTAGAATATTGTGGGACGGGGGTAATAGACTGAAGACATGCTTCATGAGCTCCATGGTTTTACTTTGTTGTGGGATACTTGGAAGTATCAGCTTTCAACAACATGAAAATAACTTTCTCCTCAGGTTTTTGATGTCGGATCATTTATATCGCCTGAACAGGGACTTGAACCCTGGACCCTCAGATTAAAAGTCTGATGCTCTACCGACTGAGCTATCCAGGCTCTGAGCTGTCTCCACGGTCTACACCAAAATAAAAGTAAAATATTGTGGAATGGGGGTAATAGACTGAAGACATGCTTCATGAGCTCCATGGTTTTACTTTGTTGTGGGATACTTGGAAGTATCAGCTTTCAACAACATGAAAATGTTTTTCTCCTCAGGTTTTTGATGTCGGATCATTTATATCGCCTGAACAGGGACTTGAACCCTGGACCCTCAGATTAAAAGTCTGATGCTCTACCGACTGAGCTATCCAGGCTCTGAGCTGTCTCCACGGTCTACTCCAAAATAAAAGTAGAATATTGTGGGACGGGGGTAATAGACTGAAGACATGCTACCTTCATGAGCTCCATGGTTTTGCTTTGTTGTGGGATACTTGGAAGTGTCAGCTTTCAACAACATGAAAATGTTTTTCTCCTCAGGTTTTTGATGTCGGATCATTAATATCGCCTTAACAGGGACTTGAACCCTGGACCCTCAGATTAAAAGTCTGATGCACTACTGACTGAGCTATCCAGGCTCTGTTCTACCGCCACGGTCTACTCCAAAATAAAAGTAGAATATTGTGGGACCGGGGGTAAAGAACTGAAGACATGCTACCTTCATGAGCTCCATGGTTTTACTTTGTTGTGGGATACTTGGAAGTATCAGCATTTATATACTTGGAAGTACAGTATCAGCTTTCAACAACATGAAAATGTTTCTCTCTTCAGGTTTTTGATGTCAGATCATTAATATCGCCTGAACAGGGACTTGAACCCTGGACCCTCAGATTAAAAGTCTGATGCTCTACCGACTGAGCTATCCAGGCTCTGAGCTGTCTCCTCGGTCTACTCCAAAATAAAAGTAGAATATTGTGGGACGGGGGTAATAGACTGAAGACATGCTTCATGAGCTCCATGGTTTTACTTTGTTGTGGGATACTTGGAAGTATCAGCTTTCAACAACATGAAAATGCCTTTCTCCTCAGGTTTTTGATGTCGGATAATTTATACCGCCTGAACAGGGACTTGAACCCTGGACCCTCAGATTAAAAGTCTGATGCTCTACCGACTGAGCTATCCAGGCTATGAACTGTCTCCAGGGTCTACTCCAAAATAAAAGTAGAATATTGTGGGACGGGGGTAATAGACTGACGACATGCTTCATGAGCTCCATGGTTTTACTTTGTTGTGGGATACTTGGAAGTATCAGCATTTATATACTTGGAAGTACAGTATCAGCTTTCAACAACATGAAAATGTTTCTCTCTTCAGGTTTTTGATGTCAGATCATTAATATCGCCTGAACAGGGACTTGAACCCTGGACCCTCAGATTAAAAGTCTGATGCTCTACCGACTGAGCTATCCAGGCTCTGAGCTGTCTCCACGGTCTACTCCAAAATAAAAGTAGAATATTGTGGGACGGGGGTAATAGACTGAAGACATGCTTCATGAGCTCCATGGTTTTACTTTGTTGTGGGATACTTGGAAGTATCAGCTGTCAACAACATGAAAATGCCTTTCTCCTCAGGTTTTTGATGTCGGATAATTTATACCGCCTGAACAGGGACTTGAACCCTGGACCCTCAGATTAAAAGTCTGATGCTCTACCGACTGAGCTATCCAGGTTCTGAACTGTCTACAGGGTCTACTCCAAAATAAAAGTAGAATATTGTGGGACGGGGGTAATAGACTGAAGACATGCTACCTTCATGAGCTCCATGGTTTTGCTTTGTTGTGGGATACTTGGAAGTATCAGCTTTCAACAACATGAAAATGTCTTTCTCCTCAGGTTTTTGATGTCAGATCATTAATATCGCCTGAACAGGGACTTGAACCCTGGACCCTCAGATTAAAAGTCTGATGCTCTACCGACTGAGCTATCCAGGCTCTGAGCTGTCTCCACGGTCTACACCAAAATAAAAGTAAAATATTGTGGAATGGGGGTAATAGACTGAAGACATGCTTCATGAGCTCCATGGTTTTACTTTGTTGTGGGATACTTGGAAGTATCAGCTTTCAACAACATGAAAATGTTTTTCTCCTCAGGTTTTTGATGTCGGATCATTTATATCGCCTGAACAGGGACTTGAACCCTGGACCCTCAGATTAAAAGTCTGATGCTCTACCGACTGAGCTATCCAGGCTCTGAGCTGTCTCCACGGTCTACTCCAAAATAAAAGTAGAATATTGTGGGACGGGGGTAATAGACTGACGACATGCTTCATGAGCTCCATGGTTTTACTTTGTTGTGGGATACTTGGAAGTATCAGCTTTCAACAACATGAAAATGTCTTTCTCCTCAGGTTTTTGATGTCAGATCATTAATATCGCCTGAACAGGGACTTGAACCCTGGACCCTCAGATTAAAAGTCTGATGCTCTACCGACTGAGCTATCCAGGCTCTGTGCTGACTACACGGTCTACTCCAAAATAAAAGTAGAATATTGTGGAACGGGGGTAATGGAGGGAATACATGCTACTACCTTCATGAGCTCCATGGTTTTGCTTTGTTGTGGGATACTTGGAAGTGTCAGCTTTCAACAACATGAAAATGTTTTTCTCCTCAGGTTTTTTATGTCGGATCATTAATATCGCCTTAACAGGGACTTGAACCCTGGACCCTCAGATTAAAAGTCTGATGCACTACTGACTGAGCTATCCAGGCTCTGTTCTACCGCCACGGTCTACTCCAAAATAAAAGTAGAATATTGTGGGACCGGGGGTAAAGAACTGAAGACATGCTACCTTCATGAGCTCCATGGTTTTGCTTTGTTGTGGGATACTTGGAAGTGTCAGCATTTATATACTTGGAAGTACAGTATCAGCTTTCAACAACATGAAAATGTTTCTCTCTTCAGGTTTTTTATGTCAGATCATTAATATCGCCTGAACAGGGACTTGAACCCTGGACCCTCAGATTAAAAGTCTGATGCTCTACCGACTGAGCTATCCAGGCTCTGTGCTGACTTGATGGTCTATTCCAAAATAAAAGTAGAATATTGTGGGACGGGGGTAATAGACTGACGACATGCTTCATGAGCTCCATGGTTTTACTTTGTTGTGGGATACTTGGAAGTATCAGCTTTCAACAACATGAAAATGCCTTTCTCCTCAGGTTTTTGATGTCGGATAATTTATACCGCCTGAACAGGGACTTGAACCCTGGACCCTCAGATTAAAAGTCTGATGCTCTACCGACTGAGCTATCCAGGCTCTGAACTGTCTACAGGGTCTACTCCAAAATAAAAGTAGAATATTGTGGGACGGGGGTAATAGACTGAAGACATGCTACCTTCATGAGCTCCATGGTTTTGCTTTGTTGTGGGATACTTGGAAGTATCAGCTTTCAACAACATGAAAATGTCTTTCTCCTCAGGTTTTTGATGTCAGATCATTAACATCGCCTGAACAGGGACTTGAACCCTGGACCCTCAGATTAAAAGTCTGACGCTCTACCGACTGAGCTATCCAGGCTCTGAGCTGTCTCCACGGTCTACACCAAAATAAAAGTAAAATATTGTGGAATGGGGGTAATAGACTGAAGACATGCTTCATGAGCTCCATGGTTTTACTTTGTTGTGGGATACTTGGAAGTATCAGCTTTCAACAACATGAAAATGTTTTTCTCCTCAGGTTTTTGATGTCGGATCATTTATATCGCCTGAACAGGGACTTGAACCCTGGACCCTCAGATTAAAAGTCTGATGCTCTACCGACTGAGCTATCCAGGCTCTGTGCTGACTTGACGGTCTATTCCAAAATAAAAGTAGAATATTGTGGGACGGGGGTAAAAGACTGACGACATGCTTCATGAGCTCCATGGTTTTACTTTGTTGTGGGATACTTGGAAGTGTCAGCTTTCAACAACATGAAAATGTTTTTCTCCTCAGGTTTTTGATGTCGGATCATTAATATCGCCTTAACAGGGACTTGAACCCTGGACCCTCAGATTAAAAGTCTGATGCACTACCGACTGAGCTATCCAGGCTCTGTTCTACCGCCACGGGCTGAGCAGGCTCTGTTTGTCCTTTCCAGACTTTCTTGACAGACTAAAATGATTTGATTGTTTCATATTGCTTGCAATCCAGGACAAGCATTCTGAAGAGTCAATGTTCCGACTCGGAACGATCATCTGACAACAACAGACAAATGTCTTTCAAATAAAGTGAACAATTACCAGGTAAATTATATCGCCTGAACAGGGACTTGAACCCTGGACCCTCAGATTAAAAGTCTGATGCTCTACCAACTGAGCTATCCAGGCTCTGAACTGTCTCCAGGGTCTACTCCAAAATAAAAGTAGAATATTGTGGGACGGGGGTAATAGACTGACGACATGCTACCTTCATGAGCTCCATGGTTTTACTTTGTTGTGGGATACTTGGAAGTATCAGCATTTATATACTTGGAAGTACAGTATCAGCTTTCAACAACATGAAAATGTTTCTCTCTTCAGGTTTTTGATGTCAGATCATTAATATCGCCTGAACAGGGACTTGAACCCTGGACCCTCAGATTAAAAGTCTGATGCTCTACCGACTGAGCTATCCAGGCTCTGAGCTGTCTCCACGGTCTACTCCAAAATAAAAGTAGAATATTGTGGGACGGGGGTAATAGACTGAAGACATGCTTCATGAGCTCCATGGTTTTACTTTGTTGTGGGATACTTGGAAGTATCAGCTGTCAACAACATGAAAATGCCTTTCTCCTCAGGTTTTTGATGTCGGATAATTTATACCGCCTGAACAGGGACTTGAACCCTGGACCCTCAGATTAAAAGTCTGATGCTCTACCGACTGAGCTATCCAGGCTCTGAACTGTCTACAGGGTCTACTCCAAAATAAAAGTAGAATATTGTGGGACGGGGGTAATAGACTGAAGACATGCTACCTTCATGAGCTCCATGGTTTTGCTTTGTTGTGGGATACTTGGAAGTATCAGCTTTCAACAACATGAAAATGTTTTTCTCCTCAGGTTTTTGATGTCGGATCATTTATATCGCCTGAACAGGGACTTGAACCCTGGACCCTCAGATTAAAAGTCTGATGCTCTACCGACTGAGCTATCCAGGCTCTGAGCTGTCTCCACGGTCTACACCAAAATAAAAGTAAAATATTGTGGAATGGGGGTAATAGACTGAAGACATGCTTCATGAGCTCCATGGTTTTACTTTGTTGTGGGATACTTGGAAGTATCAGCTTTCAACAACATGAAAATGTTTTTCTCCTCAGGTTTTTGATGTCGGATCATTTATATCGCCTGAACAGGGACTTGAACCCTGGACCCTCAGATTAAAAGTCTGATGCTCTACCGACTGAGCTATCCAGGCTCTGAGCTGTCTCCACGGTCTACTCCAAAATAAAAGTAGAATATTGTGGGACGGGGGTAAGAGACTGAAGACATGCTACCTTCATGAGCTCCATGGTTTTGCTTTGTTGTGGGATACTTGGAAGTGTCAGCATTTATATACTTGGAAGTACAGTATCAGCTTTCAACAACATGAAAATGTTTCTCTCTTCAGGTTTTTTATGTCAGATCATTAATATCGCCTGAACAGGGACTTGAACCCTGGACCCTCAGATTAAAAGTCTGATGCTCTACCGACTGAGCTATCCAGGCTCTGTGCTGACTTGACGGTCTATTCCAAAATAAAAGTAGAATATTGTGGGACGGGGGTAATAGACTGACGACATGCTTCATGAGCTCCATGGTTTTACTTTGTTGTGGGATACTTGGAAGTATCAGCTTTCAACAACATGAAAATGTCTTTCTCCTCAGGTTTTTGATGTCAGATCATTAATATCGCCTGAACAGGGACTTGAACCCTGGACCCTCAGATTAAAAGTCTGATGCTCTACCGATTGAGCTATCCAGGCTCTGTGCTGACTACACGGTCTACTCCAAAATAAAAGTAGAATATTGTGGAACGGGGGTAATGGAGGGAATACATGCTACTACCTTCATGAGCTCCATGGTTTTGCTTTGTTGTGGGATACTTGGAAGTGTCAGCTTTCAACAACATGAAAATGTTTTTCTCCTCAGGTTTTTGATGTCGGATCATTAATATCGCCTTAACAGGGACTTGAACCCTGGACCCTCAGATTAAAAGTCTGATGCACTACTGACTGAGCTATCCAGGCTCTGTTCTACCGCCACGGTCTACTCCAAAATAAAAGTAGAATATTGTGGGACGGGGGTAATAGACTGAAGACATGCTTCATGAGCTACATGGTTTTACTTTGTTGTGGGATACTTGGAAGTATCAGCTTTCAACAACATGAAAATGTTTTTCTCCTCAGGTTTTTGATGTCGGATAATTTATACCACCTGAACAGGGACTTGAACCCTGGACCCTCAGATTAAAAGTCTGATGCTCTACCGACTGAGCTATCCAGGCTCTGAACTGTCTCCAGGGTCTACTCCAAAATAAAAGTAGAATATTGTGGGACGGGGGTAATAGACTGAAGACATGCTACCTTCATGAGCTCCATGGTTTTGCTTTGTTGTGGGATACTTGGAAGTATCAGCTTTCAACAACATGAAAATGTTTTTCTCCTCAGGTTTTTGATGTCGGATCATTGATATCGCCTGAACAGGGACTTGAACCCTGGACCCTCAGATTAAAAGTCTGATGCTCTACCGACTGAGCTATCCAGGCTCTGTGCTGACTCCACGGTCTACTCCAAAATAAAAGTAGAATATTGTGGGACGGGGGTAAAGAACTGAAGACATGCTACATTCATGAGCTCCATGGTTTTACTTTGTTGTGGGATACTTGGAAGTATCAGCTTTCAACAACATGAAAATGTCTTTCTCCTCAGGTTTTGATGTCGGATAATTTATACCGCCTGAACAGGGACTTGAACCCTGGACCCTCAGATTAAAAGTCTGATGCTCTACCGACTGAGCTATCCAGGCTATGAACTGTCTCCAGGGTCTACTCCAGAATATAAGTAGAATATTGTGGGACGGGGGTAATAGACTGAAGACATGCTACCTTCATGAGCTCCATGGTTTTGCTTTGTTGTGTGATACTTGGAAGTATCAGCTTTCAACAACATGAAATGTTTTTCTCCTCAGGTTTTTGATGTCGGATCATTGATATCGCCTGAACAGGGACTTGAACCCTGGACCCTCAGATTAAAAGTCTGATGCTCTACCGACTGAGCTATCCAGGCTCTGTGCTGACTCCACGGTCTACTCCAAAATAAAAGTAGAATATTTTGGGACGGGGGTAAAGAACTGAAGACATGCTACATTCATGAGCTCCATGGTTTTACTTTGTTGTGGGATACTTGGAAGTATCAGCTTTCAACAACATGAAAATGTCTTTCTCCTCAGGTTTTTGATGTCGGATAATTTATACCGCCTGAACAGGGACTTGAAACCTGGACCCTCAGATTAAAAGTCTGATGCTCTACCGACTGAGCTATCCAGGCTATGAACTGTCTCCAGGGTCTACTCCAAAATAAAAGTAGAATATTGTGGGACGGGGGTAATAGACTGAAGACATGCTACCTTCATGAGCTCCATGGTTTTACTTTGTTGTGGGATACTTGGAAGTATCAGCTTTCAACAACATGAAAATGTCTTTCTCCTCAGGTTTTTGATGTCGGATAATTTATACCGCCTGAACAGGGACTTGAACCCTGGACCCTCAGATTAAAAGTCTGATGCTCTACCGACTGAGCTATCCAGGCTCTGAACTGTCTCCAGGGTCTACTCCAAAATAAAAGTAGAATATTGTGGGACGGGGGTAATAGACTGAAGACATGCTACCTTCATGAGCTCCATGGTTTTGCTTTGTTGTGGGATACTTGGAAGTATCAGCTTTCAACAACATGAAAATGTTTTTCTCCTCAGGTTTTTGATGTCGGATCATTGATATCGCCTGAACAGGGACTTGAACCCTGGACCCTCAGATTAAAAGTCTGATGCTCTACCGACTGAGCTATCCAGGCTCTGTGCTGACTCCACGGTCTACTCCAAAATAAAAGTAGAATATTGTGGGACGGGGGTAAAGAACTGAAGACATGCTACATTCATGAGCTCCATGGTTTTACTTTGTTGTGGGATACTTGGAAGTATCAGCTTTCAACAACATGAAAATGTCTTTCTCCTCAGGTTTTTGATGTCGGATAATTTATACCGCCTGAACAGGGACTTGAACCCTGGACCCTCAGATTAAAAGTCTGATGCTCTACCGACTGAGCTATCCAGGCTATGAACTGTCTCCAGGGTCTACTCCAGAATAAAAGTAGAATATTGTGGGACGGGGGTAATAGACTGAAGACATGCTACCTTCATGAGCTCCATGGTTTTGCTTTGTTGTGTGATACTTGGAAGTATCAGCTTTCAACAACATGAAAATGTTTTTCTCCTCAGGTTTTTGATGTCGGATCATTGATATCGCCTGAACAGGGACTTGAACCCTGGACCCTCAGATTAAAAGTCTGATGCTCTACCGACTGAGCTATCCAGGCTCTGTGCTGACTCCACGGTCTACTCCAAAATAAAAGTAGAATATTTTGGGACGGGGGTAAAGAACTGAAGACATGCTACATTCATGAGCTCCATGGTTTTACTTTGTTGTGGGATACTTGGAAGTATCAGCTTTCAACAACATGAAAATGTCTTTCTCCTCAGGTTTTTGATGTCGGATAATTTATACCGCCTGAACAGGGACTTGAACCCTGGACCCTCAGATTAAAAGTCTGATGCTCTACCGACTGAGCTATCCAGGCTATGAACTGTCTCCAGGGTCTACTCCAAAATAAAAGTAGAATATTGTGGGACGGGGGTAATAGACTGAAGACATGCTACCTTCATGAGCTCCATGGTTTTGCTTTGTTGTGGGATACTTGGAAGTATCAGCTTTCAACAACATGAAAATGTCTTTCTCCTCAGGTTTTTTATGTCAGATCATTAATATCGCCTGAACAGGGACTTGAACCCTGGACCCTCAGATTAAAAGTCTGATGCTCTACCGACTGAGCTATCCAGGCTCTGAGCTGTCTCCACGGTCTACTCCAAAATAAAAGTAGAATATTGTGGGACGGGGGTAATAGACTGAAGACATGCTACCTTCATGAGCTCCATGGTTTTACTTTGTTGTGGGATACTTGGAAGTATCAGCTTTCAACAACATGAAAATGTCTTTCTCCTCAGGTTTTTGATGTCGGATAATTTATACCGCCTGAACAGGGACTTGAACCCTGGACCCTCAGATTAAAAGTCTGATGCTCTACCGACTGAGCTATCCAGGCTCTGAACTGTCTCCAGGGTCTACTCCAAAATAAAAGTAGAATATTGTGGGACGGGGGTAATAGACTGAAGACATGCTACCTTCATGAGCTCCATGGTTTTGCTTTGTTGTGGGATACTTGGAAGTATCAGCTTTCAACAACATGAAAATGTTTTTCTCCTCAGGTTTTTGATGTCGGATCATTGATATCGCCTGAACAGGGACTTGAACCCTGGACCCTCAGATTAAAAGTCTGATGCTCTACCGACTGAGCTTTCCAGGCTCTATTTGGCCTTTCCAGACTTTCTTGGCAGACTCAAATGATTTAATTGTTTCATACCGCTTGCAAACCAGGACAAGCATTCTGAAGAGTCAATGTTCCGACTCAGAACGATCAGCTGACAACAACAAATGTCTTTCACATAAAGTGAACGATAATCCGTGTATCATTCGTTCTTTCGTTTTTCAACTGCCAATCGAAAACAAAACATTAAAAAGGAGACTGACAATTTCGTTTTTCGTTTTCTTAATCCAACATGAAAAACGAATATATGCCTGTTTTTTCATATTTCGATTTTAGGCTCAGATCAAAAATACAAACGGAAAAACGGGCCACTTGACTGAATTGGATTTTTAAAATTTAATCGTTTGTATTTACGTGACCCGGAAGTTCTGTGGGCTAATGAGAATTACGAAGTTCTGCGCGCAGCAGTTCAGGTAGCGCAGTGGCGGCGATGGAACAACACTCTACTCTACTCTACTCTACGATTTTGTCAGCATTCGCCATTCACTCCTTCAGGCTGACACGCTTGGCTCCTCGAAACAAGACACAGCTATCGATGGCTGCTATAGGTACCTCTCGTAGTCTGATGGTAATTCTCATTAGCCTACAGCGGTTCCGGGTCACGTAAATGCAAACAATTAAATAAAAAAAATCAAATTCAGTCAAGTGTCCCGTTTTCCCGTTTCGTATATTTGATCCGAGCCTGAAATCGAAATATGAAAAAACAGGCATGTATTCGTTTTTCATGTTGGATTAAGAAAACGAAAAACAAAATGATCAGTCTCCTTTTTAATTTTTGGTTTTTGATTGGCAGTTGAAAAACGAAAGAACGAATGATACACGGATTAACGATTACCAGGTAAATTATATCGGCTGAACAGGGACTTGAACCAAATGTGTCAAATGTGAGTGTGTGGATGAGAAAGTGAGCCAGGGTTTAAAATGTGAGCAGTAAGATTATGATTATTTTAAACAACAAATGAAAGTGCCTGTATAGGTACTTGAACCCTTGACCTTCAGATCAAAAGTGAAATTCTCTACCAACTAAAATACATGGGGTCTTTCTTTATCTTGTGAGTGTGTATGGAAGAGGGAATGGGGGTGTTGTGAACATTATTGAGAGTAGGAGCAATTTCTTTACAATGCCTGAACAGGGACTTGAACCCTGGACATTCAGATTAAAAGTCTGATGCGCAAACGACTACACATGCTTCACACAGAATCTGTGTAAGAGTGAGTAAGCGGGTTAACTCTCGAGGAATTCAAAGGGCTAAACAAACAAGGGGCCTGAAATTCAATCAGATGCTCTATCGAGTGCGTTATGGAAGATTAATCATGCAAATGTGGTGGTGTGGATGAGAGACAGCTTCGAACATGAGTGGCAAGATGATGCTTATCTTTTAGAACAATTTAAATTGCCAGAAGAGGGACTTGAGCACTGGACTCTTGCTCTACCAACTATGATACGCAGTCAAGAATTGTGAGTGTGTGTGTGTGTGTGTGTAAGGGAGGGAGGGGTGTGTGTTTGGAAGCTAGTGATTGTCTTTAACAAGAGCAAATTACAATTCACAACACCTGAACAGGGACTTGAAGCATGGATCCACAGATTTAAAACCTGATGCTCTACCAACTGAGTTGGCAAGGCTCTGTAAAACACTGAGTATGTGTGAATGTGACAGTGAGCGAGAGAGAGAGCGAGAGAGAGAGCGAGAGAGAGAGAGAGAGAGAGAGAGAGAGAGTGAGAGTGAGTGAGTGAGTGTGCGTGCGTGCGTGCGTTTTATGAACGTGTGTGTGCATGAGTGTAGTGTAGTGTGAGTGATTTTGTGTGTATACCGGGTATATGTGGAGAGCAATGGACAGGTCGATGCCTCTGCGTCGTTGAAATTTCTGCATGAGAGCCAAAATAAAGGCGCAGTGCGAGGGAGACTCAGGTGATCCATGCTCCACTTGGGAGAGGACCAAGCCAAACTGTGGATTTTGCCAGAACCAACCTGAAACACAAACACACGGAGTATTTAGAAGCAAAACCCCACTGAAGGTGTTTTGCGTGACTCTGCATTAGAGGTCCCGATCCACCAGGTGACACCGAGAATGACAGATGTGTTTTTCCGAACTCTTCATAATATCCATAATATTATTTGTTTGTCTTCACATGAGCGTCCTGAGTTTTGATTTTAACGGAATGACTAATATAAAAGTAGTATAAAATGTTTACATCAATAATATTATCTTTTGGTCTTCAAAGTCATCACAAGAGGTTTTGATTTTAACTTCTGAGGTCTTCACAATCAATGTCCTCAAATTACATGAGAGTAGATCTTTTTTCTTATTTATTTATTTATTTTTAGCTTTACTTCAAGACAAGAACATACAGTTTGCTGTAATGCGCAATGTGACTTCAAGAAATAAAACCCCTAGATCATATGAAAAATAAACACAAATTTTATTTTGTTATCTTATCATATTCATATTGTCAACCCTTGCTGGGATGAATGCAAAGATGCTCTGCAAAGAAATAAAGACTATTTCAAGCCTTGGTAGTTTTTCTTTTTCTTAGGGTGTGTTTGTGTCTCAGTGTATTTACCGCCTTTGGGAGAGCCCCCGGCAGAGATATGTGGTACCCAAGTCCCATGATGCATTGCGCACGACCACGGTTGCACACTGGCATCGTTTTGAAGGTCGGCCAGGTGACACACCTCCATTGTCTCGAAGTTCTGCCGGAAGTCAGACACCGACATCCTGCACAAAACAGTGATTTTTATTTCTCTCTCACTTCTTCACTGCTTTGCTTTCCATCATGTTCTCCTGCTTTGATCATTTCTCTCTTATTTTCTTTCTCTTTCGCTTTCATAATCCTTTTTGTTTGTTCAGCAACATATACCTTGTGGTGTTATAGCACGTGAAATCTTGTTCCGCTTACCAGTGGAGCTAATTTAAAATTCAAGACTTCAGCTTTGGTCGGCCCTGGATATTGTCTTGAGATTCAAAACTTCTACTGTGTGTCCCGAAGCTCTGTTTTGCTTTCTATTACGTTCGTCCTTCCTTTCTTTCTTCCTTCCTTGCCCCTTTCATATTATTTGCTTCATCCCTTCCTTTCTGCTTACCCGCCTAAATCGCTCCTGATTTTATTCTCTTTTCTTTTTAATTTTCTTTCTCTTCTCTTCATCCTTCCATCCATTCTGTCTTAGTGACTTCCATTTTTCTGTCTCTAAGGACTTATAATACTAACCTTAATCTTTTTTTTTTTTTTTATAAACTCACCAGAACTCTCCGTCCTCCCGCTGGATTCGGTGCAGCCTCTTTTGCTCCTCGGCGCTCACAGTGTTCCACTCTGGCCTGCAAAAGCAGTTTTTGTAAAATAAATTAATTAATATTATTATTATTATAACATATTTCAGATTGTCACCTTCATGAATTAATAAGGCCCAAAATTTGAGATACATGTTTTTCGTTGGTTGTCGACTGTTTAGAATACATCGCACTATAATAAGCCATCTTTAGAGTCAGTGAAATGATGCAAACCCATTTCGGTCACTCCATGGGCCCAGCCACTCTGTGTTGCCCCACGGGTTGAGAAGACGCACCAGGTCCACGGGTCCATAGGTGGTCTGCACCTGAGGGTTTAAATGTGAGTTAAACAGCAACAGATGCCATCTATGTACATCAAAACGTTTGGAAAAATAAGACGGTTGGTACTGCTGTCATGTTGGTTAGCATTAGCTTAACCGTCTTGACAGTCCAAGCCCACCAGATGAGGCCTTTTCTCTTGATATCTAACAAGTCTGTCGTGTTTGAACAAACTATACAATCAACAGCGAATTTACAGTATTTGACATAAACAATCATGTTCCATGATCGTAGTGCGGGTTTAATCTGATTAAGCGCTCTGTTTTTTTGACATGGCGCCCTAGTCAGCACCTACGTTAACTGCCTACTGGGTTTGCAGGTGTGTCCACTTTGGCGTTTGCTTATTTCTTTGCATTGGCCTGTGGGACAGTCCGTTTTGATCCCTCCCAATTCTGCCTTAATTGACAAGAACAGAAGACAGACGCTTGTCAGTTAAACAGCATGTGAGAGTGGCTGATGGGGCAGTTAGGATTTGCGAATTCTGCCAAGCAACAAGTGGCCATTTAGAGACATTTTTAATCTTTCATTCATCCATCCATCCATTTTTCGATCCGCTTTATCCTCACAAGGGTCGTGGGGCGTGATGGAGCCTATCCCATATATGCTGACGTAATAACGTCAACAAATCAGTAATAACTTAGTAATAACATCATCATATCAGGCGAAGTGTACTGTATATCTCTTTTGTATTTCTGTTCAAATGGGGTTTTTTTTCTCCTGTTTTGAGCAACAAATGATTATCAACCGTCAAATTTACCAGACATTTTGAAATGATGAATAAAAACCCACAAGAAGTGACAAGCATCATTTTACCTTCTCCACGGCAGTCAGCGAGTAAGCATGTCTGAACATGATTCCCAGATCATTCCTGTACTCCACAGGACCCTGCAGGGGAAACAACATTCAAACAATCCATTCAAAAACTCATTAAAAAAAACAACTCATGAATCATTTCAGATAATACAAGTATCTTTGGGTGGAGTTTTGGAGAAAAGGTGGCAGGATTAAAATCAAGATGTGGCTTGACAGGCCTTGGCAATTCTCACCTGCGTGTTGGCACAGTTGATGAGCGCTCCTTTGGCTAGCAGGTCAGCCAGGAAGGCCGGAAGCTCCCTGGGAAGCACGGACACACTCAGAACCTCAGCCACCCCACCCGTCATGTCGACCATGGCCTCGTGAGGGAAGCCCATGTCCAGGGCGCGGTAGCCGCCTTTCAGCCTGGATCACACACAGAACACTGTAACTGTCAACTAGCTATCGTTTTGTGCGATCAAAATGAAAGGGCCCGCCACCAAATTTCATGTCGATTTGGTCAAACTTGTATCCAAGGCTACCCATCTATCTATTACCCGAATCGCTTATCCTCACGAGGGTCACGGGAGTGCTGGGGCCGATCCCAGCTGTCTTCAGGCAGTAAGGGGGGTACACCCTGAACTGGTTGCCAGCCAATCCCAGGGCACGCATAGACGAATAACAACCATTCACACCTCGGGACAATACAGGGTGTTCAATTGACCTACCATGTGTGATTTTGAAATGATTTCGAAAATGAAATCTGGTAGTCGTGTCTTTCATGAATCGACTCACAATAACATCTCAAGAAGACATGCCCGGAAAGAAACAACAAGTCAGACATTTTGGTTTGAAGTGGATTTTTTTAGGGCCATTTTGCACATTTCCACGCACCCTTCAAAGAGAGGGATTTTGTCTAA
Organism: Hippocampus abdominalis; assembly: GCA_018466805.1. Classification (NCBI taxonomy): domain Eukaryota; kingdom Metazoa; phylum Chordata; class Actinopteri; order Syngnathiformes; family Syngnathidae; genus Hippocampus; species Hippocampus abdominalis. Next base: position 9,045,649 of record CM031703.1, read on the forward strand.
TGACTGTGAAATGTTAACCATGTATACTACTTGGCAAATGGCTGATGTTAGATGGCAAAATATTTGGAGGCAGACGGGTCCTCACTTGGCATAGGCCTTCTCAAGCAGGGAGCTCCAGAACTCTCGTTTTTCCGGTGAGCTGAGGTAGATCAGATTGTTTCCATAAGTCGGTAGCAGGTCGTCGATTCGGACGTCCTCCCACTGACCGTACTGCCAGAACTATGGAGGGTAAGGAGGAGCATTATCTCACTGATGAAACTTAATCCTTTCATGAACCAATACTGTACTGATAACCTGTAAACTGATTAACTGTCCATTGTAGTAACCGCCATCCCTGAAAGGGTTAAACATCTGTTCGAAAATTATGTAATTCTTAAGAAAAAAATGTGTTCTGACAAGAATTAGGTTAGATTTTTTTCTACATGACAAAAAAATAAAAATTTTCCCCCTACTTTTAGAATAAAGTAAGATTTTTTTTTGGGGGGGGGGGGGTAAATGCCAATTTCATGTATTTTCGAGATCAACAATTTTTAATGTTATTAGAATAAAGGTGCATGATTCAATATCTTAGTGTTTTACAAAAGACAAAAATGTGTCATGTTATGAGACTGAATCATTTTTTCCAGAAAAAGAGGCATTTTTAACAAGAATTGATATTTTTCTGAACAACAGTTTTATCAAACAAAAATAAAGTCATATTTTTTTATTTTAAAAACAATCTAATCTGAAAGAATTACATTTTTTAGGGGAAAAAAGTCACGAGAATTAAAATAGTGTCTTGTTCAAGATTAAAAAAAGAAAAACTCCTCCAATATCATACTTTCATTTCTCCAGATAAAATGACCCCTTTAGTCGCGAAAACATACGACTATACCCTCATAAACTTGCATCTTTATCACTTGAAAAAAATACAACCTCTGCCCCCAAATTACAACTCTATTCTATGTACAATTGGTTTTGCTTCTTTATGGTTTCCTGCGGTGCACATTGAAACAGGTTATGCCTGTGGTTAATGATCTCTCCTCTTGGCAACAGGATGTGTCACATTGAAACTTTATAAGGTTCATGTGAGCTTCTGCCAATCAAATGAACACAAAGTGAACACCGATAACAACATGGATGTGTTTACCCTGAAGATGAAGCTGCCATTGTATCCGTCCTGGAAGGTTTGTCCGGGAGGAACCACCTTGCGGAGCAGACGTTGGTGTACGGCCAGAGATGCGATGGCGGAAAGCAACCAGCAGTCACCTGAGGTAGCGGGAAAAGTTGAAGAAAAATAGCAGGAAGTTAAAATATTGCAGACTTTCCTCGACAGACACTTTCACAATGTTTTGAAAATTCACCCACCAAAGCATGTCTTTTATAAGAAGCGCTCACCCCCCACCCCGCCCCCAATAAGTAAATACAAATAAAAGTTTGATGGGGTAATCAGATTTACTATTGTAGTGGTAACTCGACCTACAAACGTTTGGTAGTCGATCATAAGCAAACCCACAAAAAAGTCTCAATAAATTATGCATGAAAACACATAGAAAGTCCGCCATTTTGGTTTGGAATGACAATTTTTGGGTTATTAAATAGCTCATGAATGTTTGGAAGATGCAAAGTCAATTTATTTTAGCAACATGTCTATCACGAGTCGACCCACAAAAATGTTTCAAGAAGCTATGCCCGGGGAAGAAAAACAAAACAGGAATTCTGCCTTTTTGGGGTGAAGCGGCCATTTTGGCCATTTCCATTTGTCCTTTAAAGAAAAATGTGTCCTAGACTTTCAGATTTAGTCCATTTGTTACCACATTTGGACCATGTATATGAGACGGATGGCAACACTAAATGAATTTAGTCTCCTTGTGCACTCACTTAGCTTTCCTTGACGGACATCCAGGCGTGACGCTCCATCAACAGTGAACTGAGGCGACGAACACAGCTCCTAGCATACAGGAAAAAGTGTACAGATGTCTGTAAGTATTTTTTTTTAAAAGCCTGCGCTACAAGGCTTACAGCCAAGTTCCTACTTGTCCCAGTTGTGTGCGCTGTGTTCTTGCTATACAAGTCTTTCTGGTAGTATAGAGTACCATATAGTAAACTATCGGTACTTAAAGTTATTGAATTGTTCCCTTCATTGCACCACAAGGAAGATCAAAGTTTTCAGATTCTGAACTGACATTCCCATATCACATATGCGAACCCCCCCCCCCCCAAAAAAAAACACTCATAACTATAATCACCTTTCCCTATTGAAATACCAGCACCCCTTAACAACACCAGCAAACTATATGGAATGATCTTTAAATAAGACAAATTGCACCCTACACGAGTCTAGTTTACAAAAATATACACTCATCACATATTTAAATAAAATGTAAAGGTGAAGGTGCATCATGATTTCATCTTTTGCTGTATTGGATTTTTACAATACAATACAATTGCATTGTAAAACGAGAAGGCAGATGAAGCTGAAAATATAACTTTCGGTGACATTACTGTGAAATATTGTGCAGGTTATTTTCTCCACCAAACCAAATTGTTGTGTTCTATACAAATAATACATTTCACATTTGATAATATAAAAGACATCTAAATTTAACAGGAGAATGATAACTACATTCGCATGTGCAATATATGTTTCGTACACACAGTTGAGTTATGTTAATATTAACACAATGTTGTCACTACATTAATTCAAGACGTCAATATTACAATGGTAGTAAAAAAGATAAGATAAGATAAGAAAAGAAATCCTTAGTTAGTCTCGCAATGGAGAAATTCCCAATTCACAGCAGCAAAGTTATGAAAGGAAAAAGTAGAAGAACAAAATATATGAGCTGCTGGAAAGGCAGCCACTCTTATCCAAGGATTTTACAGACAAATAGTAATTTATACACCAATAGTATGAGAGAGGCGGCCCGGTAGCCCAGTGGTTAGCACGTTGGCTTCACAGTGCAGAGGTACCGGGTTCGACTCCAGCTCCGGCCTCCCTGTGTGGAGTTTGCATGTTCTCCCCGGGCCTGCGTGGGTTTTCTCCGGGTGCTCCGGTTTCCTCCCACATTCCAAAAACATGCATGGCAGGCTGATTGGACACTCTAAATTGTCCCTAGGTGTGAGTGTGGGCGTGGATGGTTGTTCGTCTCTGTGTGCCCTGCGATTGGCTGGCAACTGATTCAGGGTGTCCCCCGCCTACTGCCCGAAGACGGCTGGGATAGGCTCCAGCACCCCCCGCGACCCTAGTGAGGATCAAGCGGTTCGGAAAATGGATGGATGGATAGTATGAGAGAGAAAAATAGTCTCCTGAAGTAGCATTCATTTTGTTTATCTACTTTTGTCATTCATATGCAGCTTACCTTGCAACATTTTCCAACACTGGCTTTATGTATGTTTAATGTAGCTGGCATCAGTTTTACACACACACTCATGCACGCACGCTATAAATTTGACACCGTATTGTATTATCGTTAAATCTATCCGAAAAAGTTGAAACCCTATTTCTCAGTCTTTGTTTTCTGCTTGAGAAATGCTATGCTGGTGTGCTGTTTGCCCACGACCTGGGGGCTGAATCCCTCTTTCTCCATGAAACTCAGTGACGCCCCTGACACCGAATAACTGATATCTTGTATTTGTATATTTTTTTTAAATATTTGTTTGCATTTTTAAATAAATGCAACAATTAATATAATTCATACTGATGTGGACGCCGAGGTGAGCGTCATGACGTGACAGTCCACGAATGAGTAGTTTGTAAATAACCGTATAATGCAAGTGGTTGACCTTGGGCCGCTTCCACTTGACGCCGGCCTTCATCTCGAGCTCTCCGAGTGGGAAATGATAGTCGACGAAGAGCCCGTCGCGGCCCACCGCTATCCTCTCTCCGTTGACGTCGGCGTCGCTTGCGCGCTCGCCCGGGTCGTCTGCCGCCAATAGTTCCGCGAGCCAGCGGCGCGACTGGGAGCCCAGCAGCTCGTCGGAGCACGCCGAGCTGGCGTCGTCGTCGTCCGGTGGCGGGGGTTGCAAGGAACCCTCCGACTCGGAGGACAAAGTCGGTGACTTCTCCATCCCTAGGTTACGGTGCAGGGGACGACGGGAGAGTAGAGTTGGCCAGATCAACTTGGTTCTTGTTTCGGGTGTCGTTCAACAAACAACAACCCGCCCTCAAAGTAGGTACGTCTCACCTGGGCGTGGGCGGATGACGTCCCTATCTAGTTTGCAGCCGCTTTTGAAATTTGAACTGCTGTAGGTTGTTTAGGCAAATCAATTTATAAATATCATCCAAGTTACACTATGAGGTAAAAAGTTCGAATTTAAAAAGTTATATCGTGAGAGGGCAAAAATAATTTGAAAAGATGAAAGATTCAATATTGTTGTCACCCCCCCCCCCCCTCCATGACTTTTCCTCAGACTTTATAATGACCTTTGTTTTCAAATGATGGCTCCCCATTTTCTCTTTCTACAATTATGATTTTGGGCCTACACATTATGACTGCAGTTTTTGTAGAATTGGCTTTACCTTTTGACTATTGTAAAATGAACTTTTCCCTCACACGTAATTGTCATACGTCACACCTATTTATTTTATAAATCTGCCCGCCGCTCCCTTATGGATTTTCTCAATACAGTACAGTACTGTATTAGCTTTGTAAAATTATACCGCACCTCATGACTTTTTTCCTCCAATATTGACTTTATTCTTGTAACCGACATTCTCAAAGTTGTTTACCTCCTGACTGTCTAAATTTACAATGCTGTTGTTCTTTGCAAAGGATGACTTTTTCCTTATACTTTTTTCCATGCAAGATTCCCTATTTGACTCTCAAACCATTTAATTGTATTCTTGCAAAATGACAACTTTGTACAAAAGTACGTGCTCGCAACAGTTTCAAAATTTTGCCATGGAATGTTTATTTTCACAACTGAATATTTAACTGTGCCACATCTGATACTCTTTCACTTTCATTCTTAAGTATGTTGTTCAGAAACCTCAGGTTAATAATACACTTTCATATCATGGACGTTACAACTACCTGCATGTGTGTGTGTGTATGTGTGTGAGAGAGAGAGAGATGATGATGATGAAATCATCACATTAATATGAAAAAAGGACAAACAAGACTGGAAATTATAATTTATTTTTATTATGTGTAAAAGTGTGTAAATGACCGTGTTTACTCTATGTATGTGTGTGTGTGCATGTGTCACTGGGATGTGGCCATGATGCTTGACACGCCTGTGCAAAAAGAAGACAGAAAGAGGATTTTTTTTTTTAAGTGAGGTTTAGAGAACAAAAGGGTAGACATCTCCTCATGTTGTGGTACTGACTCTCAAAGTCGATCTTCTCCACGATGTTCTTGGGCTTGACACTCTCCTCTTGGTTGGAGACGAAGATCTGCCCGTCCTCAGTCTCCGTCCAGTTATACTTGTTCATCCACACCTTGACCTGTGTGTCTGCAATGTGACACACGCGTATCAAAACCAAAGTGTTAACGTGGTAATCTGATTACTATTACAGTGGCTATTTGACCTACAAGCAGAAGTGGGAGTAAGTCACATTGCGCAAGTGTCAAGTTACCATGGGAAAAAATAAATAAAATCAGGCAAGTGGAGACGCCGCCAAATTTTAAGCAAGTCGAGTCAAGTCATGACATAGTTGTAAGTGAAGTCATACAATCTTGCTCAGTCAGAATATTGATTGCAGTGTTAAAAACATATTTTCACTGATCATAACAAAAAAAAAAGTAAATTTAGAGCTCAAAATGGGAACAAAAAAACGCGAGTGAGCAAGTGACAGCAAAAGAGTATGAACTGACAAATAATGGGAAACCTAGATGTTTTAAACAGAATGACTTATCAAGTCATTGAGTTAAAGTCAAAGTCAAGTTGAGTTGAGTTGAGTTTTCAAAAGTTTGTCAAGCAAGTCCCCCCCCCCCAAAAAAAAATCAGCGACTTTAGTTGACTCAAGTACAAGTCATATGACTCGAGACCCCCCCCCCCCCCCCCCCCATCTCTGCTGACAAGTGCCCCAACTTAAGTTTGTTTGTTTTTAGCGATTAGCCAAGGAAGGGTCATTTTTGGGGGCTTTTTAATGCAAGTTCATGACTTGGAGAGAGAAAAAAAAAATCACAAGTTGGGGCACTCGTAAATTCCAAGTACCAACTTACCCAATGGGTCTCCTAGCATTTCGGCCAACAGGCGGCGCTCTATCGTCTGGTAGGTGATGCCCACCACATGGCAAATGACTGCACAACAAACACACTTCATTTGCATTGTGAAAACATCACTTTTTAATTTGCCTATTATTGACACAATTTGTGACGGTATTTTTATACATCATTCACTGAAAATGGCACCTTTTTAATTATGTAAAAAAATAGGACTTAACCTTTTAAAATTACATAATTTAAATATGTATGTATATTCTTGCTCAGTCTTTTTTGTGTGTGTGGTGTTTAGGTTTGATTATACAAATACCTTCAACAACTTTATTCTCTTATATTTATGACTTTATTCATGTGAAAAAATGCCTTATTTTCATTATTTTAAACAAATGAACATTACTGAAAATCACAACCTTTTCCATGAAAGAAATATGCCGTTTCCACATAAAATTAGAAATTACTTTACTTAAATTATTAACTATTTATTCTTCCCCGCTTAATATATAATAGAGGCACAACGGTTAATCAACAAATATTTTTGATCATTGATTAAACCTGTAGATACCATTTTTAATTTTAAAAAATTCTCCCAATTCCTCAGAATTGCAGCTTTGCAAGAGTAAATATTCTCTAATATCGGTTGTCCATACATGATAGCAGACTGATAATCTTTGTGTTGAATCAAAATAAAACAGTTTTACTTTGGAAAACAATGATAAATTCTGTTGTCGATTTCAGTTACGTTATGGGCCAAACCAGTAAATGAATCAGAAATGTTCCGTGTTGTCCCGTTGTTGAATTAAACGATGGAAATTAAAACATATTTACTTCTTCAGATTCATTCATTAATCAACAAAATAATCAACCGATTAATCACAATTATGCACGTAATCGTTAGTTGGAGCTCGAATGTATAACAACGTGCATAATAATAACACATTTTTATGACATTCAATGATATTACGTTTACATGATATTCAAATTAGTGTTCATTAGTTCATTACCGGTACTTTTAGAAACTCACACTTGCGGACAGAGTCTTCAAAGCCAGTAATTCCATCAATGAGCTCCCGGTTCTCCTCAAGACTTGACTGTGAGGAACAGAAAAAAAAAAGCTTTCTTTAGTCACATCACAATTTTTTCTTCAATTAAACCCCCCCCCCCCAAAAATCAAGCAGCCGTGTGCGCGCGTTACCCAGAAGCTCTGGAAATGGCAGGTTTCCAGCAGGTTTCCCAGGTAGAGGATCTGCCTGATGGGGCGCTCCTCTTGCTGCGACACTGTAGTCAAGGAAATGGACCCCCCCCAACCCAACTTTTGTCACGAGGACACAATATAGCGAATATCATTTTTCTTGGACTCCAAAATCCCAATACATACAATTGACGACAGAATAACTGCATTTGTTTTTGTAGTTAGATTCAACTACATCCTCATCGTTATTTTGAGTGAGGTAGTTAGGGCACATCAAAGTGAACATCACCCAAAAAATTCACCCTTTTAAAAGTATCCCAGACATTTCCTAAACAACTTCTTGGAAGGTTGTAGGGACACGTGCAGGTACTAGCTTCTTATTTTCCGACTAATTTAGGACATTCTTTTTTTGGTAAAAAATTATTGGGGGATTTTATAAATACAATGACAAAAATATACGTGGGTCTTTCAAAAATAGTTGGTTATATTGGTCAAGTCCACTACATTTTGCAATATCATTAAGTAATATAGAGGTAATAGTTTTCAATTAACACAGTATAATGTCAGTGATGGACTAATTATATCGAAGCGTTTTTTGTACAAATCCAAGTAAACCTTTGTAAGGTTGAAAAGGTAACCCAAAATGTCAGTTTCCGACTACTAGTGAATTCATTTTAAGAATTGTTGTACAAAACAAGGAATTTCCCATGAGGTTGTCAGTAACCCATACTGGCAGTTAACTACTAATTTTAGCGAATTAACTTTTGCATTTAATCCTACTAAATTCATAATCATTTTTGTAGACAATCCGAAACAAGTGTGCAGTTGTGAGTCCTTTTGTTATGAGTCAAATATTTAAAGTAAACCCAAATGTCATTTGCTCCTACAGTACAAACACCACCAGTTGGTTAACAGAGAATGTTAAAAAAAAAAAAAAAGCCCAAACATTTCATTTTCCTACAAAGTGTTTTGCCTTTTGTACAAATTGCATCCCCGCAACACTTCGTTCCAGAGTTTTAGTTGAGTACTGTCATGAAAAATAAAGTTTGTACAAAATTGAACTGAACTTTCACAAAAGTGCATGAACCTGTCAAACAAAATCGTAACTCGTACCAAAAGGATACGTGTGTCTGGTCGATCATGCACTTGCAGAGCGTGAAGTCCGTGTGGGGCAAATTGGTGAGCGCCTTGAGCAGGATTTGGGAAGTCACGTCGGTCTGAAAGTAGGCTGGGTTGAACTGGTACCTTGCGGAAACCACATGACATTGTGACGCCGTTACAAAATACAGTAACATGTTATCGATTTGGGACTCACAGCTTGAGAATGGCCAGATTGGCCTCCAGGTCGTACGCGTTTTCCCGGGCTTGCGTCTCCACATAACGCTCCAACGTGGACAGGTTTTCTGGGTTGTACCTGACATTTGAAGGGACAGTGGAAATAATTACACATATTCAATAATAACGTGAAATCATTTAATAAAATGTTTTATACCAGAATTATTTGGAAATCATTGAAAAAATACGTCCCCAATATGTGTCCGTTTTGTACAATTAAAAAGTATCTTTGTTAATTTCAAGTCAGTAAATGTGTTTTAATTCAATTCATGAGCGTAAGGACGCAACTAGCACAGAGGTATATAGAGGGGGTCCAAACTGAACATCGAGCTAACGATAATGTCCATAAAAACCTGAGTGCAAGAATAACTTTCGAGAACAGTAACTATTATTTTAATTAAAAGTGCAACCTGAGACATGTCTGTGATACCCCAGTGGGTAGAAAAATGTAGCTAGCATTCCCGTTAGCATTCAGCTACTCTCAATGTAGACCGAGCAAACCGTCGTACCTATCGATTCCTCGCAAGAATTTGGCCACGCTCGCCTTCATCTGCTCGAAAGTCGACGACATTTTCGTCCGAAAAACGAGGAAGGCTGAAGCAGCTGGGAGCACGAATTCAATCCCCACACGTGGAGCGAAAACGGACGCAGGTGAAGTGAAAAGAGAGTCGGAAGGGAAAGAGCATCGGGCCGGAAAAGAGACGCCATCAGGGCGGAAATGGAAGGCCGAGAGTGGGGAAACAAGTGGTAGGAATCATCGCGCTAGTAACACAAGTAACTTAAACTGCGAAAAACTCTCGACACGTATATTATGGTAGATGGCAGTGATGTTACTACCACACGGTGATTCCAATATACCAGAGTATAATCAAATTTCTCTAACACAAAATGTCGAAAAGATATTTTTATTCTTTGATTTCTATCGCGCTTTCTCTGTTATAATTTTATCCACTAGAGGACAGCAAATACACGAGGCAGCGTTCGTTTTCACTTAAATCGGTTAGGGTTAGGGTTTCTCATTGTGTTTTCACCCAATATGGGTCATAATATGTAAGTATTTTATGTCTGATATTTTATTTATCCATTTTTAAATACTGTACTAAATTTTTAATTGTTTATTTTTTTCAAATGTTTGTTCACTTTTGCCTAATGTGTTCCCCAATGTTTGTACATGTTTAATCCCCCAATACAGTATATTAGTTTTTTCTCATACTGTATTTGTATGTATTTCGAGCAATATTTCTCATTCTTTTACATATTTTCTCATAGTTCTATATATTTTGTGTAGTATTTTATATTGTTTTCTAATGTGTCTAACAATATTTTTTAAATCACATAGTATTTTGTATTTTATAATATATGTATATGTATATATATATATATATATATATATATATATATATATATATATATATATACTGTATGTATTTAAAATGTTTTTAATGTTTAATGTTTAAAATGTTAATTTGTTGCCCTCCCACAATAGTTAGGGGAAGAGAGAGAGAGAGAGAGAGAGAGAGAGATGTATGTATGTATGTGTGTGTGTGTGTGTGTGTGTGGTTCAGGGGTTCTATATTCTTTATTGACTGTGATGTGTAGTGCAATGCAATCGTCAGTTTAATGTGCGGTGCGTTACAGTGGGTGGAATGCAGTGCCATATACTAAAACACTCAATGTGATTATCGGTGGGTGCTGCACTGTGGTATAATGTGATGTGTAGTGTGATGGAATGGTCGAGCTGACTGTTTCACACATTTTAAACTGATGAAGCCTGATTCTTCTCTTGTATTTGGGGGGCAAATCAATGCAAACTCAGTTCTAGACCACAGCTGGTGAGTGGAAAAATTCATTTTGGTCACAAATCATAAGAATAGGGAAGCGAGTGGGTAATGTTGACTTTTAATATGCACCAGTGGACAGGAAAGCCACACACACACACACACCCACCCACACACAAACACACACACACACACACACACGCACGCACGCACGCACGCACATGCACGCACGCACGCACGCACACACACGTATTTGCATTGATACTGCAAATGAGCAGATATGAGAAGGTGCCGAGTGGCTGATAAAGGGGAGCAACAAGTGAGTGAGAAACAGGAAGGTGCATGTATGTGTGTGTGTGCGTACCTCAGCAGCTTCTCGACACCACAAGTTGGAGGCACAGAAAAAGTGGCTGTTCATCAACTCTCACATTGAGTGTATATCTGTGTCATTTTTATTTGCGTCCTTGGGTGTATGCGTGCCCGTGAGCAATAATTCAATCGATTGATGGATCTTCAACACAGAGAGGATTTCTCCACCAGGAACCCTCAGGATGACTTTGAGATCCTGCTGAAGGTCGGATGGGGAACTTATGGTGACGTTTACAAGGTCAGCTGCTAACCTTTTAAATAAATCCACAGCATGTAAAGTGTTTTCTTGTTTGTGTTTTATTGCAAAATTAACTTAAGTATCGATGGAATGGAGGATTTATGCTACTGAATCATGACCTGACTCAATCATTCAAAATGATTTTCCCTGTGTTACATTGTATTAATGTGAGCAACGTTCCAGTATTTGATTGTTTCTCAATAAGAAACATTTAGCCTCTTTGTCGTACCCCTTTTGTTGCTTTGGCGATGCCTCGCAGGAGGAAGTGGTTTAACGAGCGAGAACTGAAAGTATGCGACTGCACCTGAGTCAAAGCACAATGAAAAAGTCGGCTCCCACTTGAAGGCAACGAAGACTGGTTCCTTGTCCACTTTCTGTGCTTTACCCTCTCGCATTGTCCGATTTTACTACTGTCTCATTTTGTCCATGGCCCTTTTTGGTCACGTACCGACATAGTCATTTTAGGATTTTTTTTTTCTCATGTCATTTGCTCGTACTGCTTTTTTTTTAATGAACATCAATTTGTCAGTACCCATAACCATCATTAGTATAAAATATCCGTTTTAGTTTTACCCCATGTGCAGGTTGAAGTACAATGTCACAAATGAATTTCGTCAGCTAGCTTAATGCTAATGCATAGGGCAAAATACCAAAGACTAGCTAACAAAACAAGCTTTGATGTTTTGGTAGTTATAACCCATTAAGAGATGGAAATTTCAATGCAAATGTAGACAGACAATGTAAAAATGACCACAGTCATATATTCTTTATCCTTTGCAAAAAAGAACAAATATTACTGGAGCTTAGTTGTGTAGTTCTTCATTCTTTGTTTATATCTCTATACTGTATATCTAAATCTGTATTACTGTGTACTGCTCACTGGTCGCTAAGGGGTGCACACCAGAAGGAGACGAAATTAACTGAATCATGAAATCCATCCTTCAATCCATCCATTTTCTGATCCTCTTTATCCTCACAAGGGTTGCAGGGGGTGCTGGAGCCCATCAGTAGGTGGGGGACACCCTTAACTGGTTACCAGCTAATCGCAGGGCGCACAGACACAACTAACCACCCATGCTCACACGCACACCTAGGGACAATTTAGAGTGTTCAATCAGCCTGCAATGCATGCTTTTGGAATTTGGGAGGGAACCGGAGTACCCGGAGAAAACCCAAGCATGCCCGGAATCACGAAATCCTAATTCAAAATCAATTTGCTTCTTTTTAATCATGACATTACTACATATTTTAATAAAGTAGAATCCACTACTGTGGAGTGTTATTTTTGTGATTAAAAAAGTAATCTTTTTCATGCTGTTTTTTAAATATATTTTAAGAAATGATGTTAGAAATTGCACAATCAGACAAAAATCCAAGTCCTTGGGAAGTTTTATGAATTAAAAGTTAAAAAATAAGAAAAGGAAGCAAGGTAGACACAAATTGCCAGCAAAGAAGCCACAAGGTTAAATGGAATTTGTAATAATAAAAACTTGTTTATGGTAAAATTGACCAGAATAATACAAATAAATTGTGCGTGACCTATCCAGTAAGTCTGTTTTATTTGTGTGTGTGTGTCTAGGCACGTAATAAGCAGACCGGGGACCTAGCAGCCATTAAGATTATTAAAACCGAACCAGGTGAGAATCCTATCCCTTTTGCTTTCTTGTAGCTGAGCTTGTTACAAACATTTGTCTGTGTATCTCCAGAGGATGACTTTTCTACCATCCAGCAAGAAATACTCATTGTGAGGAGCTGCAAACATGCCAACATTGTGGCTTATTACGGCAGCTACATACGGTCAGACTACATTTGAATTGAAATTTCCATTGCTTAATGGGTTATAACTACCAAAACATCAATGCTTGTTTTGTTAGCTTGTCTTTGGCATTTTGCCCTATGCATTAGCATTAAGTTAGCTGACTAAATTCATTTTTGACTGCCATTCAATTCAAACACTGTCTTTGATGTAATGGTGATTGATTGATTGACATGTAGGACCAACAAACTGTGGATCTGCATGGAGTTCTGTGGCGGAGGCTCCCTGCAGGACACCTACAGTGGTAAATATGACCAATAATCACAATAATGACCTCGTATCAAGATTGACAAATCTTATTTGATAAGAAGTCACGGAATCTTATTTATTTGTATTTCACAGCGACCGGTCCTCTGTCAGAAGCACAGATTGCTTACGTCTGCCGAGAGATGCTTCAGGTAGTCACACCATGGGTTCTACTTGTGTACATAGCGCTCGTGTGATCGCTCGAAAAACTGGCGCGTCTTCATTTTCGTGCCAGGGCAAATCGAGTTGACCATTTTTGGACCGTGTGGTGCTCTACTGGGTCAAAGGCGGTTTCTTTTTTAGACTCTTGGTCTACCTGACAATTCGAAGACTGAAAGTAGATTAGACTTTAAAACAGCTCGGGGCAGGTCTAAGTTGTGGTGCAGCAGAGGATGTATAGTAACTTAATTTTGGTTGATATAACAGAGATGCAGTCTTAAATATGACAAAAGTGTGCACCAAACTCTCTGAATCATTGTTGAGATCAATTCATTGAATGAATCATTATTATCATCTTAATTATATATTGTAAAACAGCCCACTGGGGCGCGGCACAGCTATGTGGGGGCAGGCGTATTTCACACGCAGACACGAGCGATCGGAGTGGAAGTGCCTACTTCACAGTGGTGATCACCCTGGTCAATTTTTCATCATTCAGTCAAGATATTGCAGTTCTTTATAAACGTACTTGTACTAGCACTAGACTTGTGTTGGGCATGAAGATAGGGCCCTCTGTGTTCATAATCATCATCATACCAAATATGTGTGTGTGTGTGTGTGTGTGTGTGTGTGTGACACTAGGGTGTGGACTACCTTCATGCACAGAGGAAAATGCACAGAGATATCAAGGTGAGCACAATAAATCAGATGTAAATATGGTCTAATTAATACATGTTTCTAGCAAAAACCTGATGACTCTCAATTTAGAAAATGATTTCATTAAAAAATCTATGCTATTGTTCAGTCCACATGTGTGGGTGTTATTTTTTACAAATTATCAACCAATCTAAATGGTTGATAATGTCTTGCTCTCCTTCGATAATGCAATGTAATGGTAAAAAGTGAAGGTGCACTAATGTTGCTAATGAGGTTAATGGTATGTGCAATAGGTGTGTTGAACTACATTAAATTTGAGGTATAAAGATCGGGAAATATGGTGTGAATAATCAAGTACAATTCAATACCACAGAATACGTCTTTATTTATAAAGCGCTTTCACAATGGCTGCAGCAGTAACCAAGCACTTTGCAAAACATATAACATAAGAGACGTCATGATCACAGCATGCAGTTCCGAAATACACACCCGCGCTCCGTACCAACACTCCTCTTGAAAGTGAATATTGAATGTATGGACTATTGGTGTAAATATTGTGCAATAGAATTGTAGACATCATGAATATGATATAAATATGATACATTGGTGGTAACATTATACGTGTAAATGTGGTTAATTAGTGACATACAAGCATGTAATGCCCAGTGGTTGAGTGGTTAGCTCGTTGACCTCTCAGTGCAGAGGTGCAGGGTTCGATTCCGGCTCCGGCCTTCCTGTGTGGAATTTGCATGTTCTCCCCGTGCCTGCATAGGTTTTCTCCGGGTGTTCCGGTTTCTTCCCACATTCTAAAAACATGCATGGTTGGTTCTAAATTCTCCATGGATGGATGTTTGTCTCTGTGTCCCCTGCGATTGGCCGGCAAGCAGGGTGTACCCCGCCTACTGTCCTAAGACGGCCCTCCTGAGGATAATCAGCAGAAAATGGATGGATGGATGGATGGATAAAATAATTAGGTCATATTTAATCTGTATCAACATCACATGTGATGTTAATATGGTACATTAGAGGTCTATCAAGAGTTAATTGTGAGGAACCCTTTGTAATAAGGCCAAAATTATATGACTATGGAGTCCCTCAGAGTTGTATCCATAGCACCATGCTGTTTCGTGTTTACCTTCCTATGTATTTATTGATAAAAATATTTGTGTTTTTAAAATCTCTTGTGGATTGTAGATCATTAAATATGAAGTATCTTACTGTGGAGGTGTATTAATGTATAGAACAATAAATAAATTAAATAAACAACAAATATTAAATGGGATGTAAATGTAACATTAAATTTAAACTTAATTAGAGGTAGGCCTACTCAATTAACAATTTACATTCATAATGATATTAATATAGGACATTTCAAGTGTATATTAATATGGTGTAAATATGGTTCATTTGAGGTCTATAGGCATTACCATATGACATAAATCTGACACATTTGATCCATATCAACACCGGATGTGCAAAAAAATATGTGTGATAATACTGTACAGAGGTCATTTGCTTGTGGAGTCCTCAGGACTGTATCCTTAGCCCCATGTCATTTTGTTCCTGCCTATGAATATTTAAATTGCGACTGTATGTATGATGTTTTCTTCTTTGGTTTTCTCTCCAGGGTGCTAACATCCTCCTCACCGACCATGGCGAGGTGAAGTTGGGTAGGTGGAACATGAAACAACTCATCAACTTGACACAATTGCGTTTATGTTTTTGTCTTCTCTGTCATGTAGCCGACTTTGGAATCTCTGCCCAAATCACGGCTACGCTGGCTCGCCGGATGTCCTTCATTGGGACGCCATACTGGTGAGCTTGCCTCCTCAGGCCAAAAAAATTGTTGATGTCAAAAAGTTGACTGACCACATGAACTATTTACACTCCCCCCCTCAGGATGGCGCCAGAGGTGGCAGCGGTGGAAATCAAAGGCGGTTACAACGAGCTGTGTGATATCTGGTCGGTGGGCATCACCGCCATCGAGCTGGCAGAGCTGCAGCCACCCATGTTTGAGCTCCATCCACTACGGTAATACAAACATCATCATCATCATCATCATCATCATCATCATCTAATTCTGTTTTCTCTTTCCTAAGTGTCCTGTTTCTTATGTCCAAGAGTGGCTACCAGCCTCCCAGATTGAAGGACAAGGCAAAATGGTAACATTTCAATGACATTCTAGAATTCCTGCTTTTCTTGAATGCAACATTAAGCGTCCCATCAGGTTGGTTTGATGTCATGATTACAATATGGTGACTTTACTTATGGACTTCAGTAAGTTAATTACTTTGTAGATTGAGTTTATTGATGTCCATTGTGACTTTCTTCATTTGGTTGACTTTTTTGACTTTACTGATGAACTTCTGGAATTCACTTTTGTGGCTTTAGTGACAGAATTAAGTGATTTTATTGATGGACTTTACTGAGGGGCAGCATGGTGGTTGACACATCTGCCTCACAGTGCAGAGGGCGGTGGTTCGAATACATCCTCCAGCCTTTGTGTGTGGAGTTTGCAAGAGCTCCCTGTGTCTGCTTGGGTTTTCTCTGGGTATTCCGGGTAACTCCGTTTTCCTCCCACAATTGTGATTGTGAGTATGAATGGTTGTTGGTCTAAGTGTGCCCTGCAATTACTGGTATAGAGTTCAGGGTGACTTTATTGATGGGCTTTAACGAATTGAGTTACTTTAATGTTGGACTTTAGTGACTTTTGCTTCAGTGTCATTGTGACAGTATGACATTACTCGAAGTTGATGTACTGGTGTGAGGTGCTGTGTTAACTGTGTGCAGGTCATCCATGTTCTACAACTTTGTGAAGGCTGTGCTGGTGAAGAACCCCAAGAAGAGACCGAGCGCCTCCAAGATGCTCTCAGTCAGTCATATGATCATCACCTGTACCTTGAAACCTGATATTTAACATACTAACCCTAGTATGAAACAATAGCCCTGGCTTGAAACCGAAATTTGAAAATTCAACTCTGCCTTTAAGCCCTCCTTTTGATTATAAACCCTGCTTGCAACTTTGAGCCCCCTGTTTGCAACCCAAATGAAAGCCCAAAATGTTGTTTGAAACCCTAATTGGAAACCCTGAATCTGGCTTGAGGTGCTGCTTTGAAACTGTAACTGTTAGTTGAAACTCCAATTTCAAACCTGAACCCTTGGTTAAAAGCCTAACTTGAAAGCCTAACCTTGGATTGAAACTTTAATTTAAAACTGTAATTGGGAACCCTTATCACACTAAACTGTGAGTAACACCCGATTTTGAAATCCTAATTAGTGTGAAACACTTAACCTGGCTTCAAACGGTACTTTGAAAACCATCACCTATGTTTGAAACCGCAACCTTGGCTTGAAGACTTGAAGATTTTAATCCGTCACTTGAAGTCCTAACCGAAGCATGAAACTCAAATATGAAGCCTCAACTCTTGTTTGAAACCCTAACCTTCATTCTGTGTCATTCCAATTTTCTGGTCCGTTTATATGCCCTTTGTTTTGGCCACTCAAACAACTGTTTGTCTGAATGTGAACAGTGCATCGCCACACACCGCCGAGGCATTTCAACGAACAACTCAATAACAATGGCAAAGAGCAATTAACAAGACAATCAGCAATGCAATACAATGGTTGACTGGCGACTCGGCATTTTGTAAATAACGCCACTCACCAGAGATTGCCAGACAAAATGACTTTAGTTGTTAAGTGTGTTCCGATGGGTATAACTATGAAAGTATACTTGAAATAGTTTTAGCACAAAGTACTCAAAAAATCGCCAGGTTTGCTTCACACTTGTTTGAACCTCGAATTTGAAACCCTTCTTGAAGCCCTGGTTTGATCCCAACTTTGAACTCCAAACCAAGGCTTAAAACCCCATTTTCAAACTTTAACTCTGTCTTAAAACCTGAATTAGGAACCCTAACCCAGGCTCAAAAACCTAATTTTAAACATTAACCTGAAACCCTAACTGTGACTCTTGCTTACCTTTATGTCCCAGCACATGTTTCTGAGCCAGCAGAGCCTGAGCCGAGCGCTGACTCTGGACCTGCTGGAGAAGTGTCGACACCCTGAGAATTTCTGCCCAGCAACTGATGATGACGAAATGGAGGTCTGAGATACGAACATGATATCAAGAATTTGACTAGATTTTAAATTCATTTGAGGCCAAACAGGACCCCAAACTTGACTGTCTCTAATTGTATTTCAACACTGAGAACATTTACTTCATTTGTTTGGATTGAAGGTGAGTGTGCCCGGATCTTTGAAGAGGATCCAGTCAATCAGCAAACACAACTGGGTAGAGAGGAAACACTCAGACACCAAGTGTAAGACAGCACACACTCATACAGAATAAAATTAATTCTTCATTAACTATTATATTACAAGGTATTTCCTGCAACATTTCAATGATTGTCTGAAACAGGACTTGAAATCTGGACCCTCAGATAAAAAAAAAAGTCTGATTTCCACGGACTGAGCTTTCGAGGATCTATTCAGTTTTTTGTTCGACCACTCCAAGATAAACATGATCATAAGGTGATGGAATTCACCTGAACCTGAACTCAAGTTTCATGAGTGACAAATGACTTGAATGTTAGAATTTTGTAGCATTATTGGTAGACTTAAATTACTTCAATGATGGAATTCAGTGGTTTTATTAATTAGACCACTTTGGTGACTCAATGGTGTTCCACATCACTTCAGTTAGAACCCCTGAACAAGGACTTGAACCCTAAACCCTCAGATTAAAAGTCTGATGCTCTACCAACTGAGTTATCCAGGCTCTATGCTGTCTCATTCGTCTAGTCCAAAATAAAAGTACAATATTGTGGGACGGGGAGAATGGACTGAAAACATGCCACCTTCATGAGCTCCATGGCTGCATTTTTGTACTTTGTTGATACTTTTTTGTGGAATATTTGATGCGGCCCAGAAACATCCAGACTATCTCAACCGCCCCCACGTTTAAATTAAGTTTGTGACCCCATGCTTTCAAGACTGTATTGATGGAGTTGATTGACCTTATTGGTGGACGATAATGACTTCCTTCATGGACTTGACAGAGTTCATTGGCAGCCTCAAGTCAGACAAACATTCTGAAGAGTCAATGTTCCGACTCAGAAGTATCAGCGTTCAACAAGAGGAAAGTGTCTTTCACATAAAGTTTATGATACCAGGTCAATTATATCGCCTGAACAGGGACTTGAACCCTGGACCCTCAGATTAAAAGTCTGATGCTCTACCGACTGAGCTATCCAGGCTCTGTTCTGTCAGTGCGGTCCACTCCAAAATAAAAGTAGAATATCGTGGGACGGGGGGAAAAGACTGTAGACATGCTACCTTCATGAGATCCATGGTTTTGCTTTGTTGTGGGATACTTGGAAGTATCAGCGTCCAACAACATGAAAATGTTTCTCTCTTC